>CM034153.1:151327234-151927234 GCA_019776745.2 Taxus chinensis | reverse complement strand
TTAATTTTGATAAGCTTTTATCACCGTAGCTTACCTAGTTATCACTATTAGTTTTCTCCAAACTGACTATGGAGGGTTTGCTACATATTTTATGTTTTAGGTACTCCATATTTTGCTTTGCTATCCCTTGATTTGGATTTCTCATTGAGAGTTTTTATCTGTATATCTTTATGGGCATACATTTTCTCTATTTGTTTTAGGCCACCAAGGATTTTTATTTGATTCTTGGTGCTTTTCAAAAATCTGAAGATGATCTCTTTATTTGACCATTATAGCTGTGATGTTTGCATGGAAATTTTTGCAATATATATCCCTTCTTTTGTATGTCATCATTAATTTGACTCAGAGTGCCGTGAATGACTGCTAAATTATAATTGAATTGTCATTTTCTTGGCTCAATGTGTGCTTACTTTTACTTTTTTTGATGTTTATATGTGAGGTGGTTGTAGGTGCTTCCTCCATTGTTGTAATCTCTCTTTGTTTTCTTGTTTGTATATTAACCGTTCTGAGCTTTGCAAGGTTCATTGATGTTGTTTCTTGATACATGTAGTCCATACTTTTGAATTTTGAGGGTGATTCTGTAACTTGTATATATGATCTTAGTCCCATGTGAAGGTTAAATATTTGGGTATGAATTCTGCTCACTGAATTATTGGTGTTACAGTTGTATGCTTCCTTTTGAATTGACCCTTTGTAACCTGCAAGTTTCACTTATACTCTTTGATATCTGCAGTAATTTTAAGCAATTCTTGATCTGTTTTGATGTCACTATTAGGCACAAGCCTTGATTCAGATACTTTACTCTGTTACTTTCACTGCATTTCTTTGATTTCAGTTTGATATAGATGCTGGAAAAGTTGTAAATGTCAATTTTACATGGCAAAGCCCTACCAAATTTTTTCCAGAATTATCTCTCTTCCAAAACATTTTCAAACTGGACATGTTCCTTTCCTGCAAGTATCCCCTCTATTTTGAAAAAAATTGAGCTCATGAAGACCTGTAGCTTAATCTGGTCTTTGCTTTTATATCTACTATATGATGATCATTGATGCCCTTTTTTTCTTCTGTAGCTTACTTTAAACTATTCTTGTATCTACTTTTAATTTCAGAATGAGATAGAATCCTTTGTTCACCTGTAATGGCTTCAACTTATGTTGTAGATGAGTACTACCTTGTTTGAATGAGTGTACTTCATTGACATTGTAGTAATTTTGTGCTCTCATATCTACTTTATTTTGAAAACTACAACTTAGAAAATCTGAAATTTGTAAGATTATCTTGGAACTTCAAATCCCTTCAGCTGTTTAAGTTATAAAGAATTCTTTTCTACATTATATATTGTATTTATTTTCATTACAGCTCTAATATGTATGCTGAAAAATCTGAAATGTTGATTTTATAAGGTGAAGCCCTGTCAAATTTTTTTCAGAATCTTCTCTCTCATCCTATTTCAGTTGTAATCCTTTTTACTTTTAGCTTCAACTTGTTGAAATCTGATTCTCCCTCTTCTTTGCAAACTAAAAAATGTACTTCTATCTTCCATTCTCTCTTCTGAGCTCTAACCTCTTCCATTTGCAGAATGTTTGCTGAACTTTGAGTTGCACTTTTCCTTCTTCTTAGCATGTACTTATGACTTATTTATTTCTCTCTTTGGCTGCAACCTGTACCTGCACATTTAGGAAAGTAGTTAGGAAATATTTAGGGTTTTTGACCTCTCTTATGTCCATGTTTTCTTCTTTCTTTTCACTTTCTTCTTGCTGAGTGATTAAAGCATGCATGTAGTTTTTCCTTCAAGTAGAATTCATCTCCTACTTAAGGGAAGATTCATATGCACGAAGCAGGATAGTGTAGGAATATGGTTTGATTGTTGAGCTCGTAACTGATGGTTGACCTATTTTTTCTTTTCAGGTACCATGCCTTGAGGATGAAGGGGATGGCAAGGAAATGCTTTGCACAACGAAGAATATGCAAGGCAATGATGGGTTCACCCTCATACTCCTTTTCTTTCTCTTTCATGCATGTGTATCTTTCTTTTTAGTAGTTGTACTTTACTTTTCAGTTACATCCCATGGCTTGTGTGGGAAACATTTGACTCTCCTTGTGAATAAAGCATTGAATTTTGTAAATGAGTTGTATATCTCTTTCTACATTTCTGCTTTCTGTATGGATTGTATAATGAACTAAACAACTCAGTAACATAATTGAATGTCTTAATCATGAAGGAAAGAACATTGAATAGAACTTGTAACATTCAGTAATGAACTCTGATTTTATGTGATCTGCACTTATGTTTGCTGTTCCAAAACTTTACACTTCACCTACTCTGCAATTGGATGTTCTCATCAAGACAACATAACTGTCCTTCAGGGCTTGTGTTCTTTTGCTAAGGATGATCATGAAATTGTAGACTATGTGATCTGTTACGTTTTGTAACATCACACATAGTTGCAGATTTCATATAATCTTTTAAATAAATCAACAGTAACAACATAATCTAATATAATCTCCCATAGCTTAGGTATACTTCACCAATGTTATCCATTGTAACAAAGTTTCGAGTTGCCCATTTTTGCACAAGTGCAAAAATTGTCAACATTTACACATCCAAAAATTCTTGTATATATCCCTAAATTAGATCATAGTCATTAACCCATATATTATGAATAGACACGGGAAAAAATCATGACTAAAAAACCTGAAAATTAATTCAAATCTAACATGAAAACTTAAACAGAAATCTGGCATCATATGCGAATGTATGATATATTATACCAAAAAATTGGAAATTTATTTCAAAAATCATAATTAGACCTTGATAGGTCTATGGACAATTTGTCCTACCATGCATTAAAAATAATTTCATCAATCATCTTCTAAGAAGAGTAAAATAAAAATTTATGAAACTTTGAAAGAAAACTATAGGTTGGGAGCTTTTACCTGATTTCAGACCCATTCAAGAATATTTTTTTCTTCATGCACCTTTGCAAGGAAAAATATTGATTAATAATTTGATTTGTTCTTCGGATGGTTTTTTATCATATTACAAAATTTTCAACATGTACATGGATTACCAAGGCTTAAAAGGGATTAAGCATTGGATATTTCTGTAGCACCATACACTGAGTCACACAAATGTTTTACATATGAAAATTAGAAATAACATGTTTGCACTACAAATAACACGGTCATCACACATTTACAAAACATTGAATGCACTAATCGAAGATAAATTTACCACTAGAGTGGATAGCCTTGTTGTAAATTATTCATTTTTCTATACTTCCCAATTGAGTGGATGATTGTAATTTGTAATCATGAAGAAAGTTACATCTTCATTTGGTGATCTTCATAAGTTGTAAACTCTTCTATGATTGTGTGTAGGAGAAATGTGTGTGTTTTAAAATGTGGTAGTTTTGGTGAAAGGAAATTGCTAAGTTTACATTGTTTTGGTGAAGTGGAAAATTTTGAAATACTTTTAATGATAATGCATCTCTCTTATTATTTCAATTTTTTGTAGGCTTCATTTTAAAAGAAATAAGTATCTTGTTGGATTGCACTTGCTTTGTGAAATGGAGTAGTTATTCGTGTTTTTTCTTTTAATTAAAAGGAAAGCATATTGGAGTGATTGAACTATGGATGCATTCTAGTCTTGTTGATAAAAAAAATTCTCTCACAAATCTTATTAAATTAAATAAGTCCTACCAAAAATATTCCCCAAGCTACTTTCATGTAAATTTGTAGGAACCCTTGTGTTTCTTCCAAATTTAGTTTTTAAATGGAATAAGTACAAATACAAAAGGTGCGGAAATACAGATACATATACATTCCTTCTCAAATCCAACTATGATTAAAGTAATTATATGGAAAAAAAATAATTTTTTCTTGTATGTATATTAAACTAACTTTAGTTTTCCTTAAAAAAAAAAGGAAGTTAAATAAATTTGATTATCTTAATATTATTAACATATTAATATTTTTACAACATAATAATATAAAGGAAATTGAAACTTTGATAATTATATATGTGTGTGTGTGTGTGTGTGTAAAAAATTGTATTACTAGCATAAAAACCTTGGTAAGTGGCTAGCTTTGGCGCCATGTATATTGGGTCTATGTTTTAATATGTATGGTGGGTTGGGGGAGGGGGCACCGCCACCACCCCAACCCATATTAATATGGGTTGGGGTGGTGGCGATGCCCCCTCCCCCAACCCACAGACCATTGAAATATATGCTAAACCTTTCCCCCCGTACTTTCTAATACAAACCAAACAAAAAAACCAAACATTTAAACCAAACACTTTCACTGCATTACTAGTCTACAGAAAAAAATTTAACCCTAACCCTATTAATCAAGACATTAAACATATATATATATATATATATATATATATATATATATATGGATTTGTATATCCATTTTTAAAATAAATTTATATTTTCAGGTATTTTAAATTATAAGAAAATGGGTATACACACACACACACACACAAGAGTGTATATATGTGTATATATATAAGTATATTTATATTTATAAAAATAAGTTTATTGTGTATATCTATTCACAAAGGAAAATAAAATGAATGTAAATACTACAAAAATATAGATCTATTGGGCAAATGAAAAATACCCAAATGCGTATTTTTAATTAGATCAAACGTACAACAAATATTGAGATATTTTCAACTAAACCCTAGAATAAGGTAGAATAGAATAATATAAAAAATAAATTAAAATAGATTTGGGGCTCTTCCCAAGCTTCCTCCTCCTCTCATGGCTTTCTCCTCTTCCATCCTCCCTTAACCTACAAAACCAAAAATGAATGAAATGAGTAAAAAAGATGAATAAAAGCCTTCCTTATAGATTTTAGGGTTGGTTTGAAATTTCCTCATTGTAGTGCCCATTTCCCTTCGACACTTTTGATATTGATCATGATACTACTCACTATATTATGGACATTATTATAGTTTTAATTTGGTATGGTGTTAGATGTCAAATCATGGATTATTGTTGACTCTAATTTATATATGATGCATGATGATTGCTAGAGACATTTTATATAGATGTTGACATGTTTTTCGACATGGATATATATATATATATATTGATGTTGTTAGGACATGTGTTAATTGGATATATTTAATAGACCAAGAAAATTGAATTTAAATTTGATGATTATATAGTTGCTGATGACATTGTAAGTGATATTGTTGATTGTCTAGATGTTGTTGTGATTCATATATATATATATATATATAGATTTTGAAATTATATTATATTCATTTCAGATGTTCTAATATGGCCACGAGGCCGAAGGTGTATTTTTATTGTGCAGGTTAAAAAATATCACAACAAACATCGGGGGATTGGAGACCAACCACATTGAAATTCTATATGAATTCAACAAGGTCACCATGGAAACTTGTATCGTTCGTGTGTGTGTGTGTTTGATTGTTGTTAGGGATTCCCATGGGGGGATCACCTTTAAATGTGACCAAGGTTTATGTGTATTTATTTACTTGGTTCCCTTTTATTGATGTTTGTATGTGTTTATTAAGTGATGTGTTTACCTTTTCATTATTTACTAATTGTGGTAAATTAATGTGAGTAATCTAGTTGTTAAAATTAATTAATCAAATTGGGACATAAGAAAGTAATTATTAGAGTTGTTGGCCTAAAATTAAAGTGTTGTAAGGAAATGTGTAAGTGATGTGTAAGAGATGAGTAAGTTGATTTTGGAGTATGAAACACTCCACCTTTTTTGAAATTAAAATTTGTCCTTAGAGGCTGATTTGGGAGGCTTCTAGGACAACTTAAACTTGTCGCATACCTCTTAAATTTTAATTCCAACCTTACCTATGGTTGGAGGGTTTAAATTTAGACCTTCTTTATGCATTTTTGTAAGTCAAATTATATGTTTTAATTCCACTTTCTTACATGATTTTAATTTCAATCCTTTGGGGTGTGGGCTTGTTTTAGAGTGTGCAAGTAATCTGTCATATTATTCACCCACCCATTTATTATGCATTGGAGAATGAAGTTGACCTTGGGTGTTGGAGTTGAGGATGTGTGAAGTGGCATCCTACATGGACCCACCTCATCCTCTTCTCTTCCATATTCTATATATTCGAATTCCTTGGCTTGTTTTTGGGTTCCTTCAATTTTATCACGTCATTTTTGCTGACTTGCTTTGGGGTTTTTGGAGCTCTTGCAAATTGGGATGAAATTGAAGATTGTTGCATACTTGTTGATTGTTGATCTCTTGGATTCTTTTTCATTGGAGAGCTTGATGTTTTGAACTTAGAACAAACTCCATCATGGAGAGGTAAGAGCTTAGCTCTTGGAAGTTCTCTCCTTTCATTTTTATGTATATGTGAATGGTTAAATGTTTGAGTGGGTTGTTCTTTTTGTTGGTTGGTTGGGTAGAAGGCCTAGGAATGGTGTAGAATAGGACTATGGGGTTCTCTTGTTTGAGGCATAACTTTTTTGTGGAGTTATAAGTGTGGAGGGAGTTGGGATTTGGCTTCCACCTTGTAAAAAGAAATAGCTTGCATTTCTTTACTCGTTATGGGGTGCCATAAGAGGTTGGAGAGGCATAAGGAAATGTTAGAAATAAGGGGTACTCGAGGGAGGCTTAAGGGCATGTCAAGGATTTGAAATGATATATATTTTGGTGGTTTGTTCTCAAGTGGTGATACCCATTTCCTCTTTGGGAGGCATAAGCAACATCCCCCATAATTTCTACTCCTTTTCCTTGCATGATGAAGCCTGAGTGTTTTTTGTTGTCTTTATTCTTTCGTTAAAACCTATAGCTTTGTTTTGGACTGTATTTTGAATGATAAATTTGTCTTTGTGTTGTAGAAGCTGTTTGTTGCCATGTGCTGGAAAACATCTTTTATTGCATTATAATTGGGGCTCGTGGGCTAATGGATAAGGATGGCTTCTCTTTTCATTGTATGTCTTGGTTGGGTGGAGAGAATTGCCTTTCCCCCTATTTTGTTGTGGTCAATTTGAAATAAAAAAAATGGAGGATATTCATGTTGTTGTTCTGGAGCAGAGGAGAAAGACAAGTTTGACAGTCCTTGTTGAGATTATTCTTATTGTAACCCCTTCCGACTTTGAATTGGATGAACTTGTAAATTATTTGTGATGGAAATATGTTTTTTATTGGCTATGAAAGTTGTAAATTGAATTGTGAAAGAGATATACTTTGTTCTCTATTTTTGAATAAATGCGGAAAAAAATGTGTTCTGTATATTGTAATTGAGGAAGAAGACAAAGTTTTGACTGTCTCTTGCGAAACTACTTTTCTAAACCATTTCCCCACTTGATGTGGATGAAAATTTAATATACATTTTTTGCTAAAGAGTTACTATGTTTTGGAAATTAAATCCCCTTTGAATGTGAAATAAATATACTCGGTATTTTGTTTCTAAAAAGCAATGTAATGAGAAGGAGTTTTGATTGTAAAGTTGTATTTGATGAAGAAACAAGAGAAGCTGTAAAAGAAATATTTTCAATCGAATAGATGTTGTTTTACCTTATACAATGAAGTTATTATTGTTTGAAATATTCTTTGAAAATTTTGTACAACTCTTTGTTTGAATGTGGAAAGTGTATTCAGAATTATTTTATCCTATGTGTTTGAAAAGCACATTTTTTTGGAAAGGAAATAGAAATTGCTTTCTTTTTCTGCATTTTGATTGAAGGAAATTGAACATTGTTTTATTGGATTAGAATGAAATCCTATTTTAAATTTTGGTAAATGTAATGGATCAATTCGAGTTGGAAGTTGTAGAGCTCTGTTAGATGATTTTCAAACTGGCAAATAATTATCAAGAAAAAGTACAGAATGACCCTGCAGACTAGGAAAGACATTTGAAACATTAATAAAAGCTAAGAAATATCAAAATGATCCCAAAGAAACTATAATACTAAAGAAATTTTCATAGAACCTTTCAAAATCAAGCTCAAACAATTTCTTAGTCATTTTTGCTATTAAATTGGGGAAATTCGAATTGATCTTCAATCAAACAATTGAGTCATTGAAATCTATCCTAAATTCTTCCAAGTGAAATCGTCCATGTCTATTCGGCATGTTTAGAAAGAATAAATGGTGGATTTGAACAAATAATTGATAAGTTAAAAATTCCAGTTCACTTTCTAAGTGAAATAAAGACGTTTTCTCAAAATTGACCCTTTAAAATTTATCAAAATTAAATTCTTAAGATCTTTGTACAAAGAGGACGTTGAGATCTTTCCAGAAAGTTATCATTTTCCAAAACCCGAATTCACAATCAAAAGTTATGGCCTTCTGAAGTTTTTATTTCATTTGACTTCAAAAGTATTCAAATTTAATAATTAAAAGATTCTTAGACGGACCTGCGAGCTGAAAATTTCTCTTTTTCCTTTTTGTCTAAAAGGCGTAACTTCATGAAGTTTCCCACCGCTCCGCTAATCCGCAAGCCTTCATTTTGTCAAAAGTGCTATTAGTCCAAAAAGTTAATTTGGTAATTTTTCCTCTATGGCCCCACCTCCCCGCAGTCAATCATTGATCGACACATGGCTTTGTTGGGTGTCAGTAGATGTACGGGTGTAAAATTCTCTTTTTCCTAAAAGGGAAAAAGTGCTAAATGCCCTCCCCGCTCCGTCAGCCCATGTCTGGGAAGAGTTTTCTTCCCCACTCCATCGGTTCGCTTTTCTCCTCCGAGAAAATTTTCTCTCTGAAGTCCGCAGGCCCGAGTTAAGGAATATTTTCCTCCCCAGGCCCGGAGGCCCGCTCTTGGGAAAATTTTCACCCCAATTTCCCCTGGCTCATAACTTGAGAAATATGAAGAGTTAGAAGGACTTCTTTATATCACCAGAAAGGTGAGGAAATTCCCTATCTAATGGGAATGGTTTAAGGAAGTTTTGAGTGCATTAAATGTAAGAAAAATCAGATTTAATATTTTAAGAGAGTTCTGGGAGTGTGTAAGTAATAATTTACTCTGATGATTTAAATATGTATTCATTTCCCCCACTATAATTAAACCTTGTTCTTGTCTTAGATCTTGTGGAATTAAATACCCTGGGCATTTATTTGTTTTGATCCCTTAACCCTAAAATTTTAATTAGGGAGTATTTAGCTAAAATGTCAATATAATTAGTGAATAAATTAATCCCTAAGGAGATTTTGAGCTAGGCGTGGAATTCTTACACTTGTTGTTTTTTAATGTGGAATTAGTAATTGTTATAATGGGAAAAGTTATCAGTTGAATTTAATTGTCCTTGAGACTTTGGTTGTTAACACTTTAAAAAAAATTCCATAATTTTCTAACTAAACCTAGGTTGTTCATGGGTCTCAAGTGGGAGATTATAGCTGGCATGACACTCATCCAATGGCCTAGATTGTCTCTTACAAATGTTAGGTGTGGGTTGGTGAGATGATAATTTTGTAGTGTCAACTTCCCTTCGACACTTTTGATATTGATCATGATACTGCTGACTATAGTATGGACATTATTATATTTTTGATTTAGTATTGCGTTATAAGTCGGATCATGGATTATTGTTGACTCTGATTCATATATGATGCATGATGATTGTTCGAGACATTTTATATGGATTTTCATATACTGTTTGACATGGTTACATTATAGATGTTGTTCGGATATGTGATATTTGGATATTTTGAGTAGACCTAGAAAATGAAAATTGAATCAAATGTGATGATCATATAGTTGTTGATGAGATTACAAATGATATTGTTGATTGTTTGGATGTTGTTGTGATTCATATGTATATATTGATGATTTTGGAATTATAATTATATATATTTTGGATGTTCTGATATGGCCATGAGGCCAAAGGAGGTATTTGTGTTTTGTAGGTTAAAATATATCACAACAAACATCAGGGGATTGGAGACCAACCACATTGAAATTCTAGATGAATTCAACAACGTCACCATGGCAACTTGTATTGTTCGTGTGTGTGTGTGTTTTATTGTTTCTAGGGATTCCCATGGGGGAATCACCTTTAAATGTGACCAATGGTTAGGTGTATTTATTTATTTGGTTCTGTTTTATTGATGTTTGCATGTGTTTATTGAGTGATGTTTTTACCTTTTCATTATTTATTAATTGTGGTTAATTAATGTGAGTAATCATGTTGTTAAAATTAATTAATCAAATTGGGACATAAGAATGTAATTATTAGAGTTGTTGGCCTAAAATTAAAGTGGTGTAAGGAAATGTGTAAGTGATGTGTAAGAGATGTGTAAGCTGATTTTGGAATAGGAAACACTCCACCTTCTTTGAAATTTGAATTTGTCATTGGAGGTTGATTTTGGAGGTTTTTGGGACAAGTTCAAATTTTCCCACACCTCTTAAATTTGCATGCGAACCTTATTTATGGTTGGAGGGTTTAAATTTAAGCCTTCTTTATGCATTTTTTTAAGTCAAATTGTATGTTTTAATTAAACTTTATTACATGCTTTTAATTTCAGTCCTTTGGGGGTGTGGGCTTGTTTTGAAGTGTGTAAGTAATTTGTCCTATTGTTCACCCAACAATTTATTATGCATTGGAGAATGAATTTGACCTTGGATGTTGGAGTTGAGGATGTATGAAGTTGCATCCTACATGGATCCACCTCATCCTCTTCTCTTCCATCTTCTATATATTTGAATTCCTTGGCTTGTTTTGGGGCTACTTCAAATTTTATCACTTCATTTTTGGTGAATTGCTTTGGGTTTCTGGAGCTCTTGGAAATTGGGAGAAAGTTAGAGATTGTTGCATTCTTGTTGATTTTTGATCTCTTGGATTGTTTTACATTGGAGACCTTGATGTTTTAAACTTGGAATAAACTCCATCATGGAGAGGTAAGATCTTAGCTCTTGGAAATTCACTCCTTTCATTTTTATGCATATGTGAATTGTTGAATGTTTGAGTGTGTTGTTTTATTTATGGTTGGTTGGGTAGATGGCCTAGAAATGGTGTAGGAGAAGACTATGGGGTTTTCTTGTGGGCGGTATAAGTGTGAAGGGAGTTGGGATTTGGGTTCCACCTTGTAAAAAGAAATAGCTTGCATTCCTTTACTCGTTATTGGGTTCCATAAGAGGTTGGGGAGGTATAAGGAAGTGTGAGGAATAAGGGATACTTTAGGGAGGCATAAAGACATATCACGGATTAGAAATGATATATATTTTGGTGGATTGTTCTCAGGTGGTGATACCCATTTCCCCTTTTGGAGGCATAAGCTGCATCCCCCATAGTTTTTTGCTCCTTTGGATTGCATGATGAATCCTGAGTGTTGTTTGTTGTCTTTATTCTGTGGTTGCAAACTGCAACTTTGTTTTGGACTGTATTTTGAATGAGAAATTTTTTTTTGTGTTGTGGAAGCCTGTTGTTTCCATGTGTTGGAAAACATCTCTTATTGCATTTTGGTTGGGGATCAGGGGCCAATAAATAAGGATGTCTTAGTTGGGTGGAGAGCATTGCATTTCCCCTATCTTGTTGTGATCAATTGAAATAAACAAAATGGAGGATATTCATGTTGTTGTTCTGGAGCAGAGGAGAAAGACAAGTTTGATAGTCCTTGTTGAGATTATTCTTATTATAACCCCTTCCCACTTTAAAGTGGATGAATTTGTACATTATTTGTGATGGACAGATGTGTTGTATTGGCTATGAAAGTTGTAAATTGAATTGTGAAAGAGATATACTCTGTTCTTTATTTTTGAATAAATGTGGAAGAAACTGTATTCTATATATTGTAATTGAGGAAGAAGAAATAGTTTTGACAGTCCCTTACGAAACTAATTTTGTAAACCATTTCCCCACTTGATGTGGATGACAATTTAATATACATTTTGTGCTGAAGAGTTACTATATTTGGGAAATGAAATCCCCTTAGAATGTGAAAGAAATATACTCAGTATTTTGTTTGTAAAAAGGAATGTAATGAGAAGGATTTGTGATTGTAAAGTTGTATTTGATAAAAAAAAAAGTTGTAAAAGAAATCTTTTCAATTGAATAGATGTTGTTTTACCTTATACAGTTAACTTATATTTTTTTGAAATCTTCTTTGAAAATGTTGTACAACTCTTTTTTCGAATGTGGAAAATGTATTCAGAATTATTACATACTCTATGTTTGAAAATCACATTTTTTTTGGGAAAGGAAATAGAAATTACTTTCTTGTTTCTACATTTTGATTGAAGGGAATAGAACCTTGTAATATTGGATTAGAATGAAATCATATTTTAAATTTTGGTAAATGTAATGGATCAATTCGAGTTGGAAGTTGTAGAGCTATGTTAGATGATTTTTCAAACTGGAAAATAATTATCAAAAAATGTATAGAATGACCTTGCAGACTAGGAAAGACATTTGAAACATTAATACAAGCTAAGAAAGATCAAAACGATCCCAAAAAAACTATAATACTTCAAAAAAATTCATAGAACCTTTCAAAATCGAACTCAAACAACTTCTTAATCATTTTTGCTGTTAAATTGGGAAAATTCAAATTGATCCTCAAGCATACAATTTAATCCTTGAAATCTATCCTCAATTATTCCAACTGAAATCCTCAATGTCTTTTTGGCATGTCGAGAAAGAATTAATGGCTGCTTTGAATAAATAATTGATAAGTTAAAAATACCAGTTCACCTTCTAACTGGCAGAAAGATGTTTTCTCAAGATTAAACTTTTAAACTTTATCAAAATTAAATTCCTATGATCTGTGTGCAAAGAGGACATTGAGAGCTTTCTAGAAAGTCCTCGGTTGTCAAAAACAGAGTTCTCAATCAAAAGTTATGGCCTTCTAAAGTTTATAGATTATTTTAGATTATTATTTAAGTAATTTCGTGACAACTGCTTGAAACCAAAGGTTTATCTTATCGTCGCTTTATTTCCTTTAATAAAAAAGTTATTCCATATTTTTTCTATTATAACCTCTGTTTGATTTTGAGTTTTGTGTGTAATTTTTGTGGGCGTTGCAGATATGAGACAAAATAAAAGGAAACGATAATCCCACAATAGAAAAAATGCAAGTACAACTTTGATAACTAATGTTAAACATAATTAAGTAACAAATCTTTCTCTTGGATTAAGAAAAAAAACTACATGGAGAAAAACTATTACCTAGAACCACAAGGTCTTTCTTGCACTTGGATTATATACATGAAGCACAAAGTCCAATTACAGATATTCAAAATATAAAATTTGCATCATTGAAGTACTATATACAATGTAGATATATTGAAGTGTTAATGAAATCCTTGAACAATAAACAAAAGTCATAATCGAAGAGCATTAAAACCATAAATTGAAGTTAATATCACTTGTTTATACTCTTCGCAATCATCAAACTACTTAAACATATGTATATACAAAGTTGCATAAATCATTCTCTAGGGCTAAGTGATAAGATATCATCTTCTTACAATGGCACACATGTCTATTTACATGTTCACTTACACACCGAAAGTAGCTACATAACTATGTTTTGATTCAACTTAACCTAAAACCTAACTTGAAGAAACTTGAATCAAGTTCACTGATTTGACTTTACTATTCACATATTATAACATTGAATTAATTCATAAACGAATTAATTTACTTACACTTTATTAATTAAAATAAATTCAATAGAGATTTTTGACAAATAAAGTTTCGAACATGGCTCGATCAGCAGCAATGCCCTTGAAGGATGATTCTGTGGCCATGGCTCGATCCTGGGCCTCGCGTTTGTTTGGAGGTACTACAGGGGAGCCCTTGAATATTTTTCCTTCGTTGGTTAAGGGGGATCCACAGCTAGCAATCCCTAAGGAGTTGGTGGATAGAGTGAGGAACAGTCTCAAGTGTGCAGCCATAGGAAGATATGGGATCCACCTGCCTGGACTGCCTCTAGAATTATGGGATCTGGATGTCTTCCTAGGAATCTCCAGGTCCATGGGGGTGCTAATTGTTGTGGACCTTGCGACGAGAAACCGTTCACGATTAGTATTTGCTCAGCTATGCATTAACGTCCCTGTTGGAGGCCAAGTTCCAAGTAAAATATTTGTGAAGACCTCAAAATACAAAGTTGAAGAGGAGATTGTTATAGAGAAATCAAGGGTTATCTATGAAACCTGCATGCGGATTAGTTTTGAGGTGTCGTCCTGTTGGAATGAATCACTGCCCTCACAGACGGTGAAGCTTGGGGATTGTCCTAGACCTATGGATTAGCTGGAGGATATTTTACCAGTTGAATCTCAGCGTGCTACAGAGGAGAAGGACGGCGATGAGGAGTTGTATGTGGAAGAGCTGTGCGAGAAAATCGAAGGAGGTAGGAAGTACGGTGAATTCGTGGCTTGCACTTTAGAACAATCACCTATTACCTGTGTAAACCGGTGTCTTGGTCACCCAGTTCAAATTCAAATTTTGCATTAAATGATTCTCCCGGGCAGTCACAGGTGTAAGGTTTGAAAACAATGAACGTTGCTAGAGAATGTAGTTATGGTGGACAACAAATTGTGGGGGTGCCCCTCGTTGATACTGCCTCGTATGACAGATTGACTGTTGGTAGTGGAGGTGACATGGGGAGTGAAACGGCGTGGACTTTTTCAAAATTTGAATGCAATGAAATGGATTCCCAAGAAGTTAATGTGAAACGAAATCAGATTGAAGGAGGATTGTTGGCGGAACTTGCAGTGACCAAATTTGAAGGGCTAGTCCCAATTTCATTGTGAAGGGTAAATATTGGACCAACCCTTCAACTATGAAAAGTAGTATAATCATTTTATACTTCATATGAAAATAGTAAATCAATCACACATGTCTTAAAAAATTGAACACTTTTTACAAAGAGAGATTTCATTTTTTTAGATGGGTGATTTTACAAATTAAAAATGTCAATGTATCATATCTAATAAGAGTGTCTCCCCTTAAAATGTAATAAATTTCATTTCATAAATAATGTATGAATAAGTTATATTGCGAGATCCAATAAAAAAATTAAAATTAAACTCTCTAATTGACATTGGAATTACAAAGTGACAAACAAAATTTTTAACACACATAATGAACCTAAAAATTAATGACAACACAAGGTTCTTTTACTCAAATTTAATTTGTTAAATATAAGAGAAAAAATAATTAGTTGTATAAAAATAATTCATGTTTCATCTAATAAAAAGTATCAAGAAAAATATCAAACTACCAAAAAAATTGTGATCTAAATAGAAATGTTTCTCCTGTTCACCTCAATGTAAGAAAAACATATCACCAACACATTTTTCAGGCTCCCTTCAAAAAAGGAAATACCTGAAACACAAAATGAGATATAAGTCATTACAAGACACATTGATCAACATTTAGACCAAGTCAAATGTTCTTGACAAGTATTCATCAATTATTTTGAAAAAAAATCTTATTAAATTAGTAGTAAAATATTGAAAACACTTATCTAAACTTCCAAAGAATTTTTTTTATAAATAAAAAACAATAAAGAACATATTTTATAGAAAGAACTTCCAAAAACTCACCATCTATTTGTCTAATGGAAGCGGTTTTCAAGTTTTTTTATTCTTCCATGCATCATAAATAGCATCCCAATCTACCTCATTTAGAGCATGAGGTGCACAAAGAGATAGAAACATTAGCATATCCAATTTGCTCAAAGAAAGCCTAGATCTATCATCATTCTTTGTCCTATTTAAATTTGAAAAACCTCTTTCACATACAGCTGTGCTTGCTGGAATTACAAGAATAGCTTGCCATAGTTTCATCAAACATGGAAACCCTTCAAACCATTCAGGTTCACCGCCACATAGATCCAATGCTCCAAACATATGTTTTTTTGGATATGATCTATAAATAGTACAAATAAATCCATCCATCTCACCCAAACATTTAACACTGTCCACAATAGGCGAGTTTCCAACACTAAATTTGTCACATAAACATCTTAGCCATCTTTTTTTTTACGATCTCTATCTTCTGTCTCCTCGTAGTAATTACGAGGACTGAAAACTTTAGCAGCATTAAATATAGGTAAATATGTGAATCTTGTATCAAGAGAATCAATTACCTTAATTATAAAGCTTTTCCCCAATTCAATGCAATCATCTAGTGTCCCTAATCTGTGTGACTTAGGCAAGCTCTCAAATCTCAATGCATGTACATGTAATGTACCTGTTCCATCTACAAACTCAAGAGATCCTCCTTGTGCCCTGGTTAGAAAAGATGATGTATGTAGAGTACCTGTCCCAAATATGCCTCTTTGAAATATCCTACGAAGCATGTCAACTGTGATATCTAATGTAGTCCTAACGGGAGTAATATCAATATGATCCTCTTGAAAAATTTTATTCATCTTATTTAACTCAATAAGCACATCTGTAAGCAAATGGATGCAAAAATTGTACCTGAAATATTGTTGCCAAATCATACATGTTTTTCTCCTCTAATTCCCATTCTTTCAATAAAGCAGGCATGAGTTTGACAAGTCTTTCCATGAGCTTTCCTCTAGAAAGCCACCTAATTTGATGAATTTGTAACACTTCCAACCTGTTGATTTGAAATGACTCCATCAACTCTCTCAATGCTCCATGTCTTTTAGCAGATTTTCCAAGCCATGAATATATTTTATTTGCAAATTTATCAATAAATTGCAACTCTGGAAAATAAGATGAAGCATCATTTGCTACTAATGCTTCTTGATGAGCTATGCAATGAATATCTAATAAATGAGGAGCATCTCGATGAAGCTTTGTGGACAAACCTTCACGAATTCCCCTCATGGAAGATGCCCCATCAGATCCAAATCCAACTAACTTCATTAAGGATAAATTCATCTCTGTCAAAAGAGTGATCACGACATCATACATAGCTTGAGCTGTTCCATCCTTTATTTCAAGGATTCATATAAATTTTGTTACACATTGACCTCTTCCTCCATTTTTCAAGTATGTAATATAAACAATCAAATGTTGTTCCATAGTACAATCAATGCTTTCATCAACTAAAATAGAATAAAATGGACTATGAAATATATCATCTTTCAAATTTTTCCAGTAAACCTCCTTAGCAACTTGTAAAAACTCTTTTCCAGATGTTGTATTTGTATATGCAGAATATTCATCTGTGAGAGGTATGTGAGGAGTTCCTTTATACTTGTTCATGTCACAAATCAGCTTATAGAGATCCAAAGATAAATCATGTATGGAAACAAAATACATATTTTCCATCACTGATATGATTCTCTCCTTCTCATCATTTACCATTAGTTCTATGTGTTTAGTGATTGGAATGTTACTTTGTTTATTTTCTCCCTCCAAACGTTGTGATGAAAATTTATGAGGATCTGATTCTGCATGGGTAAGAAGGCCACTAACTTGAAGGGTGGTGCTTCCATCTTTAGTAAATGGAGTATCTCTCTTATATTTGACACACCAAGAACATTTTATCCTTTCTACACCATTGCAGTATTTTATAGCATAAGCCCATGGAAATCTTGTTTTCCATTTGGCCTTGTATGTCCTTTTAGGTTTCTTTGATGGGTGTTCCTCTTCCCCAAATTCTGCTCCATCTAACTCGTGCTCTTCTTGTGCAAGAATATCAAATTCTTCATTTTGAGAATCACATGGTTAACTAGAATGCCGAGAGATGCCAAATGCATCAGCAAGTGAAAATTGTTTTTTATCCTTCTTTGGATGACCAATGGAAGCCATTTTCTCAAACAACTTACATGACACTTGTCAACTATTCCAATGAAATAATTATAAAAATGTCAAAATAGTGTTTTCACATGAATTTTTGTGTATTATTTTGACAATTTAGAATTAGAGATTAGAGAATATTTAAGAAAATAATTTATAGTAATTTGTATAATCATGCAACACTAAAATCTCAAATATAAGATTGCACTAACAAAGGGTCATTGATTCCTTACCTCTTCATGCTTGGTGAACTACTCCTCGTTAAAACATCCACTCCCTCAAAGTTCAATGTTCAACACTAAATAAATTTTCTATCCATTTTCAGACAATATATTATGTAAGCACACTTGAGTAGAGCTTATAATTTTTTTTTAAAAAAGAACTTCTTTCACAAAAAATAAAAACAACAATAAAAACATCTTGCAGAGATGTTAAAGAAACGACAATTTTGAAGTGGCAAATAATTCTGCCAATTATTTGTTCTCCAAAAGTGCAATTGAATGTTAAATGCAAAAGCATACTCCTGAATTTTTACTTTCATCAATCATAGAATACAAAACTTAAAAATCATTCAATAACTACAATAATATTTAATTTTAAGATGGAGAAGTGTTTAATCAATACTTTTAGTAATGAAAATATAAACTGTGTAGAATTTATTCTATTTTTCAGTATAAGTTGACTCAGAAGTGTACCTCTTTCAATGTCTAAAGCAAGGAAAAGCAATACCCCAATTGGTCCCTTTGATTTTGTACCTTAATTTGTATGAACCAGTCTGCCCCTCAGCGCTGAATAGAAATCTGAAAATGATGAAATACTTATTTCCTTACAAACTGATACAACGTACTGGCCCTCTCCACAATCCAAATGAGATTTTTAATGTGTAGCTGTGCCTGCATGTATTATTGACTTCAACTCAAATAAAATTAATGTATAGTTGGAGTCTTCCCCATATTTTTGTGAAACAACTATCAAATTAATAATCCACATTTTTTTAACAATTTTCATTGAGGCGCCCTATCAATCATCTATTTTTTTTATGTACCCCGAATAATATGGCAACAGGATACATTTTCTAGTTTCGTGAACATCTAGATTCTAGACTCCTCTATTGGCAATGGCATTCAATATTTTTATTCATTTGCACATTGGATATAATTAATGTTTATGTGGACCTTCAACTGTGGACGACGTGAGGTGGATAGTAGGAGACTAGAGTCGTGGGACTCGAGAAGCACAAGCCTGTCATGACAGCCTACAGGACGGCTCGGAGCTCCACATTGATTACTGCAGTCTGCAATTTTCCCTCCCCCTATGGCTATCACACCATTCTAAATTTTTGATACGTTAAAAATGATAAATAAATTTCTGAAACATATTTTACCCACGATTTACAACCACTACTAGATACAGTTGTCAGTGCCGATGGTGCAAGTCGAAGTTGCTGAGGTGAGTTAGATTGAGACATAGCAAATTCAATGAGCCAAAAAAAAATGGTGGGGTATTAAATGTGGTGGCATGATGTGTCCAACGAGGACTAAAATTTGAAATTTAGATGGATGAGATCACTACTCGGAGCCTGGAGGAGTATTCAATACAAAACCAGAGTCAAGCGGGATCAGATAATACAAATCCCGAAGGGGATTTCAATACAAATCTTTACAACACATAATTAATATGATGCAACTACAAGTTGTTCTTTGTCAATGGTGTCTACTCTCACGCCACTACCAATCTACCAAAGCCATGTTCAAGCTACTTAAATATTTAAATGTCATCTTGCCTATCCCTCCAAATTCTCAACTAACTAAGTGACATTTTCAAATTTTTCCCTTCATATGACATTTTTACTAAAATGCTAAGCTTCGATATTGTCAAACAATTTTTTTATTTTGAATTTCTTTTTACGGGCCAAAATGTTTCTCCACTTTTCTGACGGGATAGAATCCCTTTGACGGGATCTAACTGTAACGACCCAAAAAACACACACACGAACAACACAGTAAAAGATAGGATTATTTTTTTTTGACTTGCTTGACACATAACATGTCGCAACATGTCGTCACCAAGGATACAACTAACTTTGTGAACAACTCGATACAAGGATGACCATAAAAGCAGCACGGAAACGTCCACACCTATCAAGGAAAATATTTTTTTTTGCAGAACAACATAGAAGCCCAACCACATGACACTCTCACAGCTAGGGCAAGCCACAGTAGAAATGATTGGAGGTTATTTATTTTGATAAGACACCCTAGATAAAGTTAAAGGAAGAAGGTCAAATGAATTCACCCTTAAGACGTCATTAGTTCTTACTAAGGTTTAATTGAAGCTTGAGGTTTTATGCGTAGTTAAATAGCGCTCTTACCTAGGCTTCACTGAAAGAGCTTATCAAGAGGAAGCTACTTACTTTTAAATAGGCTGAGAGATAAATTGAGTGGTTTCAAAACTTTCTTCTCTTACTTGTTAAATTTATTAGAATCTAACCATTGTTTTCCATTAAACTTGTCTTTAGCGTTCACCAAAAGAGTAGTGTTTACTAGTTCAGTTAGGGATAACATGCTAAATAAAATCACTTTGCAAGGATGGTCTCACTCTTGATTACTTAAGGTATTGTTTGTTTACAAGGGGATCTAAATGACAACACATTTCTTTGAATAAAACTTTTAGGTAACTTCTGTAAGGAAAAGCCACCCCATTAAAGCTTACATATAACCCATCAATACAAAGTCTTAGAAAGATTTAAATTATCACTTAATTCTCAAGATCATAGTTTTACAATGCTTATGCCAGTGAAGAGATTGAATATTATTTCTCACAAAGAAGAGTTACCAGCCAAAATACAAAAAAGGAAAAAACTACTACTTCACGTAATTCTCTGAACAATTCCAGGCAAGAGGTCATATAAACTCTCTTTACAAGCAATGTTACACAATATACAACACATTGGACATTTTTGCAAGGAACTTCATAAATTGTACAGATGAAACTTTTACACTCTTTTCTTCTAGTCTACTCGCATAATCCATTTGCACAAATATTAACTAGAGTCAGTTCGCTAGAAATGATCATGTTAAGACTACTCATTGCAACAGTAAGCTAACATTTTATAATAACATGAAAGTAAAATTCTAAACTCAATAATGGATCAAATCACAAACCACTAATCAATATGTTTCACAAGATGACGAGATTGATATTAGCCAACAAGGAGGAATCCCAATATTCAAGTGAGAGAGATATCCCAAAGACAAACAAGGTGAGACCTTATTGGAGAAGACAACAAGGCTGAGAGTATTGAGATTTCAGTCAAGTAATCCTGTGGATTACGTGATTGAAATCTAACACCCAAACATCATTCTATTATTATTAACCAAAGAGATAAAGATCGGTTAAATGACTTATCATATTCAAAATTACTTGTCAACAAGACTACATTAACGCACATCCATGTTTTAGGAAGAATATAGGTCCCAACCATATATGAACACAAATCAGTCAAAGATTAAAGTTAACTTCACTCGGCTGAATAAACCAACATACATATAATACTCACAACATTATAACTAACTATCTGAAGGTTCAATATACCAAGCAATTCTCACCGAACCTAATTATTTTTCATCAAGAAGTTAAATAAACTAGATTCTATCCAACTAAAATTATGTACAACAACTATAGTTGGATTACACAGGCAAGGATCAAGAAGAAGTCTTTTCACCAAAGGTTTTTATTATCTTAAATCAAATAATCAGTAATAAACCCATAATCCACCCCTCATATGATCACTGTAAGAGATAAGTACTTAGCCCACTAAAATATGTAACTGAGTCGAATCCCTACCTTTTCCATTTTCATACAAGTCTAACCCAATTCGAAGAAAGGTAACCATTCTATTTTCATACATGCCTCAGTCAGCACTTACGCAGAAAGACCCTACCAGAATTATTGAGGGTTTCCTAAGCTACAAAATGGATTTAATAGAAACCCATTTCATTCAATACTTGAATTTAAACAAGCAAGGGATCGTCTGTTGAAAATATAAGTGAATCGACACAAGATCCTCTACTGTGACCCAACTCGAGTCACCAATCACAAGGTTAACAGTCAGCGAAGGAGGGATACAAGGCAAAATACTCTTCCTACGAACTATGCCTTCTCTTCCGTCTCTGAAACAACATATGAATAGCTTGGGCATACCCATCTATCTCATGACTGTCTATTCGACCTATCCTCATAGTCGCTCCAAAGAAAATTTCTGCTACTACAGAGTTCGATTCACAAGGAAAATAATTTACATAGAATGTCTATAACATCATACACTTAACCAAGAAAGAGAAAACTCTACAATTTTAATTTCTGCCTTTCACTATTACATCCATTTAGAATAAAAGCATTATCAGGTAGTCATAAAGCAACCTAGCCATTTTTTTTTAAAGACTGGAATTAGAATTGTGATCGATTTGAGATAGCTTTTCATAAATTACCATTATTGATCAGACAATTGCAGTAACTAATAACATAAACAAAGGTTAGGTTTTACTGTTTACCTAGTTCATTCATTTTGTCCATTGTGAAATGGTTTTATGGTACAAAATACCATTTTCAAAGCCAGAGAGCAATTAATTGAGGAGCAAGGAAAAAGTAGAAGCCCATTTTAAAAGCCATAATAGATAAAAAAAAAACAAATAATAGTACATTCAGTTCATGACATAATAAAAGGGTAGCAGAAGATTGCAAGGGCAGGTTTAACATGCCTGGTTAAAAAACGCCATCTCCATATGCATATGATTGTTTCAATGCCGCTGCTTGCCCTTAACCCAAAGTGCTCTGCGAGCTCGTGCTAGCGCCACATTCATGCGGTGAAAAACAGCTACAACCCAACCCCATGATTTGAATCTCGAACACCAAGACATAAAGATTACATCACGCTCCTGGCTTTGAAAGGCATCTACCATAATGATAAATAACCTTTTCCTCCATCAGGTTGAGGAAACAACTGCATTTGCTGATGTGGGAAGCACATGGTACTGGGTGGAATTCCAGCCATTTGTGATCCTTGAGCTGTAAGAGCTGCAGAGGCTACTCCAACAGAGGTTGCAGTCTCCTGTGATGCTGATACACTTGGATCAGATAATAAAGTAGCATTCCCATTGTACTTGCTCACTGTAGTCTGTCCAACAAATGGAGGGAAGCGAGCATCTCCATCACTGCCAGGTCTGAGAAATGGATTATAAATGCTTGATGAAGGATCATACATTTGCTGCATCACAATGCTTGGTTGACGAGAAGCATCATGTGGGCTGGTCAAAGCAGGTTCATATGAAGGATAATGGCTACTGATAATCTGAGGCAAAAACCAACACTTGCATAGCTTGGAGCAGTTTCGACAATCGAATACTGAGAGTCCAACTGTACAACTGGATCTTGCTTTGATGGCTCAGTTTGGGAAATTGCATTTTGTAAAATAGAATCTCTAACATTAATACCAGAAGCTAAGTTCTCTACCGTACTGGGAGATGTTTGTTCATGGGACACTGCAGCAAAACTATGCTCATCCATAAACAGGGGGATTCTTTTTTTTTCTTATAGTGATCTTTGTAATCTACAAATACGAAGAGATTGTAGAGGCGAGGATGCTCCTCATCCAAAAAATCCGCAGGCTCATCTATGACGGTCTGGTCTGAGAAGAAATAAATATATGGCACTCATACACAGGAAGTACCATCACATATCAACCTGTGTGTAACGTTGTGAATCCTCCCATTACTCCATGCATTAAAGGAATCACCAGTTAATACAAAAAAGGAATTACGCATAAGCTTCACATCTACCCACTTCCCCACCTTGCTTTTAACCTTAAGCCCGCCATTGTTATCTTGGTATATTACCATTATACAATTTGTATCAGTATGGACCAGAGTACCTCCTTTTTGGTGTGGTGGCGAGTTACAAAAGTTCATGCGAAGGACCGCCACAAACTCACTAAAAGAATAATGGTGGCCAACCCCAAAGCTGCTCAGAATTTCTCTGATAATGCTTATTATGAGCTCGAAGACCCTTGTGTATAATCATGATCAATCTTCGCAAGTTTTGGGGTCATGCGCTTGAGGCCACAGGTGATCTGACACACTTTTCTTTGAATTACTTTTCACTGTGGCTCCATGGCACACTGATAGTCTCGAAAAAGGGTAGTGCCGGTATGTTGGCAAGATAACCCAGGTGCAATCCCAGTGAATGCTTTTTCAATTTGGTCTCTTTAAGTGCACACTTATGGTCGTGCAACCTTCTTTTTGTCCAGTGTACACCGATAATCTACCTCTACAATGCCATGGTTTACAACTATTGTAGAAGCCCCATTCTTCACATGCTTTTTCACTTCCAGATAATCGAGGTCACAATTGAGCAGAGGAATGAATGCGATGACAGGAACAAGTTCACACAACAAAGATATGAAAGGTAGATCTCAGAAGGAAAGGATTGAGAATTATGATGACAGTGGCGTTCTGAACAAGTGGGAAGGAGGTGCATCCTGGCCAATTACTGCCTCACGGAACTTTCCTAGGAGAATTTCAGTTCTACGCTCCATGTTTTGTATAGGCACAGGCTAGGAGTGTACTGGTCTAGAATTGAGTGGTTTTGGAAAATTGTTTATTGCATTTGGTGAGACTGTGACGGTTATTGAGGGCGCCCCCTGCCAAACTAACCTAACTCTCACCCACATGCCTGCAAATTCCACTCTGCCTTCAATTCTCTCTGAAAAGCTGTCCCCTTTCTTTCATTTGGTCAAGCACTTGATTACATTCACCAAACCTCTGCACCTTGCCAATAAATCACGTGCCTTCCCATGCCCTCCACTCCATTTCCATTTTTTTAAAAATTTATTTATTTCAAAAATTTTACTTTCATTATTATTATTATTCTATTTTTATTTGTTTTATTCTAAAACTCATTCTATTTATATCGTTATTCTATTTTATTTTTTTATTTTTTTCTAGATCTCAGGTATGCCCCAGCAGTAAAAGGAAGGGGGCACCACAATAAGTGAATGGTTACACGAGCCTTAATACTGCTTGAGTAGTCTTGAAGCCTAATACGCCCAGTCAAGCTAACTAGCCATGCGTCGGCTCGTGACCATGTTGTATCTCCTGAAAAAGTTGGTGGGTTGAGCGATTAAAAGAAATATTTACGTGAACGCCACTCCCAAACTGTGGTGCCACCACAAAACCTACTCTTCCTCATTGTGCAACGAGGCTCGATCAGCGGGAGCGACAAACAAATCAAAAGGATAGTTTAACGATAACAGAGGATGATATCGATAACAATCGATATAAAGAAGGTAATAATAAAATACAATCGTTGATCGATAATACAATTATAATGTCATTATCATTATTATTATCATTATTATCATTTTATAGCTTGTAAAATAATCATCAATTATAGTCATAATGGTCAGAAATCGAGGGCGACGAAGGCACAACGACACACCATGCTTAGCACTCGATCACCACAGGAAGAACAGGTGTAACGTAGAACAAGGAATTACATTCTCCTCCCCTTAAGAAAGCATCATCCTCGATGCGACATTACACTGAGGAAAGTAAATGGTTTGCAACCAAGAACAAGTAAAGGAGAAAGTACGCCCTATGGTTTAAAATTTTATTTGATTAAAGCACAGTCACAAGGTAGCCTTAGGAACATTTGGTAGAATTTTTAACTTTCAATGTTCTGTGAAGATTGGCAGTTCTTTCTTGTTCATCATTTCATTAGTCTCTTTCCATTATCATTATTTCTAGTTTTAGTTTCTTTTTTAAAAAAATATCATCATTGAAGATTTTTTATTTATTCCTTATTGTGGGTGCCCAACATGAACTGCTAATACAACACCCTATCAGGTTCAAAAGACACTACAGATTCACAAGCACACAAGTATATTCTTCATGTCTGTATTACACCACCCCAAAAAAAAGTTACTCAAATACGGAATGGAATAGGCACAGTCCACATAACATAGTACTCGACACACATCAATGATTGACATACCAAAATACTTAACCAAAACAGTACTACAATCCACCAGACATTTCCTCAATTTACATCAATGAAAAATTTCACATAACACCAAACCATGCTACAAGTACATAATGTCCACAAGGGAATCGATGACATATCCACAACATCACAACACATATCCATCTGACATGAGTAACACATACATCAAAAGACCACTACCAAACATCACAATGACTCAACATATGTCCTGAAACATCAACCATTCAGACAAATATCATAAGCCTCCCTCAAACTCTTATGCCTCCCTCAAGTCTCTTATGCCTCCCTCAAACTCTTTTGCCTCCCTCAAGTCTCTTATGCCTCCCCCAAACTCTTATGTGTCCCTCAAGTCTCTTATGCCTCCCTCAAACTCTTATGCCTCCCTCAAGGAGGCCGGTTGACCCTATGGTCCAAGACACATAGAGTTCGAACACCCCTAACCCAAGTGACATAATAACGCATGGTTCAACAACCTGCTATGTCTGTAATCCTTGGGGCGTACCCCTATACAATGAAGCGGGTCCATAGGTCCAACCATTCCATGGTGCATCCCATGACCCTATTCCACACATCATGGCAATAGAACCAACACAACAATCCAATCTAAGTGCCAAGTGGCAAAGTACAAGCCTTGGGCAAGGCGGTAAAAAAAATTCCAAATTTAAAAGAAGACCCAAAATCAAGAAAAATAAATGGCCAAATAGCCATAGTTAGTATCAAAATCCCCATGTTAGTGCCACAAACCAAGGAAATGCCCAAAATTGTAAAGCATGGCAATCAAGAAAAGCTGCTAGTCCTTACAAAATAAAGTAAAAATCTCAATTTACAAATAAAATCAACTTATAATAATGTCACATTATGATAACTGTGTGGCCTTATCTAGCCACCAAGGGGTACTCAACGAGTTGCTAGCACTCGGAACATTGAGCCTCAGCTCGTAAAATACATATCAATAATACAATTGTCATCATCTCAATCGGAATCATCTCGCCACAACTTCAACAAGGCCCAACATAGTCAAAGTCACATAGGTTAAATCCATATGACAACCATATCGGGAGGGAGAAAAGAGTACAAGTCACCATCTACTGAGCCTGAGGTGTCCACGAAACACAATATGTATGACACCCGTTGAACAAGTGTCACACATACCAAACAAACGAAAGTGGGTTTTCATCCTATGTAAGGCTTCACTTCCTATCTCATACTCGGCTCGAGTGACTGGTCAACGGTACACATTTTCTCACTCCATACATACACAGTCTACCGATTTCCCTCAGGTTTGGTTAGTGTAAGGCTCACAACATAACATATAACTACATTACTAACACCATGGTGGTACGCACATAGCTACCATAATGTCTCACGTATGGTATGTATACGGGGTAGATCACAATCATACATTCACAGGGCGCAATACATCACTTTACCACATTCTACACCCAAAGTGCAATCACAATACGATAGGGTTCATAACTCATCGTATGACCCTATATCACAAAATGAATCATTACATATCACACAACTCAGATATACGATGAACATAATAACATCACAACATAACATCCATTGCTACATAACAAGGTGGTACACACATTTCTCCAAAACATGGTAAAAACATCATGATACAACTCATCTCTTTTAACATCAATCTAGTCATACAACACATTGATACACCTACATAGCACAATATGTCACAAAGCTCCAACAATATGTCATCCACTTTATAATTCTTTTCACACATCACAAGCAGTAATTCACACGTGAACTCTTCATAGAATCCACAAGAAGGAGAGAGAATACTCCCATCCCCAAACATATCAACATGATCACAAACATGCACAATGTGACATACACATCATGTGCATTCACAAAAACACAATTACGACATGGATCACATCACGTTTAAAGCACATTACTCTTCCAATATCTACCACCATCATGCAACATCATCATCATCATCATGCAGTATCATCATGTAACACCACCACCACCATGTAACATCATCATATAACACCAATCCGGCCCATAGGTTCGAGAGCATGAACCTATGCTCTGATACCAAGTGTAACGACCCAAAAAAAAAACACACACACGAACAACACAGTAAAAGACAGGATAATTTTTTTTTGACTTGCTTGACACATAACATGTCGCAACATGTCGTCACCAAGGATACAACTAACTCTGTGAACAACTCGATACAAGGATGACCATAAAAGTAGCATGGAAACGTCCACACCTATCAAGGACAATATTTTTTTTGCAGAACAACATAGAAGCCCAACCACATGACACTCTCACAGCTAGGGCAAGCCACAGTAAGAAATGATTGGAGGTTATTTATTTTGATAAGACACCCTGGATAAATTTAAAGGAAGAAGGTCAAATGAATTCACCCTTAAGACGTCATTAGTTCTTACTAAGGTTTAATTGAAGCTTGAGGTTTTATGCGTAGTTAAATAGCGCTCTTACCTAGGCTTCACCGAAAGAGCTTATCAAGAGGAAGCTACTTACTTTTAAATAGGCTGAGAGATAAATTGAGTGGTTTCAAAACTTTCTTCTCTTACTTGTTAAATTTATTAGAATCTAACCATTGTTTTCCATTAAACTTGTCTTTAGCGTTCACCAAAAGAGTAGTGTTTACTAGTTCAGTTAGGGATAACACGCTATATAAAATCACTTTGCAAGGATGGTCTCACTCTTGATTACTTAAGGTATTGTTTGTTTACAAGGGGATCTAAACGACAACACATTTCTTTGAATAAAACTTTTAGGTAACTTCTGTAAGGAAAAGCCACCCCATTAAAGCTTACATATAACCCATCAATACAAAGTCTTAGAAAGATTTAAATTATCACTTAATTCTCAAGATCATAGTTTTACAATGCTTATGCCAGTGAAGAGATTGAATATTATTTCTCACTAAGAAGAGTTACCAGCCAAAATACAAAAAAGGACAAAACTACTACTTCACGTAATTCTTCGAACAATTCCAGGCAAGAGGTCATATAAACTCTCTTTACAAGCAATGTTACACAATATACAACACATTGGACATTTTTACAAGGAACTTCATAAATTGTACAGATGAAACTTTTACACTCTTTTCTTCTAGTCTACTCGCATAATCCATCTGCACAAATATTAACTAGAGTCAGTTCGCTAGAACTGAGCATGTTAAGACTACCCATTGCAACAGTAAGCTAACATTTTATAATATCATGAAAGTAAAATTCTAAACTCAAGAATGGATCAAATCACAAACCACTAATCAATATGTTTCACAAGATGAAGAGATTTATACTAGCCAACAAGGAGGAATCCCAATATTCAAGTGAGAGAGATATTCCAAAGACAAACAAGGTGAGACCTTATTGGTGAAGACAACAAGGCTGAGAGTATTGAGATTTTAGTCATGTAATCCTATGGGTTACGTGATTGAAATCTAACACCCAAACATCATTCTAATATTATTAACCAAAAGGATAAAGATCAGTCAAATGACTTAACATATTCAAAATTGTTGGTTAACAAGGCTGCATTAACGCACATCCATGTTTTAAGAAGAATATAGGCCCCAACCATATATGAACACAAATCAGTCAAAGATTAAAGTTAACTTCACTCGGCTGAATAAACCAACATACATATAATACTCACAACACTATAACTAAATATGAAGATTCAATATACCAAGCAATTCTCACCGAACCTAATTATTTTTCATCAAGAAGTTAAATAAACTAGATTCTATCCAACTAAAATTTCATACAACAACTATAGTTGGATTACACAGGCAAGGATCAAGAAGAAGTCTTTTCACCAAAGGTTGTTATTATCTTACATCACATAATCAGTAATAAACCGTAATCCACCCCTCGTATGATCATTGTAAGAGATTAAGGGCTTAGCTCACTAAAGTATGTAACTGAGTCGATTCCTACCCTTTCCATTATCATACAAGTCTAACCCAATTCAAAGCAAGGTAACCATTCTATTTTCATACATGCCTCAGTCAACACTTACTCAGGAAGTCCCTACCTGAATTATTGAAGGTTTGCTAAGCTACAAAATGGATTTAATAGAAACCCATTTCATTCGATACTTAATTTAAACAAGAAAGGGATAGTCTATTGAAAATATAAGTGAATCGACACAAGATCCTCTACCATGACCCAACTCGAGTCACCAATCACAAGGTTAACAGTTAGCGAAGGGGAAAAATACAAAGCAAAATACTCTTCCTACAAACTATGCCTTCTCTTCCGTCTCTAAAACAACATATGAATAGCTTGGGTATACCCATCTATCTCACGACAGTCTACTCGACCTATCCTCATAGTCGCTCCAAAGAAAACATCTGCTACTACAGAGTTCGATTCACAAGGAAGATAACTTACATAGAATGTCTATAACATCATACACTTTACCAAGAAAGAGAAAACTCTACAATTCTAATTTCTTCCTTTCACTATTACATCCATTTAGAATAAAAGCATTATCAGGCAGTCATAAAGCAACCTAGCCAAATTTTTTTAAAAACTGGAATTAGAATTGTAATCGGTTTGAGATAGCTTTTCATAAATTACCATTATTGATCAGACAATTGCAGTAACTAATAACATAAACAAAGGTTAAGTTTTACTGTTTACCTAGTTCATTCATTTTGTCCATTGTGAAATAATTTTATGCTACAAAATACCATTTTCGAAGCCGGAGAGCAATTAATTGAGGAGCAAGGAAAAAGTAGAAGCCCATTCTAAATGCCATAACAAATTAAAAAAAAAACAAATAGAAGGACATTCAATTCATGACATAATAAAAGGGTAGCAGAAGATTCCAAGGGCAGGTTTAACATGCCTGGTTTAAAACGCCATCTCCATATGCATATGATTGTTTCAATGCCGCTACTTTCCCTTAACCCAAAGTGCTCTGCGAGCTCGAGCTAGCGCCACATTCACGCGGTGAAAAACAGCTACAACCCAACCCCATGATTTGAAGCTCGGACACAAGACATAAAGATTACATCACGCTCCTGGCTCTGAAAGGCATCTACCGTAATGATAAATAACCTTTTCCTCCATCAGGTTGAGGAAACAACTACATTTGCTGATGTGGGAAAGACATGGTACTGGGTGCAATTCCAGCCATTTGTGATCCTTGAGCTGTAAGAGCTGCAGAGGCTACTCCAACAGAGGTTGCAGTCTCCTGTGATGCTGATACACTTGGACCAGATAATAAAGTAGCATTCCCATTGTACTTGCTCACTACAGTTGGTCCAACAAATGGAGGGAAGCGAGCATCTCCATCACTGCCAGGTCTGAGAAATGGATTATAAATGCTTGATGAAGGATCATACGTTTGCTGCATCACAATGCTTGGTTGACGAGAAGCATCATGTGGGCTGGTCAAAGCAGGTTCATATGAAGGATAATGGCTACTGATAATCTGAGGCACAAAACCAACACTTGCATATCTTGGAGCAGTTTCGACAATCGAATACTGAGAGTCCAACTGTACAACTGGATCTTGCTTTGATGGCTCAGTTTGGGAAACTGCATTTTGCAAAATAGAATCTCTAACATTAATACCAGAAGCTAAGTTCTCTACCGTACTGGGAGATGCTTGTTCATGGGACACTGCAGCAAAACTATGCTCATCCATTAACAGGGGGATTCTTTTTTTTTTGACAGTGATCTTTGTAATCTGCAAATACGAAGGGATTGTAGAGGCGAGGATGCTCCTCATCCAAAAACTCTGCAGGCGCATCTATGACGGTCTGGTCTGAGAAGAAATAAATATATGGCACTGATACACGGGAAGTACCATCACATATCAACCTGTGTGTAACATTGTGAATCCTCCCATTACTCCATGCATTAAACGAATCACCAGTTAATAAAACAAAGGAATTACGCAAAGGCTTCACATCTACCCACTTCCCCACCTTGCTTTTAACCTTAATCCCGCCATTGTTATCTTGGTATATTACCATTATACAATTTGTATCATTATGGACCAGAGTACCTCCTTTTTGGTGTGGTGGCGAGTTACAGTAGTTCATGCGAAGGACCCCCACAAACTCACTGAAAGAATAATGGTGGCCAACCCCAAAGCTGCTCAGAATTTCTCTGATAATGCTTATTATAAGCTCGTCGACCCCGCGTGTATAAGCCTTGACAATCTCGCAGATTTTGGGATTTCCTTGAGGCCACAGGTGATCTGAAACTTCTGAATTACTTCAGGATCTGGGGCTCCTGGCACACCGATAGTCTCGAAAAAGGGTAGTGCCGATATGTCGGTGAGATAACCCATGTTCCATCCCGCAGAATGCTTTTTCTGTTTGGTCTCTTTGGGAAGTGCAAACGTATCTCGTGCAACCGAATCCATTTGATCAAAAATCTACTTCTCAATGCCATGGTTTACAACCAGAAAACATCCCCATTCTTCGCAAGCCTTTTTCACTTCCAAGTTCTGATGATCGAGGTCACAATTGAGTAGAGAAAAAAATCAATGACAGGCACTTGTTCACACTCGAAGTTGGCTGTGGTAATCTGAGAAGGCATGGTTTGAGAATTATGATGACAGAGGCTTCTCTACCCTGTAGCTGCTGCATATAGCCAATTACTTCCTCACGGCACTTTCCTAGGAGAATTTCAGTCCTACGCTCCACGTTTGGTATAGGCACAGGCTAGGAGTGTGCTGGTCCAAAATTAAGTGGTTTTGGGAAATTGTTTATTGCGTTTGGTGAGACTATGACAGCTATTGAGGGCGCCCCCTGCCAAACTGACCCAACTCTCACCCACATGCCTGCAAATTCCACTCTGCCTTCAATTCTCTCTGAAAAGTTGTCCCATTCTTTCATTTGGTCAAGCACTTGATTACATTCACCAAACCTCTGCACCTTGTCAAGAAATCACGTGCCTTCCCATGCCCTCCACTCCATTTTCATTTTTTTAAAATTTATTTATTTCAAAAAAAATTACTTTCATTATTATTATTATTCTATTTTTATTTATTTTATTCTAAAACTCATTCTATTTATATCGTTATTCCATTTTTTATTTTTATTTTCTGGATCTCAGGTATGCCCCAGCGGTAAAAGGAAAGGGGCACCACAATAAGCGAATGGTTACACGAGCCTTAATATTGCTTGTGTAGTCTTGAAGCCTAAAACGCCCAGTCAAGCTAACTAGCCATGCGTCGGCTCGTGACCATGTTGTATCTCCTGAATAAGTGGGTGGGTTGAGTGATTAAATGAAATATTTACGCGAACACCACTCCCAAACCATGGCGCCACCACAAAACCTACTCTTCCTCATTTGCGCAACGAGGCTCGATCAGCGGGAGTGACAAAAAAATCAAAAGGATAGTTTAACGATAACAGAGGATGATATCGATAACAATCGATATAAAGAAGGTAATAATAAAATACAATCGTTGATCGATAATACAATCATAATGTCATTATTATTATTATTATCATTATTATCATTTTACAGCTTGTAAAATAATTATCAATTATAGTCATAATGGTCAGCAATCGAGGTCAGCGAAGGCACAACGACAGTCCATGCTTAGCACTCGATCGCCACAGGATGAATAGGTGTAATTTAGAATAGGGCATTATTGGTCGGGACCTTTCATGGTATGTTGTATTGATTTGTCACTGGTAGAGGCTTTCTTGCTGGGTTTTAAATGCTTTATCTTTCACTCCTTTGTGTACGATGTTTTTTTGGTCCCCTCAAAACCAGACCATTTTTACCTTATCCAAAAATAAATAAAAATTCAATAGTTAAATAAAAGATAATAATGTGACTTGAAATAGAAAAAAAAATTATTTGATCAAACTTTAGAAATCTGCTACCTTGATGCCAATTATGATGTATATAACCCAATCAATTGGGAAACTGAGTATTTTGTCTTCACTCCATTTTTTGAGACTTGAATTTTCCCCTTATTCGATTTTATGACACATTTCTTGATATCCCAGTGCATGAATGACCCAGCTTGACCACTTGATTCAAATGAGATTTTCCACTTGATTGAGCTCACCATTCGGTTCTTAATCTCCCAATTGACTCAAGTCCACAACTTGAGCATTTGACCTTGTATTGAGAGTTGTTCATCATTCCATGAATATGATACATTGTTGCTTTGATCTTCATTTTTCCTTCCCACTCAAACTTGCAAGATGTTTCGCTATCTCCTATTTATCATATGATGTCGGTCTGTTGCTTGAATGGTTGAGCTTGATATATAACTTGAGCATTTACTCATTTTAGAGATTGTGGTATACTTCATGCTAGATGGATTTCAAATTTCTATCTATTTATCTCTAGCTCCATATGTCTACTTGACTCAATGATATCTTTTGTGTCTTAAGATGTGGCATTAGCTACAAGTTCTTGTAGCTTTTTACTTGAACCTCAAGTTAAATTTTGGCTATCCTAGTGCCAAGAGGTGTCTTTTTATGTTAAATTATGTGTGCATCACATCTCCTCCATGCATTATCATCTGTTCGTAAAATTTATAATGATAATTTTTTTTTTACGATAAACATACAATGTTTGTACCATGAAATTTATGTTGAAAATTTTATTTTTAGAATAATCACAATGTTTTTACGACAAAATATACATTTGAAATTTGCACCACAATTCAAACTCATGATCTACCATTTATTATTGTTGCACTTAATGAACTATACTAGAACTATACTACATGGTAGCATATTGAAATAATACCGCACATCATATTTATTATTTGAATTGAAATATAATTTATTTGAGTTTTTAATTGATTTGCGATGTATGTATGTATAGAGGCATACACATAAAAGGTTCAACAAGGTGCCATGAGTCACTGCATTCCAAATTGGCCTCCATTATTTTCTGTGCTCGTCATCCTTGGAATTCATCATCTCAAAAAAAACAAATACCATTACTAAATGCACAAAATCTAGACCCGACTCAATGGTTGCTCATGGTTTGACCAGCAGGAACTGCCATCGCCATCCCCTGTTGTTGCTGTTGCTTGTGCATGTTCCCCATCCAGCCTGCATTAACCACAAATAAATCAATGATACCCGTGCAAACATTTAAGATTTAATAGGAGAAATATAATACCCAGAGCCGGATCATATCCTTTATGTTTCAGTTCTCTGTATTCCTGGCACATAGCGCACGATTGGCAAAAACAATGTAACAGACAATCTCCGCACGGGCTTTCAGCCAAGTTAAATTTGGCTCTCATTTTAGCTCGGTAGAAGCACGAATAACAGCACGGACACCCAGTAAAATAAAGCAGCACCGCGTAGATACCTCCACTTACAGCACAGGCTGCATCCACCATTACTCTTCATTACAAAACTGATATATTCAACAAATAAATTTATTCTTGAAAATTATGAAGATAGATGCACTTACGTGGAGAACCTTCGTCGACTATCTCCGCTATTTGGCCGAACGTGATGCAGGGGCAACAGTATGTCAGGCAACCTGTATAATATTTCAGGTATTATAAGGAAGATAGTATTTTTTGACAAATTTGTGTGGGTGATTTTTGGATGAATGTTTCAGGTCTTTCGAATAATCTTCATATTTCTTACCTTAATAAAAAAATGATCGAAATGGGATCTAAAACGTTGATTCAAAAATTATACATACAATTTTATCTAAAGACATCCAGGATTAGCCTAAACATTGATCTAACCCACACAGTTTTCTCCAATTCATCCAATCTAATTACCATAACCATTGATGGCATGTTACAAATACATATTTCTCAGAAGCATATATTATGAGAGGATATATACATACAATTGGAAAGATCTTGGCCGCAGTCACAGAGTCCAGATGACCACTCATTGGGAGAATGGGGATTTCCTACCCCACATTGAGGATAAACTTGCTGATGGCGCTGTTCATATGGTGTTCCAGCGTAGGGAGGCGCAGTTGGGTTTTGAGGTGGTAATGGAGATCCTGTTGGTATTTGGGGTGTAGATTGATATACAGCGGGGTACAGGGGAGCAGAGGATGAGTTCAGTTCATTTTCAGCATCAAGCGGATACATGTTGATATTCTTTTAGCAGCTGCTGCTGCTAATTTATTGCAATTTACAACGATCGCTTAAGGAAGTCAGTGGGATATATAATGTGTATCTTTCCTGCAGAGGTTGGGTGGGATATATAATGCATATCTAAATTCCTTTGGAGGTTGTGGTAGATATATAATGTATATCCTTCCTTCATATGTCTGGTGCGGACCTTACCATCTAACGCGGGCTATCCTCCACGGAGATGCCGAGGAGGAACAAAAAAATCGAACACTCGATTGAATATTGAATGTAACGAGGTAATACATTAAAATTCGGGTAGCAAAGATACAAGAAATTGCGTTTTATTATGAATACTTAGTCATGGCACATCCACGATATTATAAAACAAAGCTTTACTAGGCACACGGACAATATATAAACATAGAGATGTACATAGCTCTATATATAATTTTATGATGCCAATGTTATGGGTTGATCTTAACATGTTTAGATTTTTAAATAAATTGAAAATAACTATTTTGAAAGGATGAAACCAAATCACATCTCTCATAAACAATTTGTCTTGCAATAGTTTTGGACATAAATTTAGTTGCAATGCGGCAATCAACACAAATTTGAAGCTTTTTTACGACTATAATAGTTGTCTTTTGGGGCATGTTTAACACAATTGCCAATTTCTCACCACGATGGCAGAGGAATAATTTTGTTTCCTTCTTGTCCACATCACTCGATTCATGTTTTCAATCTGAAAAAAAAATCCACTACTAGAGTAAACTCCCAAGACGATTTCTCCAACTTTTCATAAATCTATTGTGTCTATGGGTGTTATTTGTCTCATACACGAAAAAACATGAATCATTTTATGGTACATCCATGGTGAATTCACTATGTAAACTTATGGCCTATCATGTGCGTGTGCAGGATGATAAATAATACTTGTATTTCCAAATTTACATCTCAAATAGGATGATAAATAATACTTGTATTTAAATAATTCTTTTATTAACACCCCCTCCAAATAGAACTTTTCAATTATAAAATACCCCTTATTTTATAATATATCCAAACCACTAATTTCCCCTACAACATATTGTATATCCCTTTTTATTTCTACCTTTCTAGTGTTGGATAAAAAAACTTACAGTTTCACAAAGTTTTATTATATTTCGTGCTTCAAGCATTGATGAAATTCATATTGGACTTAAAAAATAAAAACCCTCAATATGTGTAATTTGGTATCTATCTTCCTTTATTTTTAATCTACATTATTCACAATAATCAAATTTTGTATAGTAATGTGACAGGTCATGTCTGGGTCCATTATCGTCAATTAAATTTATTAATCTTCATGACATGCATTCTCCTAAATTTTTTGAATCAAATGACAAGAAATATAGCTTAGCAATGTCACAATGAAGGATGTCGCAACTTTTAATAATAGTTACGTAATGTTATTGCACTAGAAAGTTTTTGGCAATGGTCCCTATGATTACTCATTACAACATGCTACAAGTTGTAGTCTAAAAAAATTCTAAACTAGTTCATTTGCACCCGTTAAAATAGTAGTGTTATTGATCTACAAAACACCGTGTTGCTTCTCTAAAAAACTTGTCATACTACTTTAAGAAAACTTAAAATCAAAATGATCTACATTTAGCGCTTCTTCACCTATACCATGACTAATCTTCCCCTGCTCTCTATTGCTCCACATACCTTACTACTAATATAATTTAAAAACTTTTATATTTTAACACCTTATACCCATTAATATGGGGCAATATATAGCGTCCATTTTGAATAATATTAAAAACTTAATATAAATTCACATGATATGAAATGGGTTGGTTCGTGAATCCAATACAGTATAAAGTGTTTATAACATGACTCTTTGAGTGAATTTTGCATTCGAAATTGATGTTTGAAAAGCTTTTTGGACATGTTTCTACTAGGAATTTAAGTTATCAAAGGGAGAGAGGGAGGGAGGGAGATATTTTTAGAGAGAGAGAGAGAGAGAGAGAGAGAGAGAGGAGAGAGAGAGAGAGAGAGAGAGAGAGAGAGAGAGAGAGAGAGAGTTGATAATTACATTGCAATACATTTATAGATTGTATTGGTTTGATGTAAATATATCCTTTGAAATTTGATTTATTTTATTATTTACAATATTTTTTGCATGTGTGTGTGTGTCTGTGTGTGTGTGTGTGTGTGTATTACCGATATTGATGGGATTTCAAAAGAATTTTCTTTTTTCGATAAGGTAAATGCTTGTGACCGGAGCTATGAACCGAGGGATTCTTGGGTCCCCTCCCATTTACAATATATATAAAAGATCTGAAAATGAAAAGGTGGTTAACAAGGTAGCCATAACAACCTACCACCTTGATTAAAAAAACCATTATCTATAACGAAAACATGGTGATAAGAAATGACATTGTGAAATTATCTCACCCTAGTCCAGAAAACCAAAAAATATATATAATAACTATATTGACAAGCCTTACTACCGTTAGCTAGATACATCAAGAATCTCAGTCTTGGGGCATAAGATTTCCCCTTCCCCAAGAACATTTTGGTGTAGTCTGGAGTTGCTGCGACAGACAGGAGGTTGATGCTGGGAAACCTAAAGGAGAAGAGTGTATGTCGATACACCATGCTCTCAAAGATGAGTCACGCGTGGGGGAATCAGACCTATAGGCTTGTCAAGCTCCTCCAAATCAAGCTGAGAGATGAAAGCACCTTCTGTCACCTCGGATTTTCATTTAATATGTACTACTACAACAAACCTCCATAGTATCTTGTTTCTCCTCTGCAATTCTTGAACCATCTCCCTGTTCACCCCTTTCGAGCTCACATCTACCATTGAGCAATAAGTAGGAAGGAAAACAGAACCCCCAAACCACCTCTTCCATCCCAACATGGTGGCAGGAAAGAATGAAATGACTGGGGATATCAACTGCCTCAGCTTTGTCTTCACCAATCAATAATAGGTGGGTAAAAAAAAAAGGAGCAATTTTTACATTGACCCGAGGGCATCCTCAGCTCTAAAGATAATCTGTCCCAATAATGGCCTCAATGGTCTTGTGAACATGGATGGAATTGAGTTGAAGCAACGATTCTAATAGAATTTTAATGGACAATGTGGCCACACATTAAAGAGGATTTTTATAAATTACATTTGGAATAATTTGAAAAGGTATCATTGGGCTCATGCATTGATAAAGGTTTAATTAAAGTTATTCCTAAATGAAAAAATGAAGATAATATTTCTAGCTAGCGGCCTATTACACTTTTAAATACTTCTTGATTTTGACAAACTGTATGATAGAATTAGGTGGGATTTTATCCTCAAAATGATGCAAAATGACTGGGGATATCAACTGCCTCAGCTTTGTCTTCACCAATCAATAATAGGTGGGTAAAAAAAAAAGGAGCAATTTTTACATTGACCCGAGGGCATCCTCAGCTCTAAAGATAATCAGTCCCAATAATGGCCTCAATGGTCTTGTGAACATGGATGGAATTGAGTTGAAGCAACGATTCTAATAGAATTTTAATGGACAATGTGGCCACACATTAAAGAGGATTTTTATAAATTACATTTGGAATAATTTGAAAAGGTATCATTGGGCTCATGCATTGATAAAGGTTTATTATTCCTAAATGAAAAAATGAAGATAATATTTCTAGCTAGCGGCCTATTACACTTTTAAATACTTCTTGATTTTGACAAACTGTATGATAGAATTAGGTGGGATTTTATCCTCAAAATGATGCAATAGCTAGGTTTTGCAGACCAAATTTGTGCTCATGTTCAAATGTTGTTCAAAGATGATAATACTCACATAATTATTAATAAATCCATATTTTATTATATCCCTTTGCAGTGATTCATTAGAAAAGGATGTATCGTATCACCATTCTTATATGTTTTCACAGATGATGCATTGGGCTACTTATTGCAAAGAGCTAACAATTTGCACCTCACATCTGGAATCTCCGTTCATCATAATGTTGTTGTGATCAATTATCATTTTGTTGATGAAATTCTTTTATTTCTACAAAATTTAGGAAAATAACTAAAAGAATGCTCTTGTTATTCTAAATATGTACTATGATGCGTCTGGGTCTCAATTAGCTCTTCATAAAACTAATTTTTTTACTATTCAAGCTAAGTTCAATTCCTGAGTGGATTCCAATGGAATGGAAACATGTCAAGCATGGAGAGATATAAAAAAACCTTGGTATTCCATTCGGCATGGGAATATCAATTTATGATATGTGGAGGTTGTATCTGAACATAATCAAAATAAACCTATTTTTTTAGGGAAATAAATTCTTATCTTTGGCTAGAAAAATTCAAGGTGCCAACAAAAAATTTCTTCCTACACATGTGAACTTTTCTTCTTTTTGGATGTCATATAAATAAAGGTATGAAGGTCTAATGAAATTAATTCGCCAATTCCTTTTGTCGAAATGTGGTGGTATTATTGTTTTAGAGCTACTTCTTGGTCTCATTGCATTCATCCTAAAAATAAAGGTGGACTGGGAATCATATACCCCAAAACTCAAGGAGTGTTTTTAGTTGTAAAAGGGATTGTTAGAGATGTCAAAGGTGATGAACCATGGAAAATTTAATTACGTAATAGAATTGAAACAACATCAGCTAAAACGAAATGGAAATAAGTTCATTGGTTGGACAAAATTTTGCTTGCTCCATGTTTTCAAATAAGAGTTTCTTTCCCTATCCAATCTATTTGTTAGGCCTAACAACATGTTTTTCTTTTATTAAAATGGAAGGAATCATCATAACATCATGGTTTTAGCTTGGTTTTCTCTTCAGTTTGGTGAAACAAACTTATCTAATATCATGGTAAACCTTTAGCCATCATTTTTCCCAGACACGCTTACTTTTTGTTCAAGAAAGCTGGAGTCAAACTATTGATTGACATATGCATGGATTTCAACAATTTACAATGGTCTCCTAGGAAGGTCATATTTGGCTTGAATAATAAAATCCTACAATTTCTTATATTTGTGTAGTCACTTATCCCTCCTAATTTGTTGATTAAATTGTGCACTCCCATACATTATAACTTCTTTAAAGATGAGCAATGGTTTTCATATTATGATTTTGATTTTCTTAAAAAATAGATTTATCTATTCCTCATCCCCAAATTGTCTCTAACTCCTCACTTCAATATTAAATGCAAGTACCCATAATTATTGGGTTAAGTTAAGTGCTCAAATATGGAGATCTAAAGTTGATGTTGATGCCCAATATTTACTCGCTTGGAAAATATTACATTGCAAGCTCCAAAGTAGAGAAAGATTAAACTATAGGCCTATCCAGACTTCTAAATGTCCATTTTGTCAAGTCAATGAAGACATAAAAAATTTATTTTGGAGTTGTTCCTTTGATAAAAAGTAATGGTCTGTTATATTTAGAGCATTACCAATTGTGTTTGATCATCATCTAAATTGGAGACAAGCTTTATTTGGATTGGGATTGAAAGCTAATGTTATATATGACTCTATTAGACATGTGATTTTATTGAATATTTGGAAATCTCGATGTGCAACAGTATTTTGAAGTTCTAATATTCATTAGGAAACCATAATTTCAAATAATTACTCTAATATACTTGTTATCCAAATAACTCTCCTAGTTATTTTGTATAACTTGTATCTTCATTTTGGCTCTGTTATTTCACATTTCAGGTTGCACACGCTTCTTGCATGCCCATTAGTAGGCTTGCCTTCAAAATCAGCTAAGTTAAGGGTCTTCATGTCGTGCACCGTCTTTTCTTTCTGCCGCAGTGCCCCCTTCCTCAGTTGCATATTTGTGCACTACTTCCATATTTGTATTTCGAAAGTATGTGTTCTTTTTGCGGCCCACGCACCTACACGCGCACATTCTTTTTGTTTTCCTCTCATGCACTTACATCTTTCCACACACCTCGTCTCCTTACTGCAATCTATTCACACACCCTCACACACCTTCTTACTTCTCCCTTCACATTCTACTTCCCTTCCATTTCCCCCTTTCATGACTTCCTCATGCACACTTGTTATCTTCCCTTATTCCTACATGTTTTCCTTCTTTTTTATCCCCTCGTGCCCTCCTTACATGCCCAGCTTCAGGCTTAGCCAAATCATGATGAAAAATCGATCCCAGAGCTCGATTCGAATCGAACCAAAGTAACATGACAAGCAAAATCCTCCACATGTCTCTTCAGTGCACTTTTGGTATGATGTATAAAATAAAGACTCCCAAACAATCGCATGCCGTCTATGTGGTTAGAGCCCGAGGAATTTTCCTGACCGTTGAAAATTACAAGCAAAGAAACAGATCCGTAGAAGGCGCCACGTGCCTCATCAGCACTACTTTAAAGGTAAAATCCAAAGGATGGTCCCCAAATGAGTGCAGGCCCTCCATGTGTCTAGGGTCAAACATAGTTACTCCTAAATAGAAGGTACTTAGCCAAAACAAAAAGACAATAGAATAGGCTCACGGGCGATGCCAATTGTTCAATCGTCGCAACTTCAAGAGTGAAAGGAGGGGGTAAAATATTGGAATCCCGCAGGGTTTCTACATGGAGCTAACTACAAAAGGTCCCACCCAAAAAGAGGTTTTGACATTATATATAGTGGGGCCCTTTTCTAACCTAAAGGAATGAAGCAATAGAGCTGCGGAAGGGGACACGTATCAGCTTAGCGCAACTTCAAAGATAAAATCTAAAGGTAGATCCCCCAATGAGTGTAGGCTCTCCATGTGGCCAGAGCCTGAGAAATTTGAACCAGCCATTGAAAATTCTAAGTAGGGGAAGAGCCAACAGAAGCCTCCATGTGTCTCTTCGGCACAACTTCAAAGGTAAAATCCAAAGGCAGGTCCCCAAATGAGCACATGCTTTCCATGTGGCCAGAGCCCGAGAAAATTGCATTGGCCATTGAAAAATTCAAGCATGGGAAGAGCCAGTGGAAGCATCCACATGTCTCATCAGCATAACTTCAAAGGTAAAATCCAAAGGCAGGTCCACAAACGAGCACAGGCCCTCCACATGTCTAGGGTCCAACATAGTTGCTCCTAAATAGGTAGTAAAGATAGAACACAATAGAAATAAAAGGAACGAAGAAACATAGTTGCAGAAGGTGCCAGGAGTCAATTCAATGCACTTTCAAAAGGTACAACAAAATTGGAGACCCTAAGGATGTGCTTGACCTCCACATGGATCTCAACACAAAGAAAGAAGAGCAGGCTTGCGGATGATGCCAGGTGTCCAACCGTCATAACTTAAAGAGGGAAAGGAGGTGTTAAAATATTAAGAATGCATGAGGCTTCCACGTGGATCTTTCACGGATAGAATCAAAACCCAACCCATGTGGAACACCCGACCCTGACCTTCAACTGGCCATAACTTTTGATTGGGAGCTCAGATTTGGGCAAGAAAGGACTTTTTGGAAATATCTCAACCTTTGCTATGCAACTAAGATTGGGTATCTTCATATTAGTGGCACTAATTTAGTCAAAAATTAATAAATACATTCCACTATTTTTGAGACTATTAGGATTCTCACTTGCCACCATTAATGATGTATGGCCTTCCTTTCTTGCCCAACAAGGAAAAAATGATGAAGGCATGGGTTTTGTAGTAGAACCCATCATTGTTGCAAGTGAATTCAATGCATTTTCTTGGGTGGTTGGAGTAGGATTTCAAATTCTTTTCATCTCCTTCTCTCATTCTTCCTATATATTATAAGGAGGGGCAATTTTCTAGAAAGTTGGTCATTCTTTCTCTCTTGCCCCCCTCCCTCTTTTTTCTCTAGGGTCGAATGTCGAATTTAAGCCTCCTCTATCTTTTCTTTGTAATGGTATTTTATTTCCTCTTGCCCACTAATGATGTACTGTGTGAACTCATGGATCAATAAAATCTAGTTTTTGATGCATTTTTTCCATCCTCTGCTTATTTTATTGTGTCTTCTTGCCTCTTACCATTACAGGGTATATTGTACATATTTCTTATGTCTATTGTAGGTTTTGAGAGATGTTTTTAATGGGTTTGAAGTGGTTTTCTGTGTTAACTTTACCTTTGGTCTGTTATCCATCCTCTCCATTGCTCACCTCTCTCCATTTCAGGCAAATGGATTGGTGATCAGCAACATCCTTTTCTGGTGTATCACTGCTTTTAGTAAAGGCTCAGTTTTCATGTGTATCTCTCTCTCTCCCTGATCCCTTGGAAGGTTAGATTAGGATTAGATAGTTTTCCTACATTAGAGTAGCTTGTGGGAGGTAGTTTAGGAAGAAGAAGTTAGCTTTCTCTGGAGGACCATCTCAAGCCCATAAGTCCCATAGCTTGAGAGATTGTTCGATGTTATACAGATCACACCGGATTCCCCAGTTAAAAAATAGGTCATTCGGGGGGTGATGTGAATCCGAATCAATAATACATTTATAGATTACTTCTCTTCTTTCTCAAATACAAATTGTTATCCCAAATTCATCCCCTGAAAAAAATTGGTCAAAACAAGCCCTACACATGAAGAAAACATGAAGGGAAGCAATTCAGACCCACGAGCTCAAATTCAAGAACCAAGTAAAGTGAAAATAAAGTCCTGAGAGAGTCAAATTCGACCCTGCACAAGAAGAAATAGAAGAAACGGCTCTTTGAGTGTTCCCATATCTTAAATCTATTCAAAGGGTAACAAAAAGACTCAAAAATGGAGTGGCGGAGGTTGAGAAAGAAGAAATAAACTTATGTAAGAAGAAATGACTCTATCAAGCCATTTCATGTCTTAAATCTATTTTACAAGCTTCAGGTAGACTTAACAATGGAATTGTAGGGTCAGAGAAGATAGAACAGTGTAACAGAGGAGCCAAAAGAAAGAAGGGGAAAGAACAATGAAGATTTGAAGTTTTTGGGCTCGAAACAGTTCGGGAAAGGGTCCAAAATTGGTTAAGTATGAAGCAGCCAGTGGAGAGAGCCACGTGTCCTAACGACACTCCTCCAAAGATGAATCCAAAGAGAGAGGCTCAAACAAGGGCCGCATCTCCACGTGTCCCAGGCTGAAACGAAGGCAGGGTCAAATGGTCAAAAAAAGTCAAAGGCAGATAGGGCGGACCTCAAAATTGGCTAAGTATAAAAGTGCAAGCGGAGAGTGCCAAGTGTCATCCTAGCGCATCACCAAGAGTTGGTCCAACAGCAGAGACCGAAATGAGCGCAAGCTCGCCACGTAGCCCAAATTCCAAAAACATAAAAGGGACTGTTGAAAAGTCCACAAACTTGTGAAGGCTTCCAAGTGTCAACTCGATGCTCCTTTAAAGAAAAATTTTGAATTGGGCTTTCAAGAAAGCGCGAGGCTGCCATGTCTCCTTATCAAAAGAGGGGCAGGTCGTTTGAATAGTCAATACATAAGAAAGGTCGGCGGAGGCTACCAAGTGTCTAAATGGTGCTAATTCAAAGTTAAAACAAGAAACGGGTTTCAAAACAAGCGCGGTGCTACCACGTGTCTCAGGTCAATGCGGGTCTTTAGAGGAAAAGTTGGTTTTTTTCCCTTTACCCCAAAAGGTGTAAAAGTTACAAAATGAGCTGTGAGTCCACCCAAAGGAAAAAGTCAGCATTGGATCCCGAGTCAAAGCCAAACTGGGGAGTCGAAGGAAAAGGTAAAAAATTTCGTTTTGTCAAAAGGCACAAAGGAAAAGATTAGAGCACACCTCCACAACCAACCAAAAGGTGCCACATGTCCAAGCAAAGCAGAAGGGCCACAGGAATTTTCTGGATTTTATGATTCTTGCAAAAAGGGGGAAAAGATAAATTTTGAGCCCACAAACCTGATTTTTCCCTAATTTGGCTGCTAGATGTCCCATAGTAAATAAGGGGCCCATTTTTCAAATTGGTTTTCCCACCCATTTTTACGGACTCTATGCAAACTTTGAAGGGGCATATCTTTCAACTCAGGGCTCGAAATATTGCAAATCTTTCATAGTTGGAAGCATTTTGATGTCCTCTACGCCTTGAAAATATAAAAACTCATTTTTTGCATGCCTTGGTAGGTAGAAAATGAAGAAAAGACTTCTAGTCCATTAATACATAATCTAATCTCTTCTACTACCAGATCTGATTCGATTCGATCCGTTGGGGAACCAAAAGTGACATATTGTGGGCAGATTTGCAGAAGGCATTGATTTTCAGTGGTTGAGATTTCAAAAAGAGATTCAATGCGTATCTCAAAGTGGTTGGAGCAAAATTCAATTTTTTCCTTCTTCTCTCTCCCATTCTTGTATATATTGTAATAGAGGGGCACAAAAAGTTTGTTGTTGTTTGTTTTCTTCTCTAGCTCCCGCTTCTTCTCTTCCCTAGGGTCAAAAAAGGAGTTTGAACCTCCTCCCCTACTCTATAAATGGTTTTTTTTGCCTCTTTACCGTAAATGATGCTCTGTGAAAGCTCTGAAGCAATAAAAACATGTTGTGTGATACATTTGTCCATCCTTTTCTCGTTTTGGTTGTCTCTTCCTTCCTGTATTCATTGCAGGGTATCTGTGGATGTTTTGAATGTTCATTTGTAGATCTGGGAGCTGTGTTCAAGGGGTTTTGGAATATTTTCTATGTGAATCTGATCTATGGTATGTCATTCTATTGTCCATCCTTTCCATTCCTCAACTCTCTTTGTTCCATAGTAGTTTGGTAGATTATCAAAATTTTGCTTCTCTGGTGTATCACTGCTTTAGTGTAGGCTCTTTTTTTCCTTTTTTTCTTTCTCTCCTCGTCCCCTTGGAAGTTATATTAGGATTAGATTAGCTTTCCTACATTAGAATAGCTTGTGGCATGTAGTTTAGGAAGAGGAACCAGCCTTCTTTGGAGGATCATTCTTATTTGCAAGTCCCATAGCTTGGGGACTGGTCCAATGTTATGCAAGTCACACCAAATGACCTTGCCTTAGAAAATTATAACCATAACTCATTTGGGGGTGGTGTGATTTTGCACTAACAGTTTTGTCATGCCTGGTGGGACCAAGAGGTCTTCACTTTATTTCATCAAGTTGATGTGTTCTTGATGGGATTCATCCTTTCGAGGAACATACAAGCACATCTAGCGACTCCATATGGTCAAAAACCCATTCTTCGAGTTGCAGACCTATTCTTTCCATCCATTTTCATCCATTTTCTTCTTCCATCTCTTTCATTTTCTCCCATTCCTTGATGTTATGCAATCATGACTTCATTTCCTTCTTGGGACTCACACTTACAACAACAGAGAAATCCACCTCCAATATGTTTTACAACTCCTTCAAATTAGCATTTTGAGCAAAGGAAAAATCAATATGTCTACCCCTATGAGCAACAATGACAAAATAAGTTTGGCTATGGAGCTTTGCAAGAGCAGGGGTATGCAAACAATGAAGAAAATCAAATGCAAGATGTTGGTCTACTAGAGAAGATCCAAAAAATGGAGATTGGCATGGTGCAATCAAGAGCTATAGCACAAATGAAGGCATTCAAGATTGGTTTTAGGGCTCCTTCTTCATGGAAAGGTCCTTTTCGAAGAAATTATAGCCCTCAGGAGAAGCTAGCCTTCATGGTTGAAATGTTGCCCCAATTTAGACAATGGGTTGAGGAGACCATAGATCAAATTCACAACTTAGACAATGGTTTGGATAGCAACATCACAGACCATAGATCAAATTCACATAGAAAATGTTCCAAAACCCCATGAACATAGCTCCCAGATCTACAAACAAACATTCAAAACATGCACAGATACCATGCAATGAAGAGAGGCAAGAAGAGACAAGCAAAACGAGCAAAGGATGGACAAACACATCACAAAAGATGTTTTTATTGCCTCAGAGGTTGCACAGAGCACCATTTATGGGCAAGAGGGAAAAAACATCATTTACAGAGCATGAGAGGAGGTTCAAACTCATTTTTTGACCCTAGGGAAGAGAAGAAGGGGGGGAAGAGAAGAAAATGAACAACACCAACCTTTTTGTGCCCCTCTGTTACACTATATAGAAGAATGGGAAAGAGAAGAAGGAAATAATCGAATCCTACTCCAACCACTCTCAGATATGCATTGAATCCCTTTTCGAAAGCTCAATGACTGAAAATGAATGCCTTCTACATATCCACCCACAATATGTCACTTTTGGTTCCCCAACGGATCAAATCGAATCAGATCTGGTAGTTGAGGAGATTGGATTTTGCGTTAATGGCCTGCAAGATTTTTCTTCATTTTTTACCTACCAGGGCCTACAAAAAATGATTTTTTATCTTACCGATAGACTCAAAAAAGAAAGCACCTCCAAAAATAGAGAGACCCAAAACTAAAACAAGTAACCCCAAAATCCTCACAAAATTGAAATAAATAGAAAAGAGGGAGAGGGAGATGATGTGGCTCCATGTAGGATGCCACATCATTTCTTCTCCATCTATATCACCAAGGTCAAACCCCAAACTCCAAAGCATAATAAACGGGTGGTTGGGGAAATGATGACTCTCTTACACACTCAACATAGACCGACACCCCTAATGGACACAAATAAATACCCATGTAACAAAAGTGAAATTAATTTCCCTTTTTCTCCATTAAAACAAAAAATAGGACCTAAAATAAGTCCCTCACATCTTAGGCCTAGTTGATGGATGACTTTAAGATGTGTGGGGCAAGATTAGCTTACCCACAACTCTCCAAAATTGCCTAAAAGCTCAAAATCTGAATTTCATAAGGAAGATTGGGTACATAATACCCCAAAACAAATTAAAATTCATTTTAAACCAACACACATTAAGGCTACCAACTCACATTTATTTCCCCCCTTTTGTCACATTCTAATTAGCACTAGTTAAACACTTTAAAATTAACTTAATAGGGGTGCTAAACGAAATTAATAAAAGTTACTCCACATACTAAAAAAAATATAATAACTTACAATTAAATATATTCAACATGACAAATCACAAACTTAACCAAGGTCACATTTGATGTCACCCCCAAATGGGGACCTCCAAACATCAAATTACATTCCAATAAACATACACACAAGTTGCCAAGGTTACCCGTTGTAAAAATTCAATATTATTTCACTCTTTCTCTCCTACCCCCCTTTGGTTTATTGTGTTGTGAACGCCTGCAAAAGTAAAGACATTACCTCTCTGGCCTCGTGGCCATATTAACGACATCATAATACTAAAATATATGCACATACATATCATCAATTATCGTAACTAAATCATCTCAACCCAAGTAATTCACCACTGTTCATGATTTCAATTATTTCAATTATTTCAATTTATCAACTAGCAATAAGATCATGAAATCAACTAAATCATCTATCAACATACAACTATTGAATTAAATGTATTAATCTAGTACAATCTCAAGATCACCAAATTTTGATATATCCAAAACATGAAGATAATCCACCCTATAAATCATGTCACAAGTCTAAAGATCTATATTGTCTATCAAATAACAAATCAACATAACAATGTCCATTTGTCAATTTCTAAAATGTGATAGTAATGTCCATAATTCTAATCTATACTAAGTATAATAATAATCATATAAATTTTGAAGAGGAGTGGGCACTACATCCCCCTCCCCTTAGGCTTGAACTCCTCCTAGAAGTCACCGAAAAAAATGTGGGAACTGTGCTCTTAGAAGTGTTGCATCCTCCCACGTAGTTGTCATCTCATCATATTAATCCCACTGAATGTGAACCTAGTCAATCTCTCTACCTCGAAGGCCCAGTGTCCTATGCTCTAAAACACGGAGGGGCTCCACCATCACATACCCTTGATCATGTACCTACAATGAGGTCCAATCTAATACATGAGAATGATCTGAAATGTACCTCCTAAGTACATAAACATGAAATACATCATGGATGTGAGACAAGATCTGTGGAAATGCTAGACGATTGGCCAAAGGATTGATACACTCCAAGATCTCGAAGGGATCCACAAACATAGGAGAAAGATAAGTGAATTTTCCATAATAGATAGGGATCTTATTAGGCCTAACACAAAGAAACACCTTCGTGCCCACCTCAAAAATATGATCTTTCCTCTAATAATCCACATATTTATTGTGTCTTTCCTGAGCCTGCTGTAATCTCTATCTGATCATGAAAACATGCTGCTCCATATCCTATAGCATAGCCGACCTAAGAGAAACCATGTCCTCCAACTTGTCGCAACTCAGTGGTGTCTTAGACTCCCTGCCATGTAATGCCTGAAAAGGAGCCATGCCAATCGAACTCTGAAAACCATTTTTGTAGGCAAAATCCACCAAATATAATTAATCCTCCAACCTCGAGTGATGGTCCATTACGTACAACCTAAGCATGTGCTCAAAGATCTAATTCACCCACTCTATCCGTCCATCTATCTCAGGATGATAAGATGTACTGAATTTGATCTTTATCCCAAGAGCATGCTACATGGTAGTCCAGAAGTGGGAAGTGTACAAGGGATCATAGTTGTAAATTATCTTCCATAGAATCCTGTGTAGTCTAAAAATATCATCAAGGTATACTCGTGCCACTGCACTAGCTGTGTAGGTGGTATTTACCAGAGAAAAGTGAGCCACTTTCATCAATCTATCCGTCATGACCATGATGGCGTCATGGTGGTATATTGACGTAGGTAGCCCTACTATGAAATCCATAGAAATGGTTTCCCATTTCCGCTCCGGTATGGCGTGAGGATAGAGAAGGCAAGCTGTATGTTGATGCTCAGCCTTCACCTTCATACATTTTAAACAACGCGACACAAACTAAGCTGCATCTCTCTGTAGCCCTCTCTAATGGTATAGTTGTCTCAAGGTGGAGAGCATCTTCTTCACCCCAGTATGGGATGAATACGGTGTACGATGAGCCTCTGCTAAGATATCCTGCCTCAAACCTCCATCTCTAGGAACATATATCCCACCTTTGTGTTTGAGAAGACCACCTGCCTCTAATTAAAATCCAATAAAAATTCCCTCAAGCAATCTCTGAGATTCAATCTCTGATCTGGCTATAAGATAGAAGCTGTCATGAGGAAGTTGCTGTAAAATCCTACTCCTCAAATATGTACCTACTAAAGTAGCCATGACCAAATGTCTCCATCTACTCAGGGCATCTGCAACCACATTCTCCTTCCCCTTCACATGTTCTATCTCCATGTCATACTCACAAAGAAACTCCATCTAATGTCACTGACTAGCGTTGATATTGGGATGCGTGAAGAGGTGGTGAAAACTGAAGTGATCAGTCTTGAGTGTAAATATCCGGCCAAGAAGGAAATGTCTCCACTACACCAAGGCATGAACAACTGCTGCAAGCTCAAGGTCACGAGCTAGGTAGTTGAGCTTATAATCCTTGAGTTTACAAGAGCCAAAAGAAAAAACTTGGCCCTCCTACATCAACACACATCCTAGTGCTACCAAAGAAGCATCTGTGAAAATGAAGAACTCACCCTAGGGGTTTCAAACTATAAGAATAGGTGTTGTTGTGAGGCATTCCTTCAATTTCCTAAAGGTCTACTCACATTTATTTGACCATATGAACTTCTTCCCTTTCCACTAAAGGGAAGTGATGGGGTGCGTAATCTGAGAGAAGTCTTGAACAAACCTTATATACTATCCTTGCAATCCCATGAAACTACACACCTCGGTCACACTAGTGGGTGCTAGCGAATCCATAATGGCTCTAATATTTAAAGGATTGACTACATTACCTTCCATAGAAATTATGTGAACCAAATACTGCACCTCTGACTCAAATAATGCACACTTCTCGATATTCCCTTAAAGTTGCTACTCACAAAGACACTGCAATATTTGACAAAGGTTCTCCTTGTTCTCCTCACACGTACATGAGTATATAAAAATTTCATCAAGAAACACAAGCATGAAGCGATCAAAAAACATCCTTAACACCCCATTCATCAAGCTCATGAACATTGCGAGGTCATTCGTAAGACCAAAAGTCACAACTGTGAACTCGTAGTCTTCATATATTATACGGAAAGCTCACTTGTGGATATCTACCTTTGTAATCCTCAGCTAATGGTATCTAGACTCAAGATCTATCTTAGAAAATATTGTGGCTACCTTCAGCTGATCAAAAAAATCATCAATGTCAGGAAGGGGGTAATGATTCTTGATCGTTACTTTGTTTAGCTATTGATAGTCCACACATAACCGTAAGGATTTGTCCTTCTTCTTAATAAAAATCACTGGTACACACCCCAAGGGGATAAAGTAGAACAAATTAGGCCTTTCTCAAGAAGTCCCTCTAGCAGCAAATTAAGATCACAAAGCTCAAATGTGGTCATCCTATATGGAGTGCTCGAGATACATTCTTCTCTTTGAACCAAATCAATGTGAAAACCTATTTCACGTGGGGGAGGAATCCACAACAGCTCACTAGGAAACACCTTGAAAAACTCATGCAAAATGGGGTGATCATCAAGTGAAGGTCCACTAGCCCCATCCTCTGACATATCACTAACTGTAATAGCATACAACTGACACCCACGTCATGCATACCATTTAAGCGACATAACAGAAATAGTGTGAATAGAGATGGGTCTCCTAACTCAAGATATCACTGACTCAACTCCCAAATCATTTGTACATGATATAATCTTATGGTATCAATCGACTCTTGCTCTATGTGCAAGTAACCAATCCATGCCCAAGATGACTCCATACGAACATGAAGGAAGGATACAAAGATCCTAGGTAGTGGTGAAGGGTCACAAATCCACTACACACTCCTTAACTAAGGAGTCTATAGAGATTTTGGCTCTAGAAGCCATCTTGACATCCCAGCTAAGGCCATGTCTAACTGACACCAGCTTGTAATGCTCTACTAAAGATGGTGCAATAAAGGAATCAAATGAACCAAAATCAAATAGAATAGAGGTAGGAATACAACCAATGCTACATGTAGTCTCAATCACCATGCCCTTGTATTAAGCCTGGTGGTTTTGAACCGCTGTAGAGACCTGATGGTTACATCCCATGTTGCCAACTACAGGATCTGAAATTGGTGCCTTACCCTCGTTATTAGGGTTCTGAGGGAACTCTCTCTAATTATGTCGAAGAACACCGCATCCATAGAAATTACCTGGTCCCCTCCAATGATATGTGTCTCAAACAAGTACTCTAGTGGTTTGTGTCATGGATATTGATGATCCTGCTATAGATTGTTGTGGTCGCTGCTGATGAGATCCTTCTAACTTAGCTCTTGGTGCACCCTGTTTCCTAATGGGGCTCTTAGGGGGAGGCCTCATACTCCTTCCCCTCTGAGAGTCAAATATTTGTGGAGGTTTGAATGGTGGATGAGTGTGTTTTTTTGTTATGGAGGTGGTTACTGTGGTGGCTAGAATGAAGACTATGTAGAACCATGTCCGCCACAAGGAGGAGGAACGGACCCCCTTGACCTGTTATCCTGCATCTGTTAGATTTGAATCTACACTCTATCTCTGGCATGTTGACTCTTCCCACTAGTCTCATTTGCAATGTAGGCCTTCTCAGTAGCCTCTGATAATTTTTGTGGACAATGAATTTGTAATGCACCTCTGAAATAAAAATTCAGGCCCCTGATGAACCCGTGAATCCTGACCTACTTGTCCTGCATAAAGTCAACATATTGAAGCAAGTCTAGAAATTGACTCTCATACTATGCTACTATCATGGATGCCTGACGTAGGTCATGGAACTCTCCTCTGCTAAATAAACCTCCTGGATAAGTATCTTCTCATGAATCACTCAAAGAGTTCCCAAGTAATTGTCTCTAAGTCTACGTGGAGCTTCTGCTCCTCAGTCCTCCACCAAATGCCCACTTCATCCCTCAAAAGATGAATCACAAGACAATCCATCATGTTGCTAGTACATAGGAAAATATTGAAGCACCCGTTCAAGCTCACTAACCAAGCCTCTTCATGAAATCCCCCTGTATTTCCAGAATAATGAGACAGGCATAGCTTCGCGATCTCTTGTATATTATCTATAGTTGATGATTGTCAACCCCTAACTTTCTCTGCATACTCCTCCCTTGGCCTAGGGCTCTGAGATCTATGATTGTGTCCTGAAACCCTATCTCCATGTCCCCTATGAGGTGAATCTTCTCTAGTTTACTGCACATGGGAATTCTCTACCGTATGTTCATCGTTGTGTCGTGGGGATGCATGAACCTCTACTGATGGCTCTTTGTCCTGTCTACTAGGTCGCCCTCCTAAATATCCTCCACGTAGAGTGGCATTAACATCCTGTAGTGTATCTAATATCTTAGGGAAAATAACCACTACAACCTGATCTGGGGGTGGTAGATCAAGGTCCACGTGTAGGAAGCCCTCGTTTGGTCCGTACCTCCTACACAGACCAAGGTGAGAGTTAGTTTATAATCATCTAAATTTTTTTTTCAGTTTTCTAAATTTTCTACACTTAACACAATATCAAGCAATGTTGTGTGTTCTAGGGTTGGAGTTGCGTTAAGTTAATTGTTTATGTTTCATGTTTTCAAGTGTGCTTAAGGGTCCAAGCGTTCACCCCACGGCTCTGATACCAAGTATATGTTGAAAATTTTCACACTTGTGAAAGAATGGGAAACTCCAAACTTGGTTACGATGGATGGAATTGGTGAAGTGAATCGAAGCTAGGGGAGATTATTTCAGTTCAATGTTGTTTCTATTGAGTTAATTAATGATTACATGAAATCTGTAGATATGTATGTTGTTACAAAACATAACAGATCACATAGTCCATAATTTCATGATTATCTTCAACAAAAGAACACAAAGCCCCAAAAGAGATATGTGTTATCTCGATGAAGATATGTGATGAGGGCCGTCAATCCTTGCCATTAATACTATCAATCCATGGCTGGTGTTTGATGGCTATATACATTAAGAGAAGAAGACCTTGGAAAGAAACCCCTTTAAAAACAAAACCAAACTTGCATAAAATAAATCACACTTACAGAAATTGAAAGCCACACTTGCAGAAATAAAGGCACACTTGCAGAAATAAAGTTTGCATAAAATAAATCACACTTACATGAAGGAAATCAAACTTGCAAGAATGTAAACACACTTGCATAAATTTAAACACACTTCCATAAATTTAAATTTCTTGAATTGGAAATAAACATAATTAAACAAAACAACTACAGGTTCACAATAGACTGAATTTTGACAATACAAAAATAAAAACAATACAACAAAATGAATTACAGACAAATGAATAAACATAAACATAAATACAAAGATCCATCCTCCTTGAAATTTAGTGGCCATGTCATTTCTTGGAAGAGAATTTAAATCATACTTCCTATTTTAAAACTACAGAATATTTGAGATGAAAAAACAAATTTTTATTTCTTCAAAGAAAGAAAAATTACATATCTCAGTGTGAAAGGTTGCATTTATAATTCATGCATCCAACCAACTCCTTATTTTAGGAAATACAATCTGATCTTATCTTTATTCCAATCCTAACAACTAATATCTCCATCTCCACAAAATATGGAGAGAGATACATTATTGAAGTCAAATCTTATCTTGCTTATTTTAGGAAGATTTGCTCCCAAATCTTCTTCTTGCTTTTTGGTAGTAAGAATCATAATGATTTTATTCTTATATATTATTGGAAGGAGGTTTTACCTCAAAATGTGATTTTCACCAAATACCTTTCCCTAATTTTCCATTTGACTTTGTTGTTTTTTATTGTGGAACTTTTAATGCTTGTTTGATACGCTTTTTCCTCAGACTGCAGTTCATTAAAAGTTAGATTTATCTTGATTGGTAAAACCTGTAGTAAATCTGAATGAATGTTTTTTTAAGCACATCTCCATAAATAAAAAACCTCTCTCATAGTTTCCATTTTAATTCTCTATTTCTGTTTATGGAACTTTTAGTGCTTGTCTGATACACGTTTCCTCGGACTGCAGCTCACTAAAAGTTAGATCTGTTTTCATTGGTAAAACTTGTAATAAATATGAATGAGGTTTTTCTTAAAAAAAAATCTATGAACAAAAACCTCTCTCATATTTTACATTTAACTTTTCTGTTTCTGTTTATGGAACCTTTAGTGCTCATCTGATACACTTTTCCTCGGACTGCACCTCACTAAAAGTTAGATCTCTCTTTATTGGTAAAACCTGTAGAAAATATGAATGAGGTTTTTATTAAACACATTACTATGAACAAAAACCTCTCTCATATTTTCCATTAGAATATCTTAGTTTTCACAATCCCTCAAAAACTGTCATTCTGTTGATGCAAGTTCCGGAACTAAAGCTGTCATTCCTTTTATGCAAGTTTCGGAACTAAATCTGATTTGTCCACGAATTGAAAGTTTCAGAACTAATTTTCATTCAATTGATATAAGTTTTGGAACTAAATCTGTGAGTTTCGAAACTAAACCTGCGAGTTCCAGAACTAAACTTGTAAGTTCTGAAGCTAACTCTGTGAGTTCCGTACCTAACTTAAAATAACCATAATGTTTGCATGCGATATTAGATTGAGAGTATTCTTGTTTTAAACCTAAATAATTTTTTGAGAGGAATATAAATATGAAATCAGATTTGAATTTAAATGTGTTGTTCATGATCAATTCAACTTTTCCCAATACTAGCATTATCTTTCCTTTATAGTCTGCATACACAAGAATTTCCATCTTTTCCCAAATAATCAATATTATTAGTCAACAAGATATATATCCTATTCTCTATCTTAAGCAAACTATAAGTTCGTAGATTACATTTAAATCCACTTTCAAAGGTAACTTGGAAGGACAAAATAATGGTAATTTATGGCCAATTTATGGCCTCATCATTGCCCCAAACTTAATCTTATGCATGTCCTCATGCATTACATTATTCTATCCTCTTCTTAGATTCTTCTCCGTATTGAGGATATGTTCTTATGGATCTCCTTCTGCTTCTTTTGATTTATTTCTTTTACAACAGGTTCTTGTGTGGATCTCCTTCTGTTGCTTTTGATATTCTTTCTTTTACAACAAGTTCTTGCGTGGATCTCCTTATGCTACTTTTCATTTTTTTCTTTTACAACAAGTTCTTGTGTGGATCTCCTTCTATTGCTTTTGATATTATTTCTTTTACAATAGGTTCTTGTGTGGATCACCTTCTGCTGCTTTTGATTTCTTTTTTTATAGTAGGTTCTTGTGTGGCTATCCTTCTATTGTGTCTTATATTTAAAATCAAAATGCATATCTCATGCTTCTTCTTCTCTCCCACACCTAAGCTCATGAATGCTATTTATTTATGATTGCCCATAAATTAGACTCCAAAAGTTTGATTGCAAAGAGTTGCACCTATTTTTCATATAAGTAGGGGAGATATGAATTTTATTTTTCCTTTTTTGGAAATATTTAAAAGTGGATATAGTTGTAATAAAAAAAATTACAAGAAAGCTTAAAAATAAAATAGTAGAACAAAATAACTTGATCATACCTCTAGTTGTCTTTTTCATTCTATTGTTAACATAGTCAAATAGTGCCGAGAAGAAAGCCACTAGGTAACTATTGATTTGCTTTGAAGAAGAGCTACCTCCTTTTTTCCTTTGATTGGCCACCAAGCTAGTTTTCAAATCAAAGTTTTTTTTTTGCCTTTCACTAGCTAGCAAGCTGGTTTTCCAATCAAATTTTTATTTATTTTTTATTTTTTAAATTCCTTTGATTGGCCAGCGAGATGGTTTACCAATCAAAGCTTTTTAATTTTTTTCCTTTTTTTTTGTTGAAATGATAGCATGAAAAATATTAGAGAAAAAATTGATCCATCATCAGACTATATTCAACAAAGTACAACTTTTTTAAAATAGGAAGCAATGTCTGAGTTCTCATAAAAACCTTTTTGCATACTTGGTAATTCCAAGAAGATTTCTAAAAATTGTGTAGACAATTTCTATGTCTTTAAATCCCATCTTAAATTGTGCAATATCAGAATCACCATAGTAATATTCAAAGCCCGGACTAGTGATCTTAGGAGATGGAGAGTTGTTAAAAGAGAAAGTGAAGGTATCCGTGGGTCCCTTAAAATCTGCATGCTCTTTGGTTGATATTGTTGGTGCTCCAAAATCTGCATGTTGATATCAAGAAGAACTCTAAAAATTCCTATAGATATAGTCCTCAGATGTTAGTACGCAAAAATTTATTTCCTTGATATTCGCAATAATTGCTTCTTAACGTTATACAAGCATATACAAAAATGAAGAAATTGAAAGACATGAAAACAATTTTTTCTAATGGATCTGGTTCAGGGATTGAATTTTATTATGGGATGAAAAAATGATTTAGATGGGTGGATTTATTATGAGTGGGTTTTTATTTTGGCTCTACTAAAATCCTTGAATATGGTTGGAGTTAATTAGAAATGCTACCACTTCATTATTACAAACTAGATAAGCCAGTTTTTGACTAAGGTTATGTGTAATTAGATCACCGAGCTATTAGTTTGTACAAGGGGAAATAGTGGTGGTTATAAAAAATGACATATGATATTTCATTAATTGGATCTACTTCCAGATTCAATATCATATTATACCATTTCCAAATCTGAATTATTTGTTCATACCATTATACCTCTTGATCAAACATCACAGTCATTTTTCTTATACACAGAGTTTATGTGTGGGGATATATTTACAATTTAATATTCCTATTACAGAAATGAAATTTTAATCTACTTGTAGGAAATAAAAGTCTAAAGAAACTACTTACCAAATTCTTCTTGTCACAGAATTGCTAAAAGGTATTCTACTGTCACTAGAATATTCTTTTAGAGAACTCTGAATCTCTCAATAACACTGTATTTACCGGCAACGATGCCAAAATGATGAGGGTTGTCAATCCTCGCCATTAATAATGTAAATTTAGGGCTGGTGTCTAATGGATGTATGCATTGAGAGAATAAGACCTTGGAAAGCAACTCCTTTAAAAACAAACCAAACTTGCATAAAAAAAATCACACTTGTAGAAATTGAAAGCCACACTTGCAGAAATTGAAAGCCACACTTGCAGAAATAAAGGCACACTTGCAAAAGTAAAGTTTGCATAAAATAAATCACACTTGCATGAAGGAAATCAAACTTGCAGGAATGTAAACACACTTGCATAAATTTAAACACACTTGCATAAATTGAAATTGCTTGAATTGGAAATAAACATAATTAAACGAAACACCTACAGGTTCACAACAGACTGAATTTTGACAATACAAAAATAAAAACAATACAACAAAATGAATTACAGACAAATGAATAAACATAAACATAAATACAAAGATCCATCCTCCTTGAAATTTAGTGGCCATGTCATTTCTTGGAAGAGAATTTAAATCATACTTCCTATTTTAAAACTACAGAATATTTGAGAGGAAAGAATAGATCTTTATTTCTTCGGAGAAAGAAAAATTTCATATCTTAGTGTGGAAGGTTGCATTTACAATTCATGCATGCAACCAACTCCTTATTTCAGGAAATATAATCTGATCTTATCTTTATTCCAATCCTAACAACTAAGATCTCCATCTCCACAAAATATGGAGAGAGATATATTATTAAAGTTGAGTCTTATCTTGCTTATTTTAGGAAGATTCACTCCCAAATCTTCTCCCTTCTTTTTGGTAATAAGAATCATAATGATTTTATTCTTATATATTATTAGAAGGAGGTTTTTCCACAAAATATGTATTTGAAAAAATACCTTTCCTTGATTTTCCATTTGACTTTGTTGTTTTTTATTGTGGAACTTTTGACGCTTGTCTGATACACTTTTTCCTCGGACTATAGTTCACTAAAAGTTATATTTCTCTTGATTGGTAAAACTAGGAGGAAATCTGAATGATGTTTTTGTTAAACACATTGCTATAAAAAAACCTCTCTCATATTTTCATTTTAAATTTTTTGTTTCCATTTATGGAACTTTTAGGGCTCATCTGATTCACGTTTCCTTGGACTGCAACACACTAAAAGTTAGATCTCTCTTCATTGGTAAAACCTGTAACAAATCTGAATATTTTTTTTGTTAAAGACATTTCTATGAAAAAATCCCTCTCTCATATTTCCCATTGGAATATCTGAGTTTTCCCAATCCCTAAAAAATTGTCATTCCATTGATGCAAGTTCCTGAACTAAAGCTGTCATTCCTTTTATGCAAGTTGCGGAACTAAATTTTATTTGTCCATGAATTGAAAGTTTCGAAACTAAAATTGATACAAGTTCTGGTAATTTTGTGAGTTTTGGAACTAAACCTACAAGTTCTAGAACTAAACCTGCAAGTTCTGGAACTAACTCTATGAGTTTCGGAACTAACTCTGCAAGTTCTAGAACTAACTCTGTGAGTTCCATAACTAACTCTGTGAGTTCCGCAGCTAAATTAAAACAACCATAACTTTTGCGTGTGACCTCAGATTGAGATGATTCTTTTTTTGAACTGACATAATTTTTCAAGAAAAATTTGAATAAGAAATTAGATTTGATTTTAAATGTTATCTTCATGATCAATTAAAATTTTCTCAATACTAGCATTATCTTTACTTTATGGATTGCCTTCACAAGACTTTGCATCTTTTTCCAAATAATCTATAGGATTAGTCAACAAGATAGATAACAAAAGATTTAAAAAGAATGAACAAGATATATATCCTATACTCTATCTTAAGCAAACTATAAGTTCGTAGATTACATTTAAATCCACTTTCAAAGGTAACTTGGAAGGATAAAATAATGGTAATTTATGGCCTCATCATTGCCCTCATCAATATCAAGTGTTGAATAGATGAAATGTTAAGTTTTGGAGCAACAAGCATAATTGCATATTGCAGTAGTTAGAGTTCATTGCTAAAATTTATAGGTATTTTAAGGATTCTTTCCTTCATGATTAATACATTCAATTACGTTATTGAGTTGTTTAATTCATCATCCAATCCATATACAAATTTAAAATGCAAGAAGAAATACACAAATCAGTTTCAAAATTCATTTTTTTATTCATAAGGAATTTCAAATGGTCCCACACAATTCATGGGATGTAACTCAAAAGTAAATTACAACTACTGAAGTAAGAAGTACATATGCATGAAAATGAAAATAGAGTATTAAAGAACCCATCACTGCTTGGGTTTATTTTGTTTCAGTTGATGCATTTCAAGCTCCATCTTTGCTCCATCATCATCCTCGCTTCTTAGCAAATAACATTGTACCTTAAAAAAGAAAAGAGAATATTTTCAATCACAAGCTCAAGGTTGATCCATATTCCTATACTAATCAAATTCATGTAAGTTAATCTCTTATCAACAATAGGTATAAATTACATGAATATCAAATGAAAAACTGATAAGGCACCATTCTGTAGCAACATACATAAATTATTCACTAAGAGAGAAGAAAGAGAAATACTATGGAATAAAAGAGAGGCCAAAAATTCTAATATTTTCTAGCCAATTTATCTAAATTGTGTACGTATAGGTTACAGTGAAGAAGAAAATAAATCGTGTCTCACAGTCCTCACTGTTAGATAAAGATTTCATAAAAATAGAGTTCAATGAATTCCATCCTATGGTACATCAAGTTGGAATAAATCACAAGTACCTAATGGTATGAAAGAATAATGTAACTCAGAGTTCAGTAGTTATTCTAGAAATAAAAGGAGTTATAGTGCAGATCAGAGGAGAAACTTGCATGCTTACTTCCATTCAAAGATAAGAGTACATGTTTCAAATTTTCAAATAGGTGAAGCATAAGAATCAAAATATAAAGGCTGAAGTTAACTGGAAAGATAATATTACAACTAAAACAATACGAAAAGGAAATATGAGAAATTTTTGAGAGGGCTTCGCCATGTAAATGGGAATTTTACATCTATCCATCATGCTATTTAAAACTAATACATGCTTGAAATATGTATATAAATCAAATAGTAATGCAGAAAGCAAATAATATATGACATGATCAAGATAACAATTATCAGATTTCAGCCCCAACAATAATCCATGAAACATGTAAATGAAATGTTACAGTGCTATATCAAAATTCAAGTGCACACTTTTAGATTGCATCATAATAGATATAGAAATGCTAAAAATATCAAGTGGAGAATTGAAATAACAGCTTGAATCCATCCAAATAAAACCATACTAGTCAATAATATGAATTAAAGACTGAAAATAGATGTATATGCTAGTATGGAATCTCATAAATCCTTATTCATTCAAATGTCTTGTGAGTTTCAGTTACATACTGCCATAGAAATACAAATGTGTAATTTTAAATGGAAAGAATGAAAGTATACAAGGTCTAGGGTGAGAGAGAAACATAGTTCATATCCATCACAGGGGATAATCCAAGAAGTATTAAAAGTTCTATCTTCATTCTTGTATGTGGATAAAATGGGAAACTTATAACATAAATTTTTTAAAAATACAAACTTCCAAGTTAAAACCCTCAGGAAAACAGTGAAGCAAAGTTCATTAAGAAAAATTTCAAAACCAAATTTGGGTAAATTGTGAAAATATTTAGTATAGCAGTTGCTTTCAAGCTACAAATAGAAGAAGTACAAATCTATAGATCATGGAGCCCAAGGTTGAATGATTATTTTGCAAATGCAGAAGAGAAATCATGTTTATACTCGAGTGCCCAAAAAACAAAATTTTGAGCTCCATAATATGGGCATATCTATGAAGTAAGATATAAATACCGATAAGAAAACACTCTCAGAGTCTAGTTATATATAAACGAAACTTCCAGGTTAGACAAGAAATCAAAAAAACAACCCAAAAAGTAAGAAAATGAAAGGGAGAAATGAGAACAGCACTACAATTTCAATTTCAAATCCCTTACAGAGAAGAAAGTGATAGGCCCCAAGATACGAGTTCAAACTCATGAATGAAAAGTTCATAGAAATGACAACCATGTTCGAAGTAAGAGAAAAACAACAAATACCCAAATCTATACAATGAGTTAGAAATGCTATAGTGATACTAAAAGTAAATTCATGACAAGTAATAGATAAGGAAATGATCAACTTTTGGGTATTCAAACCTATGAAATGCATACATACATAATCGAAGAAATTTCTAGTTCAAGATCTACAGTACAAAAAATATCCACTTAATTTCAAAACTCAGTAAGTGCAAGCAACAAATTCAAAACCATATTTTAATGAGAAAGTTCCAAGCAAAGTTTCCACAAACTCAGGAAATATTCAGAAGGAAAATTCTATATTTTCAAAGGAAATCAAAGGATTCTTAAATCTTACTAATAGAGTAAAAAGATATAACAATAACTCACCTTTTTTTCAGAGTTGAAAATAGTCAAAGAGCCCAAGTTTTGAATAAAAAACAAAAGACCTAGTAATCACTTCAAACTCTTGAAGGTATCACAAAAGAAAAAAATAAGCGCCGAGAAAGGTCCCATTATTACTAGAGGCAGAACTCAGAAGCTTGAAAATTAGGACAAATGAAGAATTTTACAGCTACAAAATGAAGAACTCACCCCCCACAGTACAATAATGGTCAATATTACTCAGACAAAGAAATATTTCAAATGAGATAACAACCATAACATGGAGAATCTAGTTTTACTCGTAGATCCTTACAGATCTCTGAAATAATAAGAAATGTTGGCCACAAGACATTGCAGAGAGCTCAATAGAAGTAAAGAATGATAGAGAATCCAAGTAACGAGCACATATAGCCTCATAGAAGTCTTTTAGGAGAGGAAACAAGCTTAGAAACATCAATAACGACATTCGATAAAAATCTCACCAGGGCTTTGCCCTCCCAAATCGACATTGTAAGAAAAATGAAAGATTAGGTTCCCAATCTGTTTTACCCAGATCACATAAAGCCTAACTCATCCATGGTTAAATGATCGATAGATCAACATACAAAGTACCAAGATCTATGGTGTATAGAATGACCACAATGAAACCTAACTCATGAATGAGTTGAGATTGATGGTTCAGAATTCAAATTACGGAATCGAATGTTTCATAGAGAAAAAAAAAATTCAACCACAGTTCCTTCCAACTCAACCATAGTCATGAAGATTACATACATGGAGCTCACAGGGAAACCCTAAATTCAACCATGGTTAGCATATAACCGACACTCCATTATGCATTGAGTCATCGTGGGTGGGACCAAACTTTCTGCTAAAATCATTATACTTTGAGCATGTTCTAGCCCATGTGTTTATGCAAATGGGGGTTGAATAATCAAACTTGTGATTATTTTTTTTACCGTACTCTATGTCACTAAGTAATCAAAATAGTCGAGTTATGTTTAGCTATGTTTAAGTTTTTTAACCTTAGGTCATAAAAATGCAATCATGGTGTCAACACCTGATATTCAAAGGGGCCATCACCAACTTCAAAACAATTAGCATATGGTTGATGAAAACCTTCTCATTACTTTAATCACTGTAATCATGCATGGAGTTTGGTATTAATATAGACCTTTGAATTATCATCTTTTAGAGCAGAATATCCCATTTTTCCATGCACAGGTGGCAATATGCAAGAAGAAGACCAAAGGCCACATATGAACAAGTGTCACATCAGCTAGAAAACATAGACTGCATGCATTAGAGAATACTTTCTCATCAAGCAAGGTTTATTATTACCATTATTCACTCAGCTTTATTAAAAATATAACAGTCAACTATAGTTGACTGAGTTGTAATCAAGGCTACTAATGCCTCTTTGTATTAACATTATTATTTTATTCCATTATTTATTAATAAATAAAGGGTAAAAATAGGATGCATGTGTGAGTACAGTTTTAGTCTATTTTTAGGAAGGGTGGGATGAATAATTTGTGCTAGATATTATGTGAAATTGCAAGCACAAACGAGGAATTTTTTAGACATAGGAGTGCTGAAGAAAATTTGGTCAGTTTTTCCTTCTAAATATGAAGTATATTCTACCTTTCCATTTATTTGTAGTCTTGTGTATGTTCTATTAATCTTTGTGAATGTTGAATTCCTTAATTAATCACCTTACCCTATTACAAATTCAGTAATTTCTGCATGATATTAATGTGCACGTTTAACTTAAATAGTATAATTGTGATACTTTCCCTTAATACATCAAAGTCTTTTCCTTAATATTCTGTAGAAAACTGGTGGCTTATTTATCATGAATTCATTCTCATATCAATTGAGCATCTTCTCAGTCAAAAAATTCACAAAAGTTTGGTGTATCACCGTAGTTTTGAAATCCATTTACAGTAATCCTTTACCCTACACCATCAAAAAATTAGTTTAGGATACATCAAGAAGGAACCGGCCTTGATACCAGAGACTCACCTCAAAATAGGTATACCCATAGACCTGAGGTGTTTTCATTGTATCTAAAAAAGAGAGAGATCAATTTGCAAGCTTAAAACACCTGCAACCATCTCTCTACAGGGTGCACTTACGAGAGATAATAGTTTTTGGCACACCTGGTGGGACAAAAAATAAGATCTGCGAGCAAATTACAACAATTTACAACAAATTCACAGCAAGCAAAAGTTACTTTTGGATTTTCAAGATGCAGCAATTTATTCTAAATATTTAAAGATTTATTTAGAAACTTTGTAAAGCCGATTTCAACCCACTTTTTCAACATGTTCCGTGCCTAAAGTGACTACAAGATCATCGATAAGAGTAATTCCTTTTGAGTTTATTTCTTTACCTTTGAATTCTTCAAGAAGAAGAAGAGTTGGTAACACCCTACCTTATATTAGGCCTTGTTTTAACAACCCTCCTGCTAATCTTCCTTCACCACATATTAATTTCTCTATTCAGATCCCAATTTTTCAAATGGCTATTCAACCACCTAGGAATTTTGTGACCTTTGCTAATGGCAGCCCATTAGTAATTATATTTTATCATGATATCCCTCATGCTGCCATGAAAATCTTTCCTTCATTCATGGGTGAAAATCAGGTTACACCTACAGAGCACATCAATGATGTTGCAGCCTTATGTGTAGTTCATAATATTACTCATGAAGATGTGGCTTTGAGACTTTTAGCTACATCCTTTAAAGGAAAATATTTGCAATGGTATAGAACCCTAGAAATTATAAGTATAAGAACTTGGGAAGAGTTAGGTGAGAAAATTTTGAAACAATTTCAAGATCATTCAGATCATGTATCCCTCATAGAACAGTTATATATGATTAAGAGATCCCCTCATGAATTTATGGTCATCTTTAATATCCATTTTTCTACAACTTGGGAAAGAATTCTGGCAAGTTTCAAGCCTCAAGCAGATGATGTTTTTTAATACTATCTTAAAGCCTTGAATAGCAATATTTCGACTATGATTCAATCCTTGGGAGGGTATACTCTTCCAGCTACTTATGATATTGCCATTAGAGCTGAAAAAACCTTATTTAGGTTGGTAAATTAGCACCAATTCCTTCAATTCCCCTTATAACAAATTCTCTACCTATTCATCATCCTACTACCATTATAGAGCCTACTATTCTAGCTCCATTAGATGATGTTTTCAAAACACTGCAAGCTATGGTTATTAAATTGACCTCAATTGAAAACAAGTTAGCACAACCTGGAAGACCATATCAGGTGCTTTATCAACAAAAACAGAAGGGTCACCAGAATAGGTAGCCTTATCAGAAAAATCAGAATTATAGGCAACCATATCAGCCAAGGTAATTCGACCCAAAAGCACCTAGTTCATCTAATGCTTTATTTCCAGTCAAAATGATTCCAAAGGAATGGTGTCAGCCTTGTAATCAACTTCATTCAGCTGCAAATTTCCCAAATGCATTTCTAAATATAAGCCTTGTTGTACAACCTCAACTTGAAGCATTATTCATGCCTCAAATGGAAGGTGGGCAACAAGACGCTCATACTCAGAATCCACCAGAACAAAATTTGGTCAGCTTCAAAGAGGAATATTTTATCGCAGTTATGACTAGAGACCAAGAAAAGGGTCAGGAAAGTTGAAAACAAAAAAATAGGCCTATTCTTCCCACAGTCACAAATAAGACAACAACTATAGGCCAAAAATTAGCTAATAGTTTTGTGGTTCAACAAAAAAATATCTGGTGTTCTAACTAGTAAAGAGTAGAAAAAACAACTACAACCTAATCCAAGAAGATCATTTATACCTCAGATGTCAAAAGTAGCTGAAGCAGAATCAATTTTTGCTAAAGCCTATGCTCAACTAGTAGAGTTTATTTCCAAAATTATTTCTTCTTTTAACATTGTTGATGTAATGAAAAAGTATAATGTTACCATTTCAATTTGGGATACTTTAAATATCCCAAGACAACAGGAGTTTCTTTCTCATGAACTTGCTAAGATGTAAATTTCTTCAAAAACAACAGAAAAGGAAGTTCAGAAAATATATATGGTCCTTGGAACAATGGAACATGACCGCATTAAAAAAGTTAAATGGATGGTTCTAAAGGTCTTAAATGCTCAAGACTTGAAGAAACCACCACCATTTTATTCATCACTGATTAATGGAGAGCATCTTTTTCATAACTGTATGGTTGACAGTGGTGCAAGTAGCATAGTTCTGCAAAAAAAAATTGTAGAAAATTTTGGTTTACATTATGAACCTACAAAGAAGAGTGTGCTACAGCTTGATGGGACTACAATTGGTGTCATTAGAAATATAGAGGTAACATTACATGTTTTTCCGAATGTTTCCATATTCCAAGATGTTACTGTTGTGGATTTACCTCCTTACTTTGCTATATTTCTATCTAGAGATTTCACAAGAAAAATAGGAGGTTATCTTTCTTCATATTGGTCCTTTTTGTTCTTTAGTACATGTTATAGGACCAAGGTTACTATAAATTTTGAACCATTGACCAGATTTCACATCGAGCCTCACGCTTCTAATGCATTAGCTAATTATGCATCCTTAGACCAATCTGATTTCGATAATACAACTCATGTTTCAACACTAGATGGTATTTCTAATCTGTTTATGGATGAAAAGACACATGAGTAACATGCTCATGATTCTTTCAAAGAAGTTGAAGAACATTTGTTTGGTGTGTATTTCCTACAAGAGGAAAACACACCAATCCCCTTGTTATCCAAAATAGAAAATGCAGCAGAAGGGATTTGGAAGCTTCATTTTGATGGAGCTAAGAATAAGAAAGAACAAGGAGTAGGTTTGACGCTCATTTCCCCCACAAACAAAAGGTATTTCTCAACTTTTAGTCTCCAATTTTCATACACTTGTAATGTAGTTGTATATGAAGCATTAATTCATGGTTTACTTTAGGCCAGAAAGAGAGGTATTAGCATGTTACATATTTTTGGTGATTCTAAGTTAGTTATTAATCAACTAAGAAATTTCAATGTTTGTAAGAATCCATTAATGAATTCTTATAAATACAAAGTTTCAAACTCAATGAAATATTTCAATGCTATTAATATCTAGTCCATTCCTAGAAATAAAACAAGCATGCAGATAGACTTGCAGCAACTAGTGCCAATTTTGAAGTGCTAGAACAGATTAAAAACAATGAGATTCAGCCTCACATAAAATAGATTGTTAGGACTTCTATAGATAACGATTTAAATTGGTAGGTTTTTGAAAATGATGAATAGATATGCAAGGTTTTGCAATAAGAAGCTGAATTTACCAGAGTAAATCAAGATAAATTACAACACTTATATGGTGACCAGATTGTTCAATTAAAGAAGAATAAAATACCTCAAGGCTTGGTCTCATTATAAGACATTTTCAGTACTGATGGTCAGTTAAGGAAAGATAAAACAAAGATGTCAACACATGCTGAAAATTATGAAGAGATCTCAGTAGATGAAGGAAAACATTTATTTCTTGGAAAAGTATGTTCCCTAGATGAGAAAATTTCTTTTATCAATCCTTGTAAGGAATTTAAGGATGTTTTCACTTGGAAATATCAAGACCTAAAATGGTTTGATCCAAGTTTGGCATAACATACTATTGAACTACAACCAAAATTCAAGCCAATCAGGAAAAAATAGAGGCTTGTAAATCCAAAGATAGAGCCTCTAATGAGAAAAGAGTTATCTTAGTTGATCAAATCAGGTATTATATTTTCAGTTAAGCATTTAAGCTGGGTACCCAATCTTGTTCCTGTTCAGAAAAAGAATGGAGAAATCAGATTATGTATAGATTTCAGAGACCTTAATAAATCTTCACTAAAAAATAATTACCTGCTGCCTAATATGGATCAGATTGTAAGAACAATTTCAGGTTCTGATAGGTTATCTCTTCTAGACAACTATAGTGCATACAATCATATTCTATTCTGAGAAGAAGATAGGTACAAAACAACTTTTACCACCAATTGGGGTACCTATACTTACAAAAGAATGCCTTTTGGCCTTTTAAATGCTGGTGCAATGTTTCAATGTGTAATGAACATGGATTTTCGTAGTTTTTTGAATAAATGCAAATTGGTTTATTTGGATGATGTCACTGTTATCACCGAATCACAACACCCCTATGTTTATACAAGTGCATATACTTGAACTCACGGTGTGATTGGATAACATGGGTACTATCTCCAAGTTGTGGGACTTTCTACTTGAGATAGACCTCCAGATAAAGTTGGTTCTTGCTCCTAAACTGCGTGTCACAATCTACTCTAATGTAGGGGAAACAAACTATCCTAATCTAAATTTCCAAGAGACCAGGGAGAGAGAATGCATAAACTGAAATCCTACACTAAAGTAGTGATACACTAGAAAAGGAGGGTGTGATAGTAGTCTTCAAATGCGTGAGATACAAAAGTAAAGTGCACACTAGAAGGGGTGATGACAGTTCTCCATAATCTAGCAAAATGCATTCAAAACAATATTTCAAACATACATAATGATAATGGATCCCTGTAAGAACATAATAATAGACACAATATTCTTGTAATCAAGGTTGAAGGGGCAATAAGAATGCAAGAAAACATAGCAGGCGAAGATGCATCCACAACTTATATTTTATTGCTTCCTAGTATGCACAGTTCAATTGGTTACAACATAAGGGCCTGGATCGCCATGCAAGGAGTCCAAAACAAGGACGTGTAACACATTGGCTTCACAAATCAATTTTGGCAGAGCTTTGCTACAATAACTACCTCCCCCCTTTATAATGAGCCCAACACTCCCAATTTATAGAAAAAATGAGAAGAGAGAGTGAAGGGAAAATGAAAATCCCGAAATCTATCCTTCAACCTCTTGTAAGAGGCATTAAATGGAATAAAATTATTGTATATTACTTGTAAAAGGCTCCCCATACTGTCCCAGGTGCTGTAGCAGAGAAAGAATGGTGACCATGCCTCTTAATTGCACTCCCAACTACCAAATAAAACACTGTTATGAACCCGGACACGTTTTATGAAAAATCCCCACTGATTTCTCATCAAATATAGAATTTCTTGATTTCTGTACGTCAACCTTGGAGCCACGATTCCAACAGTACCAATTTTGTGCGATTTCATTGAGAAATGCAAAAGTTATGGCCTTCTGAGTGCGGGTAACTATTTTGGGTCTGGCAGGCGTTTTCTGTCATTTGACGGGAATGAGCATTAACTGACTGGAGATGAATATGCTTATTTTATTTAAATATATCTAACCTCATTAACTTATTCCATAAAGTCCAATTTTGTGAAAAATCGGAGCTCGAAGTCAAAAGTTATGGCCGTTTGAAGTTCAAGGGTCAAACGTTGACTTTTCTTCTTTGCTGCAGCTATTTCAACAAATCGGTCGATTCGCATCCTATGCGCACTTTTTTCTCGGCTGTCCCAGATGAATTCTCCCGCATCAGCTGATTCAGGATTCCTTGCCCCCTTTTGCGGCTTTTTCACCTTTTCATGTCCCGCGTGTACTTTTGTCCCGGTTGTCCCGGACAAAAATCTCCGCACTGCCTGTAATATACCGTCTTTTGGAAAATCGGCCGATTCACGTCCCACGTGTACTTTTTTCCTAGCTGTCCCAAACCACGCAAAACAAAAAACTTGACAATTTTTATTGCCTGTGGCCGTTTCACCTTTTCGCGTCCCGACGTCCCAACTGTCCCACAGACCGCCTGGGACAAAAATGTCCGACTTAGCCGATTTTCTTCCTTTTTTTTGGTCCCAAACTTGGTACGACGAACCTCGGTATGACCCGCACTGGTACGATCCACACCCTTCAGACCCAAAATGCTTTAAAACAATCCTGCAACCTTATTTTTTGCATTTTTTCCATTTTTTCTAACTCGTTGGGATTTTTTCTTGGAAGGGAGAGTTAGAGAGAAGCTGAAGGGGCCCCAAAAACATGATTTCAGGCCTTGAATTAATCTAATTGCTTGGTATTGAAGAATTTGATGCATGTTATCAAAATTACCTTGAGGGGTGATTTTTTGGATAACAGTCACCATATTTTCAAAAAAAATAGATGAACATCTAATACATCTAAGGAAGACTTTTCAATTGTGTAGATAGTTTGGAATATATTTGAATCCCAAAAATTCTATCTATTCAGTACATCAAGGTAAATTACCTGGTCATATTATTTATAAACAAGGTTTAGCAATTGACCCTTTCATAATTGAAGCCATATCACATCTATCATTGTCTCATCACAAGAAAGCATTACACAGTTTTCTAGGAAAAATCAATTTTGTTAGAAGATTTGTTCTAGATTTTGTAACATTTGTTAAACCATTGATAGCTATGTTAAATAAAGAGAAGAGTTTCTCTTGGACCAGAAAAGGGAGAGAAGTATTTGAAGTAATTAAAATAGCCATTTCTCAAGCTCCTACTCTTGAAAATCCAAATTTTGATAAAGATTTTACAATGTATGCCCTTGTAGGAGCTGAAATAATCTCAACCATATTAACTCAGGTTAATGTTGAAAATATTGAGTAGCCAATTACTTTCTTTGGACAAAGCTTGCATGACTATGAAATAAGGTACACTTTTCTTGAAAGACAAGTACTTTAAGTACATGCTTTCAAACAACAAAATTCACGTTTTTGTTTCTCATTCAATTGTAAACTATTTCTTGTTAAATAAAGAATTGAATGAGAAGAGAGAAAGATAGATAATGAAAGTCATAGAATATGATGTTTATACCCATGTTGTGAAGACAGTTCGAGGTAAAGGTTTGTGTGAGCATCGAATTGCTGATATTGAAAAATAGCAGGCTGTGGAATCAGAAGATCCAAAACAACATGCTAAAGTTACATATAATCAATCAGATATCATGGTGCAACCTGAAAATCAGCAACCTGAGCTTGTTCAAGAAGTTCAGGAATCAAGATGGATGAATGATTTAGTTAACTATCTATAATGTGGCACTTATTCGGAAGGTATGGACAAGAATAAACGAATGTATTTCAAGTCACAAGTTGTACCATATGTCTTCATTGATGGTGTGTTATTTAAAAGAGATATAAATGGAATATTGCTACGATGTGTCGATTATGATAGAATTCATAAATTATTATTTGAATTCCATGAAGGACTTGTAGGAGGTCATTTTTTAGCACATACCAGAACCTTACATTTTTTGAAAGCTGGTTACTATTGGCCCATCATATTCAAAGATTGTTTTAAATGGATGAGAAAATGTAAAAAATGTGCTTTCTTTGTTGGAAAAGAACATTTATCTTCATTGCCCTTACAACCTATTTCATTTGATCAAGATTTCATGCAGTGGGATCTTGAATTTATTGGCATGATTAACCCAAATTTTTCATAAGGGCACAAGTGGATTTTGACTGCTACAGATTACTTTACACACTAGACTAAAGCAATATCCTTGAAAGATGCTTATGAAACTTCAATAATATCCTTTTATGAAGGTATAGTTTTTAGATTTGGTGTTCCAGCAACTATCATTTCAGATAATGCTTTAACGTTTCGTGTTACAAAAGTAACAGATTCGGCTATCAACCATGGAATTTATTTAATTTTGTCATCTAATTATTACCTACAAGGTAATGGGTTAGCAGAAAGTACTAAGAAGAATTTTTTAAGGATCATCAGAAGAACATTCAACACTTTGGGCTGACAGAGTGACTCCTAAAAGCTCAGTTGGCAATTCACCGTACAAACTCATTTACGGAAGAGAAGAAAGAATGCCTATTTTAGTTGAGTTACATGTACTAGATTTTTTTCATCAAATGGAGCTATTGGAGAATGAACCATTGCATATTCGTTATGTAGAAGTAATGGATTTACAAGAGCTAAGAGATCAAGCTCATGTGAACATGGGAAAGAATCAAACACAAATGAAGAAGACTTTTGATAAGAAGGATAAGTTCAAAATCTTCGATGAAGGGGATATTATGTATAAGTGGGATGTTAATCATGCAAATCGATGAAATCACACAAATTTTGATACAATCTAGAGTGGTTCTTACATTATTTTAGCTTGCAAAGATTACAATGCTTTTCAGCTCTCAAGGTTGATTGGAGAGGAACTTCCCATTCCTGTGAATGGTACATTTCTCAAAAACTGTTATTGAAAATCCTATAGTTTGTGTTAGAGTAGGGTTTCCCTTTCAATAAGTGCAGTTCCTACACATTGTAATGTTTTCAAATTCAATAAGTGCATTCATGCACATTATTTGGTTTGCCAGATCCTTTCCAGTTTTAGTTCATTTTGGAAGGGTTGGACCTTCAGAAAGGAAGATTTTTACTACATGCTTTGGACTCCGTTCCTAATGGACAAGAGCAAGACATAGGTTTACAAGCTAGCAGGTAGTTTTCCTTGCAAGATCGCTAGAAATGTTGACAATTTTCAAACTTGTGCAAAAATGGGCAACTCAAAACTTCGTTACGATGGATGGAATTGGTGAAGTGACCCTAAGCTCGGGGAGATTATTTCCGTTCAATTTTGTTTCTCTTGAATTAATTAATTATTACATGAAATATGTAGCTATGTGTGTTGTTACAAAATGTAACACATTACATACTCTACAATTTCATGATTATATTCAGCAAAAGAACACAAATCTAAGAAGGATGGATGTGTTATCTTGATGAATATATGAAGTGCATAATAAATGAAGTGTTAAGTTTTGAAGTAGCAATCATAATTACAGATTACAGTAGTCAGAGTTCATTGCTAAAAGTTACAGGGATTTTAAGGATTCTTTTCTTCATGATTAATACATTCAATTTTATTATTGAGATGTTTAATTCATCATACAATCCATATACAAAGCTCAAATGAAGGAAGAAATACACAACTCCGATTCAGAGTTCAATGTTTTATTCACAAGGAATTTCAAATGTTCCCACACAAGCCGTGGGATGTAACTCAAAAGTAAATTACAACTATTGAATTAAGAGGTGCATATGCATGAAAAATAAAATAGAGGAGTATGAAAGAACCCATCATTGCATTGGGTTTCTTTTTTTTCAGTTGATGCATCTCAAACTCCATCTCTTTTCCATCTTAATCCTTGCTCCTTAGCAAATAGCAATGTACATGAAAACGGAAACGAGAACATTGTCAATCACGAGCTTAAGGTTCATCCATATTCTTATACTATCAAAATTTGTGCAAGTGAATCTATTAACAATAGGAGGTATAAATTAAATGAAGATCAAATGAACAACTGATAAGGCACCATTCTGTAGTAGCATACACGACTTATTCACTAAGACAGAAGAAAGAGAAAGACTGTGGAATAAAAGAGAGGCCAAAAATTATAATATTTTCTAACCAATTTATATAAAGTGTACAAGTAAAAGTTGTAGTGAAGAAGAAAATAAATAATGTCTCATTGTCCTCACTGTTACATAAAGATTCCATAAAAACAGAGTTCAATGACTTCCATCCTATGGTACATCAAGCTGGAATAATTCACAAGTACCTAATGGTATGAAAGAAGAATGTAACTCAGAGTTTAGTAACTGTTGTAGAAATAGAGGGAGTTACAATGGAGATCAGAGGAGAAACTTGCATGCTTACTTCCATTCAAAGATAAGAGTACGTGTTTCAAATTTTCAAATAGGTGAAGTAAAAGAATAAAATTATAAAGGCTGAAGTTAACTGGAAAGATAAGATTACAACTCAAATAGAATGAAAAAGGAAATATGAGAAAATTTTGAAAGGGCTTCGGCATGTAAAATGGGAATTTTACATCTTTCTAACTTGCTATTTCAAACTAATACATGCTTGAAAGTTGTATATAAATCAAATAGTAATGTAGAAAGGAAATAATACATGATATGATCAAGATAAAAATTATCAGATTTCAGCCCCAACAACAAGCCATGAAACATCTAAATGAACTATTAGAGTGCCAAATCAAAATTCAAGTGCACACTTGTAGATTGCATCAGAATAGATACAGAAATGCTACAAATATTAGGTGAAGAATTTAAATAATAACTTAAATCCATCCAAATAAAACCATACTAGTAAAGAATATGAATTAAAGACTAAAAATTGATGTATATGCTAGTATGGAATCTCATAATTCATTATTCATTCAAATGTCTTGTGATTCTAAGTCACAAACTACCATAGAAATACAATAGTGTAATTTTAAATGAAAAAAATGCAAGTATACAAGGTCCAAAGGAAGAGATAAACATAGTTCATATCCATCACATGTCATAATCCAAGACGCCTTAAAAGTTCTATCTTCATTCTTGTATGTGGTTAAAATGGGAAACAACTTATAACAGAAAAATAAAAAAATACAAACTTCCAGGTTGAAACCCTCAGGAAAACAGAGAAGTAGAGTTCATTAAGAAAATTTTCAAAACCAAATTTTCGTATATCATGAAAATGTTTAGTATAGCAGTCACTTTCAAGATACAAATAGAAGAAGTACAAATCTAGAGATCATGGAGGCCAAGGTTGACTGATTATTTTGCAAATTCAGAGGAGAAATCATATTTATACTCGAGTGCCCAAAAAACAAAATTTTGAGCTCCATAAATGGGTATATCTATGAACTAAGATACAAATATTGATAATGAAACACTCCCAGAGTCAAGTTATATGGAAACGAAACTTCTAGGTTACACAAGAAAGCAAAACAACAACCCAAAGAGAAAGAAAATGAAAGGGAGAAATTAGAACATGGCTAAAATTTCAATTCCAAAGCCCTGACATAGAATAAATTGATAGCAAACAAGATACGAGTTTAAACTCATGAACAAAAAGTTCATAGAAATGACAACCATGTTCGGAGTATGAGAAAAACAAAAAATACCCAAATCTATACAATGAGTCAAAAATGCTACAATTATAGTAAAAGTAAATTCATTGTATGTTCCAGATCAGGAAAGGATCAACTTTTGTGTATTCAAACCTTTGAAATGCATAGATCTAGAATCGAATAAATGTGGAGTTCAAGATATATAGTACAACAAATACCCACTTATTTTTAGAACTTAGCAAGTGCAAACAACAGATTCAAAACCAGATTTTAATGAGAAAATTTAAAGCAAAGTTTTCGTAAACTCATGAAATTTTCAAACGGAAAATTCTATATTTTCCACAGCCATGAAAGGACTCTCAAATCTTACTAAGATAGCACACAGATATAACAATAACTCACCTTCTCTTTTGGAGTTGAAAATCATCAAAGAGCCAAAGTTTTGAATCAAAAATAGAAGACCGAGTAGTCATTTCAAACTCTCAAAGGTATCACAAAAGGGAAAACAAAGAACTGAGTGAGATCCCATTATTATTAGAGGCAGAACTCAGAAGCTTTAAAGATAGGAAAAATGAAAACTCAGCCCCCAAAGTGCTATAAAGGTCAATATTAATCAAACAAAGAAATATTTCAAACTAGATAGTGACCATAACGTGGAGATCTAGTTTCACTCACAGATCCTTATAGAGCTCCAAAAAAATAAAAAAAATGGTGGCCACAAAACCTTGCAGAGAACTCAATAGAAGAAAAGAATGATAGAGAATCCAAGTAACAAGTGCATACAGCCTCACAAAAGTCTTTTAGCAGAGGAACTGAGCTCAGAGACATCAATAACGACATTCGATAAAAATAATCCTAGGGCTTCGCCCTTCCAAACCGACATTGCAAGTGGAATGAAAGATTAGGTTCCCAATTTGTTTTACCTAGCTCACATAAATCCTACATCATCCTGAGTTAAAGGATCAACGGTTTAGAATTAAAAGTACCAAGATCTACGGTGTACAGAATGATCACAATGAAACCTAACTCATGAATGAGTTCAGATTAACGGTTCAGAATACAAAGTACAGAATCCAACATTTCACATAGCAAACCAAAATTCAAAAAATATTTTCTTCCAAATCAACCACAGTCAGGAAGATTACATACGTGGAGCTCACAGGGAAACCCTAAATTCAACCATGGTTAGCATATCACCAACATTCCATTATGCGTTGAGTCATCGTGGGGGGGGGGGGGGGGAGAAACCAAACTTCCTGATAAAATAATTATGCTTTGACCTTCGTCTGGGCCATGAGTTTATTCAAAGGGAGGTCGAATCATCAAACTTGTGATTATTGTTTATACCATACTCTATGCATGAATTAATCAAAAGGGTCAAGCTATGTTTAGCTATGTTTAAGGTTTTCAACCTTAGTTCATAACAATGCAATGATGGTTTCAACACCTGTTATTTAAAGGGGCCATCGTCAACTTCAAAACAATTAGCACATGGTCGATGAAAACATTATCATTACTTTAATCACTGTAATCATGCATGGAGTGGGTTATTAATATAGATCTTTGAATTTTCATCTTTTGGAGTAGAATATTCCCTTTTTCCATGCACAGGTGGCAATATGCAGCAAGAAGACCAAAGGCCACATATGAACAAGTGTCACATCAACTAGAAGAAAAGACTACATGCATTGGATAAGACTTTCTCATCAAGCAAGGTTTATTATTAGCAGTATTCACCCAACTTTATTAAAAATATAACAGTCAAATGTAGTTGACTAAGTTGTAATCAAGGATACTAATGCTTCTTTGTATTAGCATGCTTATTTTATTCCTTTATTTATTAATAAATAAAGGGTAAAAATAGGATGCATGGGCGAGTACAGTTTTAGTCTATTTTTAGGTAGGGTGGGATGAATAATTTGTGCTATATATTGTGTAAAATTGCAAGCACAAAGGAGGAATTTTTTTGACACAAGAGTGTTGTTATCTAAAATTCACCCCTCAAGGTAATTTTGATAACATGCATCAAATTCTTTAGTCCTAAGCAAATAGATTGATTTAAGGCCCAAAATCATGTTTTTGGGGCCCCCTCGGCTTCCTTCTAACTCTCCCATCCAAGAAGAAAACCCAACGAGTTAGAAAAGGTGAAAAAAAAAAAAAAAAAAACCAAGCTTGGGGCCGAAAAGATGAAGAAAATCGGCTAAGTCCTAGTCCGCACAGCAGTTGGGACAATTGGGATGTCAGGGTGCGAACCGGCTGAAAAGCCGCCAGGCAGTCCACGCAGTAGTTAGAGCAGCCGGGACAAAGGTACGCGAGGGACGTGAACCGAACGAAAAGCTGAAAATAGTCCATTTTGGGTGGTTCCGAGATATTTGTCCCAGGCAGTCCGGGACAATTGGGACAAAGGTAGGCACGGGACACGAACCGGCCGAAAAGGTGAAAAGGCAGCAAAAGAGGGACAAGGAAGCCCGAATCGGCCGAAGCAGGAGATTTTTTTTTGGGACATCCATGCCAAAGGTATGCACGGGATGTGAGGGACACAAAAATCCAAAACAGCTGACAGCAAAGAAGAAAAGTCAACGTTTGACCCGTGAAACTTCAAACGGCCATAACTTTTGACTCCAAGCTCCGATTTTCATAAAATTGGACTTTCTGGAAGGAGCACAACGTCCTCTACGCCACAAATAGATTTCTTATTTTTAACAAGGGTAGATTTATTTAATTAAGAGAAACATATTTGGCTCCAGTCAGTTAATGCTCATTCCCATCAAATGACAGAAAACGCCTGCCAGACCCAAAATAGCTGCCTGCACTCAGAAGGCCATAACTTTTGCATTTCTCAGTGAAATCACACAAAATTGGTACTGTTGGAATCATGGCTCCAATTTCAATGCGTATAAATTAATAAATTCTAGATTTGATGAGAAATTAGTTGATATTTTCTAGAAAACGTGGCTGGGTTCATAACATTGCTTCATTTGGTGGTTGGGAGTGCAATTAAGAGGCATGGTCATCATTCTTTCTCTATTGAAGCACCTGGGACAGTATTGGGAGCATTTTGCAAGTAATATATAATAATTTTACTCCATTTAATGCCTCTTACAAGTGGTTGAAGGACAGATTTTGGGATTTTCATTTTTCCCTTCTCTCTCTCTTCTCTTTTTTTTATAAATTGGAGTGTTGTGCTCATTGTAAAGGGGGAGTTTTCAGATAGCAAAGCTCTGTCAAAATTGCTTTGTGAAGCCAATGTGCTACATTCCCTTGTAGTGGACTCCTTGCATGGTGATCCAAGCCCTTATCCTGTAATAGATTGAACTGTGCATATCATGAAGCAATAAAATATCAGTTTGTGGATATATCTTCCCCTGTTGTGTTTTCTTACATTCTTCTTACCCATTTAATCTTTCTACAAGAATATTGTGTCTATTATTATGTTCTTTCAGGGATCCATTATCATTGTGTATGCTTGGAATATCGTTGTGAATGCATTTTGCTAGATTATGGAGAACTGTCATCACCTCTTCTAGTGTGCACTTTGCCTTTGTATTTCATGCATTTGGAGACTACTCTCACACCCTCCTTTTCTGGTGTATCACCGCTTTAGTGTAGGCTTTCATTTTATGCATTCTCTCTCCCTGGTCCCTTAGAAATTTAGATTAGAATAGTTAGTTTCCCCTGCATTAGAGTACATTGTGGCAAGTAGTTTAGGAGCAAGAACCAGCTTTCTCTGGAGTTCTATCTCAAGTAGCAAGTCGCACAACTTGGAGATAGTACCCATGTTATCCAGTCACACCATGAGTTCAAGTATATGCACTTGTATAAACAACAGGGTGTAGTGATTCGGTGATAACAAGTGTTGAATCAATTTTTTTCAGTTTTTCCTTCTGAATGAGAAGTATATTCTACCTTTCCAATTATTTATATTCTTTTGTATGTTCTACTAATCTTTGTGAATTTTGAATTCCCTGATTAATCACCTTACCCTATTGTAAATTCAGTAATTTCTGCATGATATTATTGTGCATGTTTAACTTAAACAGTATTGTTGTGATACTTTCCCTCAGTACATAAAAGTGTTTTCCTTAATATTCTGCTGAAAATTGTTGGCTTGTGCATCAATAATTCATTCTCATATCAATTGTGCATGTTCTCATTCAAAGACCTCACACAATTTTGGTGTATCACCCCAGTTTTGAAATCCATTTACAGTCATATTTTACCCTCAACCATAAAAAAATTAGTTTAGGATACATCAAGAAGGAACTTTCCTTGATACTAGAGACTCACCTCAAAATAGGTATACCCACAGACCTAAGGTGTTTCCACTATATCTACAAAAGAGAGAGATCAATTTGCAATCTTAGAACACATGCAGCCATCTCTCTACAGTGTGTCCTTTCGAGGGATAACAATATATATATATATATATATATATATATATATATATATATATATATATATATATATATGCAGATATGTCAGCCAAGGTAGAGGTGTATTGGGAAAAAAAATGTCTTCTTCTAATGAATCTTAGCCGTAAATTTTTTTTTTATTATTATTATTTATTTTCACTCAGGCTTGTTGAGGGGGACATGTAGATGCACTAATGGGGGTTATAACTCACCTTTTCCAGCATATTCTTTAACTATGGATCAAATGGTTTTTTTGCAATGCCTTAGAACAAGAGATAGACACTACCAAAACACCAGGGAGATGATGTTTTTTTGAAGATGTTGTTGTGAGTGTGATCATAGATAGATAGGAAAAAATGTGGATGCATACACATGACAGTTAACCTGTTTGAAAAAATTCCCCAAATAAATTGGTAGCCATGGTAAATAAGATCATTTTAGTGAGATATGGGCATACATTAAAGCTTGAAGGGTTGCCTTATTTTATGGATGACAATGCCCTAGTAATATGTATGCAAACATGGAAAAATATACTAGGACTTTGTTGTGCTCGGTAGTTGAACTATTTGGAAAAATTCCTTGCCGTTATGTACAGAGTGGACAGGTCAAAAGGTCTTAAGACTTCTTTACAAATATAAATAAATAGGTGTAAATCTAGACACCAAAATCATTTCCATCATCCACCTTGTTTGTGCCATAATCAGAGCTTTAAAAAATTGAATGTGGAATCATATAAATGGCATGCAAATTTTTTGACCAACTGCCTTGCCAAAAGTACTAGATTTGCACGAAATGGATTTCATGAAAAATATTTAGAATCTTCTACAAAAATGCGATTGTCATGTCGAACTTCAGGTTCCAAAACCATTGCTTGAATTCTTTATTCATTTTTGACCCTCTGGATGTGTTGGTTATCATGTCGACACGCTACTTTATTATTAAAATTTCAGTTTTGTATGTGGCGGTAATGTTGTATTGTTGTTTGGGTGCCTGCAGATTGAGTATGGATATATGCGTAGGAGTTCGTCTAGCCATGGAAAAATAAGACTTTTGGAGCAAGGTATGAATCATATAAATTGGCTCCTCCTTGTACAATATGGAAATTTCTATTGTTATAATTTACATATATGAAAATGTGGAAAATATTGAAGGCATGATAACTATTTCAAAAAATGCGTTGCAGACATGTGGCTTCAGAGGATACTTTGGTTGTTAGATAATTGCAAAAGTTTTTTTTTAAAAGGATATATAATCATTCAAGAAAATTATCGGAAAATTTGAAAGAAAAATCATGAGTGCTTGGAGTTAATCCAACCAAGTTAGTGCACTATGTTGGGGATCCAAAAAGAAGACAAAAATACACTTTTTGGTCATTTTCGCCATAACGCGCTAGTTTTATGGCTTGGTCACATTATGATGCAAAAAGGAAAAAATGAGGCCGCATTATAATGTGAGTTCATTACTGTTCGAATTTACTAAACCATAACATTCTCTCATTATAATGCAAGCATGTTTTGACCAAGACAAAAAACAGTCAAAAGAGATTCCCCCTTTTATGTATAAAAATCAAAATGCGCTTGCATTTTAAATTTTAAATTTTCCAAGGAAAAACTCTTGGCTTGGATCCAGTTTTGAGGCACATACCTGATAAAACACAACAAACAATGTGTGTGTGGTGAAAATGGTAAAATTTGTCTTCCTCTATAATAAATCCCTAAAAAAAGATCAAAACATTTGTTAAAAATATGACTATGAGGTCGAGTAAACTTTCTTCTTTCTTAATATGTGATTTTTTAATTTTTTTGACTAGTATAAGGTTTCCATACTAATTATTTTCTAACTGTCTTTTTATAGCTATTTTTTTGAATTTTTACACTTCTATCTTTCATCGTGTATCTTTTGTTCAACTCAAAATTGAACAAAAATTATACAGTCCTAAACTAGGACTAATTTTACACATACTCAATAAAAACCTTATTTTATATATTTTTTGAGGTAGTTAGGGGTGGCACAGTCAGCTATCCCTTATTTTTTATATTTTTAAATATTTTTACTTGAAAAATCATTAAAAAAATAATCACTAAAAAATAAAAAAACATTATAGCCTAAACTAGATGCTCCTACCTATCTTTCTACCAAAGAGTATTAAAAAATACTAAATAGATGCTCATACCTATCTTTCTACCAAAGGGTATTCAAAAATGATGTGATTCATGTTCTTATAACATCTTCCAATTTTTACTATAACTATTTCAAATATCTCATAGAAGTTGAAGATTTTTATTTTTTCAGAAAAAAGCATCCACTTAAGACCCCCTTTTGGCCCCTCAACTTAGTGAACTCACCCAACCTTTGAAGCTTCATTTTGTTTTATTTTGATGTTGGGGGTTTGGTTTAGTGAATGAGGTGTTGTAAATATGTCAGTGGAGTCATGTTTGCTACAACTCTTCATTTTGAGTAAAATATATTGGTTTCCCAGGTAGATCTGTGTGTAGAACATGGAATTAATCAATGTCCATATAACTTCAACTCGTCTTCTCTACCTCATCAAAAACAGGCATGAAATTATTTATCTCCCTCTCTAATTTATTTTCATGCAATGTTGTCATTATAAATTACAAGTGTTTTAATTAAAAAAATAAAATATTGATTTTTCATATTGGTATTCATAAACATTTACCCCTCGAGTGTAGCCTTTTCCAACTCTATAATTTTACCTGATTCGTGGAGAAAATTTATTGAACATTAAAAAATATCCACTCCATGATGTAGATTCATTTAATTATGCATTATCTCATATTAAGAAATATTTAGATAAAGGTGGCGTCTATGTTTATGCTTGCGGACTCGATTTGGAATTTCCCCGTAAAAATAAACCACATATAAAAAAAACATTATTTACAACCTCATATCCCTTCCTTGTTAAACAGAGAATGGTGGGACATAGTTGGTCTACCCTGTGATAGTTGGATAGCATGCTTTGCATGCCTATTTCGAGGTCTGCTTAGCCTACTAGGACTAGGCATAAACTATAAAAAAAAAAACATTTCCCTCTTCAACGATGCTCCCAAAATGAGCTATGTCAGTTAGATCTGAATTCTATCAAGACCCATGAGATCTTGGTATATATGGTAACATGTAGCAAGTATCTGTAATTTTTCGGTCACCCGATTGCACCTTTTACAAAGCTATTTTGTGGCCAATTAAACTACTTTGCAATTTATTGAAAATTTTAAACTATGAAGTTTCCCCATCTAGTTACATCGCTAAAATGTGCATTGTACATCTATTCATTCCATCCTTAATTCCTGACTATTCTTGGTTTATAACACTAGAGGTTAGGAGATACATTCTCCTCTTTCACATATTGTTTACCTCTTTTCAAAGGTCATTTTGTAGCATGTTTTTACTAATTGATTTGTTTTGTAATTTTTTTCTTGGATCACCCCTTTTACCATCTAGTCACTCCATTCAATGTAGAATGATTTTTTTTGTAAAGACTCTTGTCTTCATATAATTGACCTCTGCATGTTAATGGTATTGATAAATAGATGAATGTGAAAAAAGATACTATTATATATATCTCTCTCTCCTTCATCTCTCTCTAAGACTAAATTTTAAATGAAATGAGGTATGACATGGAAATTAATGGATTCTCTCTCTCTTCCTATCTCTCTCTCTCTCCTAAATTATGAGAAACAATGGTTATGTAACATTGTATGAATTTAGGTTTTCGTTTTATCATATTTTATCTCTCTAAACCCTCTTAATTCAAATAAATCAATAATGACTAAGTATGTTTGTGGGCTAAAAATTGTGAGATGTATGATTTCATAACTAGCTAGGTGGGTGCATATTTTCATGCCAACTTAGTGCTAACACCATGTGGATGCACGTAACAAGACATGGTGGGTGGAAATTTTTCTATGCTTATGAGGATTACTTTATTTGTGGACCGCGTAACATTATATGTATATCTATATTTGGAAATATAAGTTTCATATCATTATGTGAAAAGAATGTGTAGTTGTGTTATGATATAGTGTTTTGATTTAAGGAATGACGAAGAAAAATATTAATCCTGATTTGTAAAATATCTCACATGTTTAAATGATATGAAATTTCATGTAAATCACTCAATGCTGAAAAAACTAGATTTTAACATATAACGCTGCTCCTAGGAAATAAACAAATTAGTTACTTTATAAAATGGATATTCATGTGCTTGTAATTTTTGGAAACATTTAACTAAACTTTGGTTGACATTTATCATAAGAAAAAAGTGTAGTTAGTTATTGAATTGTTATGGTTTAGTTACACTCCCAAAAAGCAATGGTCTTGATTAGTTTATTTCCCATCATGAATTTATGTCATGTATGGTAGAAATTTAAATTATAAATATGTCAAAATGATATTCCTTCCTAAATCCCTCCCTATGATAGTCTCACCTTGATTGCATTATGATCCATTAAATGAAACCACTACAATGGACCAATGGGAAAAACCTTCTGTTGTGCCTTCATATATGTTTCACCATACTTTGGAAATGAGTTCCTTATGTATCTTTACATTCTTAAGCTAATAAATACTTGTACACTTACATGTCACGTTCATATGCACATTTGATTTGAGGTTCAATTCTAATGTGTGGCGTGATACTAAATATGTAGTTTAGTAATCCTCGGGTATGTAGTCCCCACTCCTCTTCGACACTATTTTCATTATGATGATATTTTTATTTGATTGGTTATTAGACATTTTGATTATTATATTTTGAGCACTAGATGATAGACTATGTAGATATTTACGATATTGGTATGTTTTGATTCATATTTTGATTATGATACACTAGATGACACCGGTAGACAGTTCGATATATGATGATTTGTTTTATTTGGATTTTATATAGATATGTTATACTCTGGATGTTCTAAGTAGATTTATGATCTCATGTATTTTAAAAATGAATTATTTGATATGTTGATAGATGATATAATTACTTAATTTTGGATGAAGATTATTGATTTTTATGTATATATTATTTATCGATGTTGTTGATGCAGCTGTGAGGCCATAGTGGTTTTTTTTTTGTGTTTGTAGGGATATTATATCATACATCGAAAGGGGATAGGGGACCAACCACCGAAGAATTTTGGGTGTTTTACAACATGGCCAAAGTTGACAACTTGTGTCTAATGTTTATGTTGTGTTATTACATTCCTAGTTAGGAGGTTTCCCATATGGGGTGACCTCACATGTGTGGCCATGGGGTGTAATGTTTTTCCCTTCTTTTAATTTTGTGTGTTTTATTTTGTGTTATATGTATTTAATTCTTGGGAAATTTTAGTCACTTATTAGCAATTATTAATGTGTCGTAATTAGATAATCCAAATTAATTTGTTAACTAAAACAAGGATGTTACAATTGGATAATTATGAGGGTATATGGTCCTTGAAATATTGTGGATATAAATTAGATTTGTGTTGGGTTTTGTGTTGTGTACTCTTCCCCAACTTAAAAATTCCGATTTTGACTTGTGAGGCATTTTTGGAGGCTTGTGACACAAGATAAGCTTGTCCCACTCCTCTTAAATTCATCCAACAACAACACCTATGGTATGGGGAGTTAATATTAGGCTTGATTATGCATTTTGGAGTGTAAAAAAGGGTAAATAAGTGAACTTGCTACTTACCAAAATTATTTTGTCCTTGATAGGCATGGTGTGCAAGTTGGAGTGTCATGTGGGTATGTCATAAGTCTTACATGTTAATTTATTGTTTTGGGATTGGCGTTTGACTTGTATGTTGGAATGGAGGAATGATGAAGTGGCATCCTACATGGAGCCACCTCATCATCCTCACATCCCATTTCTATTTATTGATTGAATTTTAAGGATTTTGGGTTACTTGTCTCATTTCTTCTCTTGCACTTTTTGAAATTTGGTCTTGAGTTGCATGTTTGGAGCCTATTTTGGACTTACATTTTTTTTATGAAATAGTCTATATTACTTTAAAAATATTACAGTCTATCCATAAAAAATATGGTTGGTAAAGGGCACACCCCATGATCAAACTAGCTGATGGCTAGGAGACTAAAGTATCAGGCCCAAGGGGCAACCAAAAACATAACAAAAATGCCAGAAAACAAAAGGAAAACAAAATTGGCCACCGTATCAAAAATAGAGGTAGGGGCAGCGGTGGAGGCCCTTTATCCTCCAAGTTACTACAAGGAAGATTGTTTCCATCTGGAAGGGGTGGCCAGGCTGAAGTAACTTATTTGTCTTTATCATCCTACTGATTAGGAGAAATGGTAAGAGCCAACCAGGGGACTTTTCCAGAATCCAACCCATCCCCTACACATGAGGAGGGGAGTGGTGGCAGGAGCCCCAACCATTGTACTGTATGAAACAATGCAGGGACCCCCAACCAACGTGATTGATAGGGCTCCGCCGATGCTCAGGTTACCACCTAGGAGAGTGATGATGATGATCATGGTCAACCGACAGGCCTCAACCATCATGTGCTCTCGAACAAACACTCTCAGAAGGGGAGGTAGGGGGTTCCCATGCCATAGTGCAAGGAGAGTTAGCCTAATGATCCAAAAGGGTCTGAAGGTGCCGCACTTCTAGCTCCATCTTATAGGCCTAGTCCTAGATATGTAAGAACACATTCAAGATAAGCATGGCCTTATCATAATGTGAAAGAATGCAAGAAACTACGGAATTAGAAAAAACACTAGAATTACGTTCTTTCCATACAGAAAAGGGATCTTCACTCTAAAATTATACCACACTTGTGCAAAAGCATGGGGAATGGAAATAAAATCCCCTAGCAAATCATGTTGCCAAAGAAATGGCGCTAGTCGTAAACGGCCGAAATAAATCATAGATCTAGGAACAAATAGCTTGAGATTTTGGGCAGCACGATAACAGATGTATGAGTGTTTGAATATGCCCACAAAAAGGGCAAATCCAAGGAGCAATCCTGTAATGATCTAATCTATGCCCAAGAGGGAGGCCTTGAAAAAATATTGCACCAAACAAAATAGGCTAGCTTGGGCTGAAGGATAGCTTTCAAAACCATATGAAATCTAGCTTCCCAAGAGGAACATCTAGAATTGATGACCCATCTAGAGTTAAGAAAGGCCACAATTGGCAACCTAGGGGTGAGCAGAGTATAACCTTTTCCTGTGGAGTAATTTAAGAAAAGGGTATCTGGAAACCATTTCCAATCCTTCCAGCAAGGCCTGAGAGAGACAACACGAACTTTGTGAAGCATCTCAGCAAGAATGGAATCAAGAACTTCCTGATAAGACTCTCTATCAGTCAAAGAAAGCCAAAACTTGGCTTTAGCTTGAGGTCAGGTGAGAAGCAGCCTGGACTACCTGCAAAAGATGTCTTTAAGAGTGTGCAAGCCTCGAAAATATAACTTAAGATCATGAACCCAGGGAACTTAGGCAAGTGAAAAATCATCAAAATTGATGAGAGGACATAACCAGATGTTGTGTTCATTAATTGAAATCCCATTTTGGAAACCATCCCCTTCCAAGATTAAAAATGGTTTAAGCAATTCCCGATATTTCCATATTCTTTTAACAACAAAGGTGCCCAAAATCTTAACCAGAACTTTGAGAATGAGTACACTGTGAAAATCCAGCCCTTGCCAAGTTTTGCGCCCTTGAGGGGAGCCTTGACAAATACAGTTGTGAATCAGCACTTTCCAAGCTTCGTTGTCCAGTGTAGGCCCAAATGATCCACTTGGTTGCCAGTGTAGTCCCCTAGCGGCCAATGTCGGTTAGACCAAGACTGCCAGAATCCCTAGGGAGTTAGAAATATTCTCAGGAAACTCTGTGAAAGCCTTTTCCAAGCTTTGAGCTAGCCCAAAGAAAATATCTTAGAATTTTTTCCAACTTCTTGTAAGAGGCTTTGGCTGGCACCCAACAAAAAGAATAATAAACATGCATGATAGCCAATATCTTGGAAGAAATCTGAATTCTTTTTGCCAGCGAAAGGGGTTTAGTAATCAACTACTCCAAATTGTGGGAGACCCTGTCAATAACATAATGTCAAAGTTGGTTAGAAGTAGCATCAAAATAAAAGGGCATACCCATAAATTTAAAAATTTCTCCATGCTGGATGTATTTCCAGTCATAGCGATTAAGCCAACTAGGCTTGGGGAGAAAATATTGCCTGAAGCACTGGGTCTTTCTCCATGGGATACTGGAACCTAAAGCTAAATAATATGTGTCCAAACATTGCATGACACTATTATATTTTCTTCTACCTCAAGGAGCATGAGGAAGGAGTCATCTGTAAAATTTCCATTGGTAAGCTAAAGGGGAGTTAGGGATTGGAGTTGAATTCCTCTCACAAGACCTTGATCCTGAGCATAGGTAAGGAGAAACCCAAACCTTTAGTGAAAAGCACATAAAGAGAAGGTGCTAAAAGAAAACCTTGCATAATAGAGCAGAAAATTCCAAAATTCTTGGAAGTATGACCATTTATAGATAGAGAGGCAGTGGCATCTACAAAAATCATTTTGACAAAGGTGATGAAAACCGAACCGAAGCCTAGCGCTTCAAGCATCGTCAAAATGAAATGCCATTCAATGTGGTCACATGCTTTTTCAAAGTCAATTTTGACAAAAATGGTTGGCTGTTTAGAGGTTCTTTCCCACTCCATACCTTCCCAGACAACCAAAATGTTATCCAGAATGTACCTACTCTGTATGAAATGAGTCTTCTCGGGACTGACGATAACGGGAAAGATGGGTCAAAGCCGAAGAGCTAAAGCCTTAGCTATGATCTTGTATGAGACATTGAGTAAGGTAATCAGCCACCAATTACAGATGAGGTCTGGGTCTCCTACTTTAGGGATGAAATTTATGTGACCCTGATTAATAAGGGCTTTGAGGGACCCTCAGTGGAGAGCCTCGAGGTAGACTTGTAGCAAATCCCTGCCAACCATGTCCCAAAGGTCTTTGTAAAACTCGCAAGGTAAACCATCCAATCTAAGATCTTTATCATTGGCCATGAGGGAAACAACTTCTTATTAGTCCTCTAGAGTAAGTAATATATCATAGACAACTCCGTGTGCTAGTGAAATTTTGCAAGGAACTTTTGAGAGGTATTTAGCGAGCACGGCTTGTCACTCAAGATACTCCTTATGTGCTTTGAAAACTTGAACCTAGTGCCTAACAAAGGCTTGGACCATGTGAGGAGTGTCTGTAATCTGAACAACAACATCAACAATAGAAAAAAAAATTTGGTTCATGTGCTTGGCTTTGAACCACTAGTAAAAATCTTTAGTGTTACGGCCTCTAATTTTAAGCCATTGCAGTCGAGCTTTGATCTGGGCACCCTGAGCTATGTAATCATCAGCAATGCAGATTTTTCACTACAATTTAGCAACTTGGAGTTGCAGAGCCACATTGAAAGGATCCTGTTCGAGCACCACCGTCAAGTAGCTTAGCTTGGTAGAGGTGGTGGAATAAGCCCGCCACTAGAATTTAGTAAGCTGGACACCATACATCTGAAGGAATTTAGTGATCTGAATTCTAACATCCTTCCACCAACTTATCCAACCAACGTTACCAAGAGGGTGAGGTGCAAGGTTCCAAATTTGGCAGATATGTGCGCCAAAGTGGGGTCATGTTGTAGTAAATTAGAATTTAAACAAAACTACATCTTTTTAATCTTTGGCAGTTGAAAAGTCCATTCAATATAGAACTGGATCGAAATGAGGTCAGAAAGGACAACGGCTGGTAATGCTTCCAACAGAAGAGAATACCAGCTAGAAAATTTAAAGAAAGGTTGTAAGGACATCATGGCACGATCTAGCCTTTTAAAAACATGATCTTGGCCATTTCTAAGATTAGACCAAGTGTACCATGGAAACATCATGGTGTGGCACGAATAATTAGGGTCATAAATTACAAATTTATTACGCATGTAAAATCAAGCCTCTCTTTTGCCAATTACCCACCTCATGGGTAAAAGGTGAAATTTATCATTGGGTTGTTCCACCATATTAAAATCCCCATTTATTAGCCAGTGCACATTTGGAAGGTTGTCATCCACCCACCACCAAAGCACCGTCATTTTTGACGCATCATTAGGCGCATAAACATTGATAATCCTAAAGGAGAGATTTTCAATATTGAATGGCACCAAGAGAATATGGTTGTCAGGGTCACATCCATGATTGATGTAATACAGCCGCCATTTAAGAGAAATAAATGTGATCATTCCACCTCTGCTAGCAGCAAGGTTGCTAGAGAGAGCTAAACTGTCAAGCGAAATAGTTACATTGGTGACAGAATCAAGAAAAAAACCTGAAACTTTGATTTCCTGTAAACACATAATATCCATATCCGAGAAGATTTTCCTAAAATCTCGCACTATGTATTTGCGAGTGGAGTCTATGAGACCTTAAACATTCCATGAGTAGAAATTCATGAGGAAACATTGTCCAGATGCATTTCTGAGTCTAGCTCACTCAAACCATCAAGGGCCCCAAAACTGTTTTGTAAAAATTGTTGTTGGTTAACCTTAAAAAAATTAGATAGTTGAGCAGCCCGCTGGCTATTAGGGCTATACTCCGCTCCCTCAAGCTTGCGAGGAGGGATATGAGAATGCTGAACTATCTACTTTCATGGATAAACCACTTTGTTAGAAATGAGTAACGGTTGAAGACCACCCTCATGCTGAAAAAGAGCATGCTGAGAGTTTGAGGCCAAAGGTGCCAATTTTCTTGAAGAACCAACCATACTACTAGCCAATAACTTTGTATGAGCTAGAGGTAACTTAGTATCCAAAGGTTTCTTTGCAACTGAGCTGGAAGAATTTAAAGGAACCTTTCCAGCTTGAATAGTTGAACCATTTTGCACTAGCCCAACATGAGTGGCCTTGTTCTACTTAGGTTTTACGACCACCCACTGTGTGTCAGCCCTCCTCTTCAAGTTGAGGGTGAGGATCACCCATAGGATTTGAAGTGGCATGGCAAGCCACCAACAAGGGATAGTCTTGAATTTTATGTTCAGAAGATTGATAGTGAAAGCAAGTATTTAGAAGCTTGATGTATACCACCTTCTGAGAAAAAAAAACATCACCAACCTGAATGGTAATAGACTCTTTCAGGTCCTTTGAAAGATCTAGTTCTATGCATGCCCTCTTTTGTGGACGAGCTGCAAAGAACCTCGTAGGATTAGTGTATATAACAGAGTCGAGAGTGGCAGAAATACACTCTAAAAATGCCAACAAGGCTTAAGAAACCCCGGGGACTCAACCAAAATGGGGACCTTAAGAGTCACCTAGTCAGAGACAACAAATTCTCTGGTCCAGGGTGACAAAACTAGTAGGGAGTTTCTAACATAATAGGTTTGTTGATTATGAAAGATAAGGATAGCATGACTAGGATCAGCAAATCAAAGGCAAAAAAAACAACGGGTTAGGTTCTGGATGGAATCCATTTTAATACCATGCACCGTCTAATCAGTTTGGACTCATGATTTAAGAATACTTTCAGAGGGATTCCTTCCAACAAAATACCCTATTAAATAGAATTCTTCTAGCTATTTATAGGAAGAATCAAAGTCTGAAAGCAGTAAAACAATATCAGGGGAAGTGTCATTACCTCATGGAATAATTTCGGCATGAACTTATGAGGATGTTTCCCTAGAGCCATTTTTCACAAAATGGTCACTCTCCATCGCAGTTGAAATAATTAGACTAGAGTCATGCAAAATCATATTTAAAGCCTGCCAAGCACCTAGGCTCTAGAAAAGAGGCCAAATAAATGCATTAATGGTAATAGATATCTCAATGCGGATGAACTCGGTGTTCTCAGAATGCAGAACCCTATGGAATTGCATTTTGGATTGTGATAGGTTTGAAGGTGTTGAAAGCTTCTTGGAGTGAATATTTTTGCAAGATTAATGGAGAGGTGGGATCTCCACCTTTTTTATTTCTATATTTATGTTTGTAGATGTGAAAATTGTGTTTTTATTAGTATATGCATGGGTGCTGTGAATGTGATATATTGGGGTCGGGTAGCTTGCCTTAAGAAGGGAGTGGGAGATAGAAGTATGGGACCATTAGGGAGGGAATAGGGAGTTGTGAGGCATGACTTTTAGAGGGAGTGTGATTAGGAGTTTCACTATGGGGAGTGAAAAGGAAGACATGGAAATATTTTTGCATATTTGCAAGGGGAGAGATAAGGATGTATTTGAATGTTTTGTATTGTGCACATGGAGGCTTTTGGGTTGAAATCCTAATTCACTTGAGATGAAAAAGGAAGTGGTTCCCATATTCCTTTCTCCTTTTGGATATATGTCAAGCCTATGTGTTGTTGGAATGTTGTAAAGATTGTTGATTATGTCCATTTGAATGTGTTTGGTATTTTTTTGATTCTATGTTTGTACGGAAGTCATTTTGTTAATGGTTGTCAAAATTGCATTATACTCCCTCATTGTTCATTGGTTGGGGCTTGGGGGCCAATAAGGGGATGGATTCTCCTCTTATTGGATTAAATATCAGGAAAAGAGCATCGTCCATACCCCTTTTTTTGCATTGTGATCCAAGTTTGTGAAGAGTTGATGGGTGCAAGTTTGAAAGCTAAAAGTTGGGAGAATACATTGAAATGAAGATTTTTGTTTGAACCATTGGAATAATCTCTATGTTGTAATTTTTCCATATCATTCCCACATAGAGTGGAAATTTCTAAATCTTGTATTATTTAAAGAAGGCTTTGTATATTTCATTTATTCAACTTTGTAATGTTATAGTGAAAGGATAAATCTTAAGTTATATGGATTGCTTGAAATGAAACTCTCCTAAATTTGTATATTATTCAAAGTTACAATGTGTGTGTGTGCGTGTGTATGTGCATGTGTCTGTGTTTGGAAAAGAAAAATTTTATTGAAAGGAAATTTTGTTGAGTTCTTTGTTGTTTTGTTGGATAGATTGAATATGTGAACGAGAATGAATTGTAGTTGATATTATACTCAAATTTTACATATTATTGCAAAAGAAAGAATACATAAATGAGTTGATGTTTTTGTAGTTTTTAGTTATGAAACTAGATATATTAACAATCTACCAACCACTGAATAGAAGACACCTTAATTAAACTAACATTGCATTAAATACCAACTTAAGTAAAAAAAATGTTGAAAAATGTTTATATTGAAGGTTCTATTTTCGGGTAACAGAACAACCACCGTATACAGAGTGGTAGTTTCAGAACCACCACCCAAAACATAGTTGTGGTTGATGAACCGTCCCCTTGGTAGGATGGTGGTCATAGGACCATCGGTTTACGTAGGGAAACAGTTTCCTCACTTTTGACAGAAAATTTAAATCTGGACTATGAAAACCTAGATTGAAATTTAATTGAAATCTAAGCTTAAAACCATCAAAAGGAAACTATCAGTAACTAGTAATTACTTAAATTTAATTTTTTAAGCCCTTTAATGCTTTTATGGGCACTCAAATGTGTAAAATTCATAGATTAAATGAAATGGGGTTTTTCCCCAATTGTTGAACTCAAAAAAAAATTGCATTGAATAACAATAAAAAAGATCCATGGTGGGATATCTACATCTAGAAAACGTGAAATCTTACAATAGTAAACCTTTTACAACTAAAACCAAGAAAATTTCTCAATGGTTGCATTTCTTGCTCTCATGGCTTCTCCTCCTTCTCCTCTTCCAAAACCTGGAAAACAAGAATGAGCAAATGAGGTTGTTTTGGGGCAAATAGAAATAGAAGGAAACCCATAAGGATATTTGGGGCAACCCAAATCTAACGGCTATGATAGATTCAATCTAATGGCCCAAATTAAACCCTACCTCACTTAAGTGAGAGGTATTTTGTGGGAATGAAATTTAAATTAAAAAAATAACATGGGTAATGGGGTGAATGGGGCCACTTAGTGGCTAGGAAAAATAATTAAACTTTTGTGTTAGAAAATAGAGGAATCTTGGTGCATGATAATTAATTAAACTTATGGAACTTGGTAAATGTATTATTTTAAACCATAGATATACCTTAGGAAGTAAATTAATAATATTTAAATATTAATTAAATTCCAACTTTCACAAGCTTGTGTAGGAATAATTTAACCAAGAAATTTATTAATTGTGGAAATGTTTAACCTTGCAAACCCCTTTTAAAACTAAAAATAATTATTGCTGTAAATTTGACTATTGAATTATTAGATCTATTTTGTTTTAAGAGTAGAAATTTGTGGGCATTACAAGGTATGTAGATACCTTACGTATATCCTTAATGCGTCTTTAAATGTTATACTTAGTTTAGAGATCCTGAAACTTGGTATCTATTTGGAACTAGAGGATCTCCCATCATGTAAATTAGTATGAGCATGGTATGCCTCATTGGTAATCTTGTCAAATTGATCCTTGGATTTTTGGCTATATGAATTCATTGGAATACCTTAACTACGCCATAGTAGACCCCATTATAGAATGTTTAACTTTAGAGTGTAAATAGGGTTAAGATATGACTAGTAGCTCTTAAGAACCTTCGTTTATGGGTCAATAATGTATTCGAAAATAAATCATAGAAATGATGTCTATTAAAATGATATTGGGAATGTATAGAGTAAGTATAACCACTCCCTTAACTTAATGATAGCTCCTTTTCTATTGATAAGATAAAAAACTATTTGTTTTATGAGGGAGATTTATTATAGGTAACATCCACTCTCATCTAAAAGATGAACCTTATGAGGATCACATATGTGTCAGACATGTATTCAGTTGGTAATTAAGATTTGGACATTGAATATGCTAGGTAATATAGATGAATTAAGCGTAAATCATAGGAATAGAGGTGTAAATCTTAAGACAATGACATATGTCTTGTGTGTGTAACTTGTTATTTATTTAAGGAGGGATATCTAAGAAAAAAATATGTCATAAATATGTAAACCATCAAAACTGCGAACACTATGGAACATGTCCTTTCTTCTTGTCCTCATTAGTGATTTTATCCTTCTACAATGTTTCACACATTTTTAGAAAACTAATAATATGATTCCTTTGAGGTCATATTTGTGAATAGGATGGGCCCTTGTATTGTGTTGTTAGTATGTACAAATGTTTAATGATGTGAATTGCAATAGTGCAGTGGCAACAAATATGTTTGTTGTCATTACAACATTTACATCTCTAATTGCTGGTTAAATGAAAAAAAATATTACCTTGGTTCGGGAGATGTAATTGGGTTGTGAATATTTTGGGAATTATATATTTAAACAAATTTTAGAACTAAAATGTGATATATTGAAAAGTAATTTTTTCAATTTAACAAAAAATTTAGTTATAATAAATATATTTTTTCTAATCTTTAGTTATAACACTATACTTTTTATGTTGATATGCATTTTACAATGGCAAAAAGTGGTGGGGTATGACAATGTGACCATGCATAATGTTTTGTCAGTTATATCTCCTCTCTGATAGCTCTCTTGATCACTTCCTTAAATGGAAGAAGACACGGACTAAAGGGGAAGTGAATCATTACATCAACAACATCAACCACACCTTTTCATCATTAGAGGGACGCATTTCATCAATCTCTGAAATATACGAGGATAATGTTCCATTGGCATATCTCTCCAATAATGTCGAGATGTGTAAGAGCGCAATAAGAAAATTGATCGGATCTCTTCATATCGTATGGATGAGACCATCTTTGAAATATATGTGTTTAAGATATTCGTAACAGTTCCTTATACCAACACAGTTCTCGAGCCATATGTTTGAAAATAACAAGCGTTAGTTGAAATGAGAAGAAATGTTGGATCACTAAGCATTACAAACGTTGGATTGTGATTTGTTCTAAATTTCGAGGAAAAAGGTAGTTATTACAATCCAAAAGAAGACTAACTTCTTTTGTTTACACATAGATGCCCAATTCATAGATGAATGTAGGAAAAGCATTTCCTGTAAGAAGCTCATCATCATTTTGGATTTCTTCTCAACTCGAACCTATGCATTTGGTAGTTTTGAGATGCAAACCATAGGAATTTCATGCTGCACATAGATTATTAAAAGGTGGGATACAATGGTCAAGAACTTGATAAGGATGGCCTATAGGATTTGATAAGGATTCGCTAAGGAGTTAGAAATCCCATTAGCATAGGAGGGGCAAGGCCATATCTATTGCAGGTCTTGCATACCTTCCATATGACCCTATGGAAGTTCAGAGAAATTTGGCTCAAACGGAAGCAATCAACATTTGTGTAGTAGACTCCATAAAGTTGAGATATGCAACTACAATGTTAGCATCATATCACCGAGCTAATGGGCAAGCTAGTCAAGGGACAGAAATGTCTTCTTAGAAGCTTTTCGATCTTCCAAAGATTCTGAGGGCAGACATGCCAATGGAGGAGGTAGGACGCCATCACCACTCACATATTAGGCCAACGAAGAGTGCATTTTTATAATCCATTAGAGGGCATGTTCATTGTGCAATGAACATAGGAAGTAACCACATTCACCTCCATATCAGTGCCAAGTTTAGGGTAGATGCAAATTTTCATTTAACTCCATAAGATGTTGCAACATTTCAATGATGGACAAGGTAGCATATCACCACTCCATGCAGCCAAGGAAGGACAGCAAACAAGCATAAAGAAATTAGATTAAAATAGGTATGCAAAATAAACTTCCATTATTCCCTGTTCCGATTGCAAATCATTAAGGGATACAAAAACAATTCAACTATTGATTGGATGGACCATCCAACAACCCACTATGTGGAAAATGTAACTGTTGTAAATATCTCCCCCCCCGGATAGATATAGACAAACAAAAGAATATGGAAATCAAAGAAAATCAAAGCCCGATATTTATTGCGTCAACAACAGCCGAAGGCGCAGGTAAAGGGCGCACGACAAAGAATGTTGACATGCTGAAAGGTGCGCCAAGGGCGCTGATAAGTTCCTGTCGACATGCTGAAAGGTGCGCCAAGGGCGCTGATAAGTTCCTGTCGACATGCTGAAAAGTGCGCCCAAGGCGCAAGGAAGTTCATGTCTACACGACGAAAAGTGCGCCATGGGCGCTGATAAGTTCCTGTCGACATGCTGAAAAGTGCGCCAAGGGCGCTGATAAGTTTTTGTCGACATGTTGAAAGGTGCGCCAAGGGCGCTGATAAGTTCCTGTCAACATGCTGAAAAGTGTGCCAAGGGCGCTGATAAGTTCCTGTCGACATGCTGAAAGGTGCGCCAAGGGCGCTGATAAGTTCCTGTCGCAGGTAAAGGGCACACGACATAAGGTGCCGACATGAAGAAATTAACACCTTGGTGCACGTAAGAGTATGTCGACATAAGGATGGATGTGCCAGGGTGCACCTTCAGGAGGCGCAACATTTTGAGCGCTGACAGGAAGCAGACCCTGACCCAAATATTCAAATGGCCATAAATTTTCATAGGGAAATTGGATTCACGCAAGGTTGGAATTTTCGGAAAGCTTACAAGGTATGACTGGATATCTTTAATTGGGTGTGAACAAATTCTTAAAAATTCAAAATAAATTTTTCCACTTTTTGGTTTTGCTAGGGTCCTCACCTACCACCATAATGAGATGAATAAAATGCAACGTAGAGGTGGTTGGGATAGATTTGGAATTCCTCTCTCTTTTCTCTCTCATTCTTCGTATAAATTGTAAGGAGGGGCTTCTTTCTAAAGGCTAGACATTCTTATTTTTCCACTCACTTCTTCTCTTTGGCAGGTGAGTTTGTGGAGTTCAAACCTCCCATTTAAAACTGTAATGCAACTTTGCCTCTTGGCATTTTGTAGTGTATTGTATCAATCTTTGGAGCAGATAATGCATTTCTGTGGATGATTCTCAACCCTCTCTGTGTTTATTTACATCTTCCTAATATTTCAGTACAATTTTGGTTATTTGTGCATGATCTTGCATTTCATTTAAATGGTTCGTGTTTATTGGCAAGACAGGTGTTCTTCATTCCTCGGTGCATCACCTTTGTTAGTTTAGGTTTATTTTTATGCATCTTCTTACCCTGTCTCCTTGGTAATTTAGATTAGGTTTTGAGTAAAACCCTCTACATTTTTAGGTGTGCATCTGAACAGAGGAATAGGAACCGGCCTTCATTCGGAGAGCTTTCCCAATTCATAAGGTCCCACACTTGGGAAAAGCTCCATGTTATGCAATCGCACTGAGAGTCTCAACCATCGAGTTGCAAACATTCAGGGGTGCTGTGATTCGCCATCAATAGTTTTGGTGTGCCTGGTGGGATCAAGAGGTCATTCCATAAGATTTGAAGGAATTTTCAAGAAATTTGGACTTAGAAATTGCAGGTTTTACAATTTCAGATTTTTAACCTTCCAGGCTGAACTTTGAAATCGATTTTCAAGGGCTTAACTTACTCAAAACAAACCAAAATTTCACTAGTTGATATATTGGGGGATAATATTCAAAAGGGTATTCTTATATTTTTGATATTTTGACTTTCAAAATTTCATGTTTTTTAGTATTTCAGGTTTTCCCAGGTGTTAAGCATGTCCCAAGTTCCGACACGGTGTATTTCAGGTTTTGTAAGTTGCCTTACATGACCTAAGTTTTTCCTATACCTTTTGGGGATTAGTAGCTGCACAAAAAAACCCGATAACCGAATTGAAGAACTATATCTTCTGGGTCCTTCAAGCTTTTAAATTCTATTTTTGAATATTCTCAGCTTTGGTGTGTAACTTGGCAAAATCTAGCCTTTTGAGGCTCATTATCTAACACATCTGGAGACTCCGAAGGGGATAGAATTCAGTGGTTTAGCAGTAATAGTTTCCCAGGTGCATGAGAAAAATTTGAACCAGGTCTGATACTTGAGAAGAGGGGTTATTTTTCCACTTACAGCTATCACCAGGCAGAGGAAGGAGAGGAAGAGGACCACGAAGATCACCATCTCCACCTAACCAGAATTTTTCTACGCCTCCACCTAGTAGACCTTTTCTCGCATCAACCAGAGTTCTTAGCCCGATCATAATGGCACATCTACCACCGAATCCCATTGTCAATTTAATTGGCAGTAGCCCACTTGCCCTCAATGCATAGAATCCAGTTCCAATTGCAGCATTGAAGAAAATTCCTTTTTTCACTAGAGAAAATCATACCACTCCTGGTGATCATGTCAAAGACATTGCTAACATTTGTGCAATCCATGAGATAAATGAAATGGATGTTGCTGTCAAATTACTGGCATCTTCTTTCAAAGGGAAGGCATTGTAATGGTTTAGGAGCCTTGGAGCTGGTTCGATCCAAAATTGGAATCAGTTATGCACAGTTCTCCATGAGCAGTTTGGGGAAAAGGGAGATAATTTGTCTCTACTTGAACAATTGACAACTATCAAGAGAGCTCCCAATGAGTAGCTGACTGACTTCAACTTCAAATTTCAAAGGTCTTGGGATAGGATTCCATTGACCGTTAGGCTAATAGCTGAAGGTGCTTTTCTATATTATATTAAAGCTTTGAATTCTGATATTTCTATGTTAATTCAATCTATGGGAGGCACAACCTTACCTGTTGCTTATAGCATTGCCATTAGGGCTGAAAACTTTCTTATTCAAGCCAGTAAGCTGGCTCCTAGGCCTCCCATGCCCTTGTATCCAAACTTAGAAAATCCAAGCACTAGTCAAGCACCCACTTTGGCTCCTATTCCCACTCCTAGAAATCGAAGTGCAAATGAAACTTCTATTTCATCCTCTAGTGCTTCAAATGAACTCCAAGAGGTTATGAAAAAATTACAGAACCTTGGAAATGAGCTGGTGACTATCAAAAGATAGCAAGCTCAAAGTGCTAGACCTTATCAGCCTCAAGCATAGTACCAGGCTAGGCCACCATACTAGCCCAATAGGACACCCAATCCAGCTACAAATCAAATCCAAGTAAGGCCTCCCACCAATAGATCATTTCAGCCCTATAACCCCAATGTTGCATCTACTTCTAAAGCCTTAGTGCCAGTGCAAAATAACATAGCTCAAGAGTATGATTGGTGTTTCCCATGCAATGAACCTCACAACCAATCTATGTGCTTCAATAGTTCTTTGAACCAAGCCTTGATGGTGACAACTACTGGCATAGAGGGTGAAGTGAGTCAAGAAAAAAATCAGCAACAAGGGACATCTTAGCAAAACATAGCTCCAAATGATACCGCACTTGCGAATTGGAAAGATGAGGATTTTTGTAGCATGAATTAAACAATTTCTCAGAGTGTAGTTGCTAACACAAGATCAAAGAAGAGGAATATTGGTGAAGGGCAGTCATTGGCTCCGAGTGATCTACAACCTTCCATCGCTCCACAAGGTGTTGGTAAGCAAAATACAGCTCCAAACACGCAAGAACAACCCAAACCACCTTTTAAGCCAACTCAAATGCTAGATGTTGCTGCCCATTCGCAAGAAAGGAATGTGCAGGCTAAAGGACAACAAAGAGATGTTTCATCCCCTTTCAACATCATCGATCAAATGAAGAAAACACATGTGAACATTTCAATGTGGGAATCTTTATCCATCCCAGGCCAAAGAGATCTTCTACAAGCTGCCATGAAGAATTGGTCAACTTCGAACCAGTAGGTCCATATGCAAGAGAAGGTCCTCACGAATGCTACTTAGCCTGAAGGGAATCATGGAGGACAACAAGGTAAAGTTTTGAAGCCCCCTCCATTATATGTTTCATTAATCATTGGGGATATACTAGTACATAATTGCATGATTGAATCTGGGGCAAGTAGTTCTGTCATGTCCAAGCAAATAGCTGATCATCTGGGTCTCCAATATGAAGTAATATCTAAAGGGTTAGTGTAATTGGATGGGACAGCAGTAGCAAAGGTGGTAGTGATTAAAGGTTTGAATCTTATCTTGCATGCATGCCCCAACATTACCATATTGCAAGATGTGTTAGTGATAGATTTTCCACCACTATTTTCCCTATGTTTATCAAGGGATTTCACAGCTACAATTGGAGGCTACTTATCTGCTGACTGGTCACACATGTTGTTCAAAACAAGATAAGGTACTAAGGTCACAATCAGATCTGAACCAATTGCAAACTTTCATATTGAGCCTCATACTCCAAGCCAAATTAATGCCAACTATTCAGCATTTGATCAAGAAGATTATCCAGGCACAGATGAAGCTGACACCAAAGTTGGAAGCATCCCAGATTTAACTCTTGATGAATGGGTGAGCAAGGTACATGCTTTTTATCCCTACCAAGAAGTAGAAGAATCTGAGCTAGGATTCTATTGCATTCATGAAGAAAACCAGCCCATTCCTAGCATCACCAAACTAGACCATAAGGATGACAATGAGGTATGGCAATTATTTTTCAATGGATCAAGGAGTAGGCAAGGCACAGGAGGAGGAGCTATGTTTGTTTCACCTCAAGGCATCAAATATTATTCAGCTTTCTATTTCCAGTTTTCCTGTTCAAACAACACAGCTGAATATGAGGCCTTGACTCATGGACTTCGTCGGGCTAGGAAAAAGGGCATAAAGAACATGTAGGTGTTTGGAGATAGCGAGCTAGTCGTTGGCCAAGTCAGGGGACAACATGCTACAAAGAATGACCTACTGAGGAATTACAAGAACAGGGTATGGGACCTGAATGAGGATTTCAAAGCTTTCAACATCATGTCCATACCTAGGAAGAAAAATGAAGCTGCAGATAGGCTCGCAAAAGTTGGAGCAACGCTTGATGTGGTTGACAACATCAGAAGGGAAAAAACACAACCACATATCCATGTGATTGTGAGGCCAGCAATTCCAGTTAATAACACAAGTTGGCAGGTGTTTGAGAACAATCAACAGATCATCAATTTTTTACAAGAAGAGGCTGATTTCTTAGCTAGAAATTAGGACAGACTAGAGCAGCAGTACGGGGATCAAGTAGTGCAGCTGCGGACAAACAAGCTTCCTAAGGGTTTAGTAACATTGGAGTCTATCTTCAACTCTAACAACCAGTTTCATAAGGAAAAGGCTAACATACAGGTCAGGAGAGAAGATTCAAATCCAATTCCAGTTGGGAAAGGCAAAACACTTAAAATTGGTAAAGTGGCCACTGAGCAGGAGAAATCAGATTTCATACAGCTTTACCAAGAATTTCCAGATGTCTTCTCTTGAAGCTATGAAGACTTGAGAGGATTCAATCTGAAGTTGGCACAACATACCATAGAATTGGATCTAGATGCTAAGCCCATCAGGCAGAAAAAGAGACCAGTCAACCCCCACATTGAGCCTCTAATGAAGAAAGAGTTAAACAAGCTAATAGAGGTGAGCATTATATTCCCGATCAAGCACTCAAGCTGGGTTGCAAACTTGGTTCTGGTCAGGAAGAAGAGAGGAGAAATCAGGTTGTGTGTAGACTTACGAGACCTCAACAGGGTATCTCTCAAAGACCATTACCCACTTCCTTCAATGGAACAAATATTGCAAGTGGTATCCGGTTTGGAGAGATTCTCTCTCCTAGATGGCTACTCAGGGTATAATCAAGTAATGGTGAAAGAAGATGACCAGTTCAAGACGGCTTTCACCACCAAATGGGGCACCTATGCCTAAAAGAAGATGCCATTTGGGCTATCAAATGCTGGAGCCACTTACCAAAGGGCAATGGATATGGCATTCAAGGGGTTGATCAATAAAATAGTTCTAATATATCTTGATGACATCACCGTATTCTCCAAAAATGCAGTGGATCACCTCTTTCATCTGACGCAGGTATTCAAAGGTGTAGAAGATTTGGGGTATCGTTGAATCCCAAAAAATGCATATTCTTAGCTCATGAAGGAAAACTTCTAGGCCATATTATTTCAAAGGAGGGATTGATGATTGACCCAGAAAGAGTTGAAGTAATTCAAGCGTTTTCATTGCCAAGTCACAAGAAGGCTCTTCAAAGCTTCTTAGGAAGGATCAATTTCATCCGCAAGTTTGTTCCAAACCTTGCAGCTCTCGTAAAGCCAATAACAATGATGTTAAAGAAGAGCATGGAATTTAGATGGACATCTGAAGGCAAGGAAACTTTTGATGCAATAAAAGAGGCTATATCTTAAGCTCCGAATCTCGTCACTCAAGACTTCTCCAAGGACTTCATGTTATATGCCTTCGGTGGTGGAGACACAATTTCTGCAATGTTGGTACAGAAAAACAAAGAAGGATTAGAACAACCAGTTGCTTTCTTCAATCAAGGCTTCGAGGAATACAAAAATAGATACTCTTTCATTGAAAGCATGTCCTTGCAGTGATTAGGAGCTTAAAGAAATGCAAACACCTAGTCTCAAACAACAAGATCCAATTGTTGGTCTCTCATGTGGGAGTCAAGGACTTCCTTCTAAACAAGGATTTGAACGAGAAACATGCAAGATGGATAACCCGTGTCATGGAATATGACATCGAGATCAAGGTCACAAAACTAGTACATGGCAAAGGTCTATGTGAATAGCTAGCTTTGAGTCGGAAAGTTGAAGCAAGTGATGAAAAAGAGACTGTTTTGGTACTACAGGATGGTCAAGAACAGGAATATGATGATGTGCCCACTCCTTGTTGGACTCAGAATATGATACACTTCCTACAGGAAGGCTTATGCCCTCCAGAAATGAGCAAAGAAAAGAGTAGATACTTCAAATTACAAGTGATTCCATATGTGCTTGTTGATGGTGTTTTGTTTAAAAAAGACATCAATGGAGTTCTATTGAGGTGCATTGGGATAGGTCAAATTGAGAGGGTGTTACAAAATTTTCATGATGGAGATTCCAGAGGACATTTCACCCCACAGGTAACAACTCTCAAGATAATGAAGGTAGGGTATTATTGGCCCATAGTGTTCAGTGACTGCTATACATGGGTAAGGAAGTGCAAGAAATGTGCACTCTTCACAGGCAAAGAAATACTAGAAGCAATTCCATTGCACCCAATTTTGGTTGACCAACCATTTATGCAATGGGGTTTGGACTTCATCAGGGTCATCAACCCAAACTCAAGACAAGGCCACAAGTGGATTCTCACGGCAACGGACTATTTCACCAAGTGGACCGAATTAGTAGTGCTCAAAGAAGTAAATGAGTCTAACATACTAGACTTTTATGAAGGAATAGTGACCAAATTCGGTGTGCCGGCCACTATCATATCAGACAATGCATTAGCATTCATAGGTTCCAAGATTACAGAATGGGCTGTCAAGAATGGAATCTATTTGAGCACCTCTTCAAACTATTACCCACAGGGTAATGGACAAGCAGAGTCCACGAACAAGAATTTTCTAGGAATCATCAGAAGGACTCTAGATGAAAACCAAAGGACATGGCATACCAAGCTAAAATCAGCATTATGGGTTGACAAGATAACACCAAAGAGATCTCCAGGTAATTCTCCCTACAAGTTGGTCTATGGGAAAGAGGTAGTATTGCCTATATCATTAGAACTTCCTGCATTGGAGCTCATGAAGCAGTTGGAGTTGGTTGAGTTTGAAATAATGGAAGCTAGGTATGTAGAGTTGATGGAATTGGAGGAAATCAGAGAACATGTAGTTCAAACGATTGAGAAGGATCAAGCCTTAGTAAAAAGATGGTTTGATAAGAAGGCAAGAGCAAGGACCTTCCAGGAAGGGGACCTAGTTCTAAAATGGGATGCAGATCAGGTAAAACCAGAAAGGCATTCCAAGTTTGATGCCATTTGGAGTGGCCCCTACATGGTCACGGGATGTAAAAGTAGTAATGCCTTCCAATTGTCTACATTGGATGGAGAATAACTCCTGATTCTGGTTAACGGAATCTATCTTAAACATTGCTACTAAAAGGAAAAGGTTTACCCTTGTAAATATTAGCCTAGATTTCAATTCATCTAAGTGTGTATGCACATTGTCTTGTTGTAGTTAGGTTTCAATTTCCCTAAGTGCTCCGGCACAGGTTTTGTTGCTCTTAGGTTGAATTTCTATAGTTCAGCATGCTCTCGAAGAAGGAGTTGCGGTATCAGGCTCGGGATCAAAGATTAATTTAGTTTCATGTTATTACTTATGACTCCATGCCCAATGGATTGCTAAAAGGCCACTGATCTTCTACCTAGCAGGCAGGCGACCCCGTTGAGTCAAAAAATTGTTGTATATATCTTCCCCCTCGGGTAGATATGGGAATAACAGAAGGTAAAGGGTGCATGATATAAGGTGTCGACATGAAGAAATTCATGCCTTGGCGCAGGTAAAGGGCACACAACATGCGGTGTCGACATGAAGAAATTCACACCTTGGCGCAGGTAAAGGGCACATGACATGAGGTGTCGACATGAAGAAATTCGTTCCTTGGCACAGGTAAAGGGCGCACAACATGAGGTGTCGACATGAAGAAATTCCTGCCTCGTCATAGGTAAAGGGTGCATGACATGAGGTGTCGACATGAAGAAATTCACGCCTTGGTGCAGGTAAAGGGCACGCGACATGAGGTGTCGATATGAAGAAATTAGCACCTTGGCGTAGGTAAAGGGCTCACGACATGAGTTGTCGACATGAAGAAATTCACGCCTTGGCGCAGGTAAATGGCGCACAACATAAGGTGTTGACATGAATAAATTTGCACCTTGGTGCACGTAAGAGTATGTCAACATAAGGACGGATGTGCCAGGGCACACATTCAGGAGGTGCAACATTTTGAGTGCTAACAGGAAGCAGACCCTGACCCAGATAGTCAAATGGCCATAAATTTTCATAGGGAACTCAAATTCACACAAGGTTGGACTTTTTGGAAAGCTTACGAGGTATGACTAGATATCTTTAATTGGGTGAGAAAAAATTCTTAAAAATGCAAAATACAGTTTACCACTTTTTGGGTTTGTTAGGGTCCTCACCTACCGCCATAATGAGATGAATAAAATGCAACCTAGAGGTGGTTCGGGTAGATTTAAAATTCCTCTCTCTTTTCTCTCTCATTCTTCGTATAAATTGTAAGGAGGGGATTCTTTCTAAAGGTTGGACATTCTTGTTTTGCCCCTCCCTTCTTCTCTTTGGCAGGTGAGTTTGTGGAGTTCAAACGTCCCATTTAAAACTGTAATTCAAATTTGCCTCTTGGCATTTTGTAGTGTATTGTATCAATCTTTGGAGAAGATAATGCATGTCTGTAGATGATTCTCAACCCTCTCTATGTTTATTTGCATCCTCCTGATCTTTCACTACAATTTTGGTTATCTGTGCATGATCTTGCATTGCATTTAAATTTTTTACGTTTATTGGCAAGATAGGAGTTCTTCATTCCTCAGTGCATCACCTTTGTTAGTTTAGGTTTATTTTTATGCATATTCTTATCCTGTCTCCTTGCCAAGTTAGATTAGGTTTTGAGTAAACCCCTCCACATTTTTATGTGTACATCTGAACAGAGGAATAGGAACTGGCCTTCATCCGGAGAGCTTTCCCGATTCACAAGGTCCCACACTTGGGAAAAGCTCCATGTTATACAATCGCACTGAGAGTCTCAACCATCGAGTTGCAGACATTCAGGGGTGTTGTGATTTGCCATCAATAGTACCCTTTTTTGAATTAATTAGTTGCACATAGATTTAATTAGATCCAAGGAGAGTAATCAAATTGATTTTATTTAATTTTTTTCATTTTCTTTGTTAATTTTGGAACATATAATTAATTATATGGAGATTAACACAACTCCCTACATTTATTTAGTTGGCCTATGTTACCTAAAAATTGACCTTGCCTCTTGTGGATGATTTATGTGTTTATTTTTTTCCTAAGGTTGATTGCTTACATGGTCACATGACCATCCAAGGCCCTAGACATCCCAAACAATGAGTGTGTGATCAAAGAGTTCCACAACCAAACACAATGACACAATTGATAGATATTGACCAAGGCCTCAGACAACTTATATTTGAAATCACACTAGTTCCACTGAGTATCATCTCATTGTTCATAGCATTGAACAACAAAGCGGATAAACATAATGTGTTTTGGAATAATCATCTTGGTTGAGATTTAATTCCACAAACCATAGATATTTCCTTATCACATGTCTCCTATCGCACCTTTATGACCATTTCTACATATTTTTACATATCAGACATAGGACGATTCCCAAGTATCCCATAACCCCTTCAAGGTACATTTAGCCATTTTGATATTGATAAAAACCTTCATGTAACCATTATCCTTGATCACTCCATTTCACTTGAAGAAGTTAGAAACGAATACACTTATCTTCCTTGATTATGCTCATAGAAGACATTTTTTTCCTTAATCTATCATTTATCCATTTCTACCTATTTTGTTATATTCCACCTATAAATCCTATTTATCCATTCTTTTTCCATCTTTCCATCTCATATCGGTTGTCCAGACATGGCCTTGGAATGTCGAGTGTGTCCTAAAGTCACAGGTTCATTCTTAGACATAAAACATTGGTGAACCTGACATGAAGGATTAGTTACTTTTCATTTCAAATTTTATTTCTCATCTTTCATCCATTATTCTCCTCTCCCATTATTCTACGGGTGTTTATATACCCCTTGAATATGTTGGGTCAAGAATACAACAAAACCATTTTGGGTCTTGAATCTTATTATTACCACTTGGATATACCACACTCACCCTTACTATTAGGGTAGACTAATAAAAACTCACCGAATTTTTATTCACCTATAACTCAACCTCCTCAAGGTGCCAACAATGGATCATTCATTAGAATTGAGGAGATTGATCATCCTATCTATATCCCAAAACCGGAGTTCTCCAACTCTAATAATATGATGTTCAATAGAGAAAGGGGGTCTTATTCACACATTTTTTCCAGACCTCAAATATGCATACAGTATGATGTATTTTCTTACTCTCTTTTACCAAATGATGAATTTCTAGCATGCTTCATCCAAATCGATGAGTGCTTTAACGCAATAAATTTTTTTTTGGATAGGACACAAGGGTATATAGATGTTATTCTTTATAAAAACACTACCACCCATCCTCCTACAATAGAAAATACACTTAAAGAGGGGTGGTCTACCAAGGATAAATTCACAACATGATATCATATGCCTTTGTAACCCAACAAGGATAACCACATGCCCAAGAAAAATGCAATAGCTTCATTAGGAAATGATATTTCAACATTAGTGGATAGAGTTAGGGAGATAGATATTTCCCAAACTTCTTGTTCTACACCATTTCCAGGGGAAGGAAAATTCCTCCACCACATTCAAAAGCATATATATGTTCCCTCTGCACGACCATCTTCTCTAGTCTAAATGGGTATTCCTAGCCCTAGATACCTCCTTACCAGATTTAGGATGCTAGGTATGTCCTCTCATTTTTCAGACGGATATCCTCCACAAGGGATAAATAGAAGTATGTTCTCAAATTCCATCCCAACCGGAAATGCAAGGTTCCTTGCTTTCACACCAACCAATCCGTATCAGAACAATGTTCCCCCATATCTTCACTTGTGTTCTAAATCACCGCAAGGGGACGTGTTTTATTTTCTTGTTTTGTATGCTCAACATCACAGGATGCCTTATGCTCTCGTAAATACTTATATTACACTGTATCAACCTTCTATTCAACCTCCACCTCCCCATTAGGGGTCATCCATGATAGATTCTTATGCGATGAGACCGTATTCTGAATATCTCAAATATCCCCTTTACTTTAGTATATGAAGTGTAGTGCTCCCCCAACCATTACAAGAACTTCCAAAATTCAAAGCAGAGGGGGATCTGATTGCACACATCAAAGCGTATGTTACTAGAATAAGAGAGATACTACCTTCAGATGCTTTCATTATAAAGATATTACCCAGTACCCTTGAGGGAATTTATCTTGATTGGTACTATAGAATAATGGAATCCTCAATTCATTCATTTAAGGAACTAATTTCAAAGTTCATAAAGGATTTCAGGATGAACAATCTCTTCAAAATAGGAATAAGATAATTCTTTCACATTAAATAAGAGCATAACGAATCTGCCTCCCACTTTAGTCAGAGGTGGAAACATGTCCTCTAATCCTCAAATAACACTCCTAACATGGACTAAATGGGGATTTGTGATTTGTTCCTCCATTTCCTTAATGGAGAAACTGAGGAAGTGTAAAATATCCCTCTTTGGAGCTATGAGGAGGTATTAAAGGGTTCTCTTTGCATTGATGAAGTGACAATTGATAGTTTCTGAAAGATGTATGGCTCAAATGGGAAAATTTTCACTCCCTCTCAAGGTAAATCAAATTATTCAAATGGTTCAAACCACAAAAATTAAGGACCCAAATTCCTTAACAAGAAACATGGTGCTACGACGGATGGTGTACCTGACCAATCTAGAAATTTGAATGTTGTCAGCATGAGTAGTTAAAATAAAGGTAATATAAATGTGAATACAAAAAAAAAACTTCACTCCTTCTGTTAATGCGATCGGATTTAATCTTCCTCTCTATCCTCCACAACAGGTTAAGGCCTAGGGGTCCAATTAAATATGCAAACCATTATCAGAACCAGCTTCAAAATCATTATCAAAATAAAGGGCAGAGATCTCCAAACTTCAAATAGAATAACTAACAACATAAACTATGGGCCACAAAAAAAAACAAGAATCATATACCTCGCGACTACAATCCCAACTTGTATTGTGGTTTCCATATGGTTATAGGACATGATTCTCAAATGTATTGTGATTTTAATAAATTCATACAATGGATTCAAGAATACCAGATACAAATATTCATTGAGATGTTCTTGGTTTATCCCACAGAACCTACAAAAAACACTCACATGAGGCATGTTGCTCCGTAAAATACTAATCTTTGGATTTATAGAGACCCCCTTCCAACATGCCCCTAAAATGGAAAGCTTAACACTCATGGTACCAATAATGGGATGTCCGTAGGGAACAATGACAACAAAGCCTCTACATCCACAGATCTCTGATTATCTCCTCCTTTGGATAGTAAAAATTAACATAAGATTGTAGGCTTAAGTGACCTTGAATTCGAACATGAAGCTAACGCAACGAATCATGTTTGTAATTATTCCTCACAACCTCTTCCTATTAATCCTTCAATGTCACATGATATGTAAGTAGTTCCTAAGCTGGCAGTAGCCTATGATTTTATCACGGACTTGACTAAAACCTTTGTTCAGATCTCCTTCCTATATATGTTAAATAATTCCCCTCTGCATCAATCGTATTAATTATAACTGTTAGGTATTATCCATGTTATCCACATCACCCTTTCTCCAGAGGCCCAAATCAGTCACATAGACTTCAATGTTCATCCCCTAGGGAAACCTGAGAGAGATGTTGGGTTTGTGTTCGATATTAGCAAGATGTTTACTGACGCTGAGTTGGCACGAAGAGGTGATCATATGTTATACCTCTAGGTTTAGATTTATAACAATTATGTTAAGTGTGTAATGATAGATGATGGGGAAGCTGTTAATATAGTCCCTTTCTCATTTTTTCAAAACTCAGGCTATAGAGAAATGAAATTTTCTTCAACACGAAACACGTTGAGAGGCTATGATAGTCTTAAGGAAACCTCTATTGAAACCATAGTCCTTCTAGTAACCCTTGGAATAAAGACTATGTTTATTGAATTTTATATTATAGATCAGGAAACTAATTATAATATGATTCTTTGTCAACCCTAGATCCATAGAATGAAGGCAATCTCTTCCACGTTATTCCAAGAAGTTTGGTTCTTGCATCTAGGGAAGGTCTGTGTTGCTCAAGGTGACCCGAAGTCTTTAAAAAACGTTAAGAAGAAACCTGAAGTTCATAATGAATTATAAATCCCAGCTAACTAGTTAAACAAGCCTAATCCTTTGGGGGAACCTCTTCCCATGACTAATCCTATTCTTACGACTGAATTGGAAGCCCCTAAGGAAATTGAAGGGGCTAATGTTAGTGAAGACAAAGCCACTATATTTGAAATTGTGTTGATGAAAAACCACAGATAAAATTGTTAAGGTTTTGAAGAACAATTTTTCTACTGTTCTCTCATTTGATTCTTTGGGCATAGGTCATGCTCTTGGCTTTTCCTCTCTTTCATCTAGTGTCCTCGATGAGTTTTGTATGGTTGGGGTCTCAAAAGTTAAGGAATAATACTCCAAGAAAAATTAAGCTTCTATCTTCCCTGAAAACTATTGGAATCTCAACTACGATGGTGAAGAGTTCCACTTTGATGTTGGAGTAGGGGTGTTCCTTACTTCCCCTAAAGGGAGGGTCATGCTTTTTACTTTCAAGCTGAAATTTGAATGCAAGAACAATGGAGATGAATATGAGGATCTACTTATTGGTCTTATCATGGCCAAGAGGATGGGTGTGAACAACGTCAAACTCTAGAGTGACTCACAACTCATTGCAAACCAAGTTTCAAAAGTATATGAGATGAGAGAAAATCTCCTAAAACTCTATAAATCCACCATTCTTGAGATTTGCAAGGGTTTTGAATTTATCTCCATAGAATCTATTCCACAAGAATAAAACATACTAGCTGATTATATGGAAACTTCCTCCTCTCATTTATGTCCAAGTGCAGACTTTAAGGAAACTGAATTCACCATTTTAGTCCGATCTGAACCTTTGATTCAAAGGATGCAAACCAATAAATTTTTTGCATATATCGAGACTAATAATGAGCCAGTCACTTTGGATTTTTTTCAAAATGAAAAGGTAATATTAGGACACCTCAATGCTTACATCAATCTTCATCTCGTGCACCATAAGAGGGTATTTCCCCTAATACCTCACCCTTCCTCCTACTTTGGGGATTGCACAATGAACTCTTCCTCATCAGAAGAATTTGAAATCTATGAAGTCAAGGAAGAATAGTTGGAGTTGAATCCATCCCCACCTGATTTTAAAGAAGGTAATGCCCCTTTTATCAAAGGAATGATAGACATAAACATAGGGGTTCGACAAGAACCCAAAATCCTGAAATTTAGTTCATCTTTGTCTCTAAAAGAGATAGAGGTATATACAAAGGTGGTTAAAGAGAATTATAAAGCCTTCTTCTTTATTTGTAATACATAATCTCATTATGAATCTCGATGCTAAATGATGAAGCAATAATTGAGACCCATGAAGCCAAAGGGGGATTTAATGGTTAAAGAGGAAGTCATGAAACCCCTGCAAGTATGGTTGATCAATCCTGTTGATTATTCTATGAGGATTTCAAACATCATCCCAGTTCTTAAAAATAATGGGAAGATATGCATCTGTATCAACTTCAGGGAAATTAACAAGGCTTATCCTAAAGAGGATTTTCCACTGCCTTCAATTGATGTCATCATTAACACAATGAATGGGTATGAGTTATTGTGTCTTATTGACAAATTTTATTGTTTCAACCAGATAAGTATTTCTGAGAAATACTAAATGAAAACTACCTTCACAACTCCTTAGTGAACCTTTTGTTATGCAATCATGCCTTTCGGTATAAATATATTCAGAGCCACTTACCAACGGGAAATGACATATATTTTTCAATATCTCATTCATATTATTTTGGAATCATATGTTGATGACCTACTAGAGAAAGAAAATAAAGGTAGAGATAACCCTGAAGCTATTTGTATCATTCTCTCACACCTAATTGAGTATGGAGTAACACTAAATCATGAGAAGTTCATGTTTGGAGTAACAAGAGGTAAGTAGCTAGGATACATCATTTCTTCCTGAGGCATTGATGTTGATCAAGAGAATATTTGAGAATTATTTGAAATGTTCCCTCCCACTGATAAGTTGAGCATTAGGTTTTTCCTAGGTAAACTTGGGGAAATTCATAGGTTTATTCTTGATTTAACATACGTTATTCACCCTATAAAAAAATTACTTATGAAGGATTGTACCAAAGCTTGGAAAGTCGAGTGTCATATGTGTTTGAGTCAGTAAAGAACTTTTTTATTCCATTGCCTATGCTCATACCACCAAAAGTTGACCTTCCTTTGATTTTTTATTGTTGAGACACTGATGTCTTGATTACATGCACATTGGAAAAAGAGGATGGTGATAGTTGTGAATAGGTTATTTATTTTACCATCCATACTCTTCTCGTCAACAAGATGCAATACACATAGGAAGAGGAGTGCATGGCCATAATATTTGCAACAAACAAGTTAAATAATTATATGCTTAACCAAGAAAAGTGAGTAATAGTTAAGTTTGAGCAGCTGTGAATGTTCTTAACTTGGGTCACCTTATCCAAGAAGGTCGGTCATTTCATTATGATGATGGGAAATTTTGAATTTACCTTTGTTAACCAAAAGTACATGAAGGGAAAAATTATCAATTATTTGTTAGAAAATAATCCTATAGAATGTGGGGAACTAGAAGACCTATATTTTCATGATGAATATGTGTTCCTCATAGAGACAAATCCCCCCATTTCATTGTGTCCATGGTACACTGATATTTTCAATCAAATATTAGACTGATCCTATCCTAAGGGAGTAACCTCATAGCAAAAATTACAACTACATGTCATAGCCACCAAGTATGTAATTGTATAATAACTTCTCTATCGCAGAGCCTTCGATGGTATATTGTTAAGATGTGTTCATGAATAAGAGTTTGAGAAAATCCTCTTCAAATCCCACAGTAGAGTCTGTGGTTGTCACTTCAGAGTGCATGTAACCACTCATAAGATTCATTGCAAGGGCTATTTATAGCCCACCTTAGAACATAATGTTTTATATTATGTGCGTAGGTGTCAAAAATTTAAAGAGTTTTCAAACAATATACATATTCCTACAAAGGCTCTATAGCCCATAGTGACACCTTGGCCCTTTTTGAATTGGGGTATTGATTTGATAGGGATGTTATGTCCCTCATTTTAAGATGGCTGTAACTTCATTATCATGGCCACTGACTATTTTACCAAGTGGGTTGAGGCCATGCCTCTTACAACTATGCTTGGGTATGTAATTTCCATGTCCATTCTAAATAAGATCATTTATAGGTATAGAGTCCCACAAGTCTTTATATCAGATAATGATATGCCTTTAAAAAAATAAGAGCTATGAAAATTATGTGCACAATTCAAAATAATCCATCACAGAGTCTCTCTGTACTATACTCAAGCTAATGGAAAGGTTGAGGCTAAAAAAAAACATAAAATTCCATACTCGTTCAGAGAGTTAATAAGAACAAAAGACATTGGCATTGACAGATATTTCTGGCCTTTTAGGCCTTTAGGAAATCAGTAAGAACACCTGAGGGGGTAACCTCTTATTCTTTAGTCTTTGTATATGGAGTGGTCTTACCATTAGAAGTAGAGTTACGTAGCATTCGTATATCATTACAATGCATTTTAGATGAAGATAGATATCGAGAAGTGTAAATAGTCTTCATGAAGATCAACTTAGAGTTGAACACCATCACCATGTTTATACCGACATGATGTGTCATTAGTATAATAAAAAAATTAATGAATGACAAATACACGTAGGAGATCTAGTCTTGAGACTTGCTACTTAGATTGACAAAAATACCAATGAAGGAAGTTTGGACCCAAATTGTTAGGCCCGTAATAGGTGATAGAAGACTTTATGAATGGTGTGTACCACCTATGTACTCTAGAAGGTGAGGAATTCAGATAATTAGTTAATTCACTTAACCTCAAGTGTGTTTATGCATAATTCCTTGCATTTTAACTTGTACATTATTGCATCCATATTACATATCATCTACAATTTCATATTGTGAAATTGTAAATCAAGAAACTTACTTTTCAAGTAACTTTTAAAACTTTTGAATGTTGGAAAAGATATTTCATCATATCTCTTTAAGTATCCAACATAGTATCATCAAATTCTTCTAATCTCTTTATCATTTAAGAAGTTAAGATGGAATTTTGACATTGGTCCTATCAAGACTTGCATACTTATTCCTATTCATGTTTTCTTCAAGCTCAGGTGTCTTTGCCCATAGTTTGTTCTAAAAGCTTGTGGATTTCACATATTTCTATAAATATTTCTTTAGTAAAAAAGGAAATATAAACATTTCACCTAGAAATCTTGTCCGCCCATCTCAACCTTTGGTGGTGATCCCTCACATCATATTGGTTACGTGGGTTGAGGATAGCGGAAATTTTTCCCTTCCAAAAGAACAAGTTTAAAGTCAATAAAAAATCAACAATAAATGTAAAAAATATTTCTTTTGAAAATAACACTACACTTATTTTCCAAAAAATCTTTGGTGATGAAGCCATGGTTATTACTAATGGCATGAGATTGGGAAAGAAGGAAATCTTCCTTACTCTCTTATATTGTGTCCTTGGTGATGAGCCCATGCTTCATACTAGTATGATGCGGCAAGGTGTGGGGGTTCCCATCAAACAATTCAATAAGTTGTAAATAGGTTAATAAATACAATGTTATTTGAAATCTTAAGAATCCAAAGAAAGTGAGTTATATTTGTATGTTACAAGAGAGTTAATCCCTAAAACAAAATTTTTTCAATCAAAAGGCCATCTACAGATCTAAGTCTATATAAAAATGCAAGCAAATTACATTCTAACATGGTTATTTGACCATGCTTGTGGTTGAGTTGTAAGTTCCTAATTGCGTATTGTTTAAAATCTTGTATTCTTATAACCATATTCATTCATCAAATTCATACAACTCCCTTCTTTCATGGCTCTCGGTGATGAGCCCTCGCATCTTACTAGTTTCGTGTAGTTAGGAATAGAGTGGGTTCATTTTATTATCATGTTACACTCATCACATTTTGCTAATGAAATAGAAGTGCTAAATATTTCCTAAAAACCAAAGTATATAATTTCAATTCATTCTAATATGCATCATAAAAAATAAAAGAGAAATCATTCATTTTAAACATTTGCATCATCATCATCCATAAGGTGAGGAATTCAGAAAATTAGTTAATTCACTTAACCTCAAGTGTGTTTATGCATAATTCCTTGCATTTCCACTTGTACATTATTGCATCCATACTACATATCATCTACATTTTCATATTGTGAAATTTTAAATCAAGAAACTTACTTTTCAAGTAACTTTTAAAACTTTTAAATGTTGGAAAAGATATTTCATCATATCTCTTTACGTATCCAACATAGTATCATCAAATTCTTCTAATCTCTTTATCATTTGAGAAGATAAGATGGAATTTTGACATTGTTCCTATCAAGACTTGCATACTTATTCCTATTCATGTTTTCTTCAAGATCAGGTGTCTTTGCCCATAGTTTGTTCTATAAGCTTGTGGATTTCACATATTTCTATAAATATTTCTTTAGTAAAAAAGGAAATCTAAACATTTCACCTGGAAATCTTGTTTTCCCATCTCAACCTTTGGTGGTGATCCCTCACATCATATTGGTTACATGGGGTTGAGGATAGTGGAAATTTTTCCCTTCCAAAAGAACAAGTTTAAAGTCAATAAAAAATCAACAATAAATACAAAAAATATTTCTTTTGCAAATAACACTACACTTATTTTCCAAACCAATCTTTGGTGATGAAGCCATGCTTATTACTAGTGGCATGAGATTGGGAAAGAAGGAAATCTTCCTTACTCTCTTATATCATGTCCTTGGTGATGAGCCCATGCTTCATACTACTACGATGCGGCAAGGTGTAGGTGTTCCCATCAAACAATTCAACAAGTTGTAAATAGGTTAATAAATAATTTTTTTTTTGAAATCTTAAGAATCTCGATAAAGTGAGTTAGATTTGTATGTTACAAGAGAGTTAATCCCTAAAACAAAAAAATTTCAATCAAAAGGCCATCTACAGATCTAAGTCTATATAGAAATGTAAGCAATTTACATTCTAACATGGTTAGTTGACCATGCTTGGGGTTGAGTTGTAAGTTCCTAATTGGATATTTTTCAAAATATTTTCTTCTTATAACCATCTGCATTCATCAAATTCATACAAATCCTTTCTTTCATGGCTCTCGGTGATGAGCCCTCGCATCTTACAAGTTTCGTGTAGTTAGGAATAGAGTGGGTACATTTTATTATCATGTTACATTCATCACATTTTGATAATGAAATAGAAGTGCTAAATATTGAGTAAAAACCAAAGTATATAATTGTAATTCATTCTAACATGCATCATAAAAAATAAAAGAGAAATCATTCATTTTAAACATTTGGATCATCATCATCCATAGGATGCATCCATAAGGTGAGGAATTTAGAAAATTAGTTAATTCACTTCACCTCAAGTGCGTTTATGCATATTTCCTTGCATTTACACTTGTACATTATTGCATCCATACTACATATCATTTGTATTTTCATATTGTGAAATTTTAAATCAAGAAACTTACTTTTCAAGACACTTTTAAAACTTCTTAATGTTGGAAAATATATTTAATGATATCTTTTTAAGTATCCAACATAGGATCATCAAATTATTCTAATATCTTTATCATTTAAAAATTTAAAATGGAATTTTGAGATTGGGCCTTTCAATACTTGCATACTTATTTCTATTCATATTTGCTTCTTCCTCAAGTGTCTTTTCCCATAGTTTGTTCTAGAAGCCTCTAGATTACACATATTTCCATAAATATTTCTCTAATAAAAAATGAAATCTAAACATTTCACCTTGAAATCTTATCCTCCTATCTCAACCTTTGGTAGTGATCCCTTGCATCATATTTGCTACATGGAGTTGAGGATAGGGGAAATTTTTCCCTCACAAAAGAACAAGTTTAATGTCTATAAAAAATAAACAAAAAATTAAAAAATTCTTTTGCAAATAACACTACACTTATTTTCCCAACCAATATTTGGTGATTAAGCCATGCTTATTACTAGTGGCATGAGATTGGGAAAGAAGGAAATCTTCCTTACTCTCTTATATCATGTCCTTGGTGATGAGCCCATGCTTCATACTAGTATGATGCGGCAAGGTGTGGGGGTTCCCATCAAACAATTCAATAAGTTATAAATAGGTTAATAAATACAAAGTTATTTGAAATCTTAAGAATCCCAAGAAAGTGAGTCAGATTTGTATGTTACAAGAGAGTTAATCCCTAAAACAAATTTTTTTCAATCAAAAGGCCATCTACAGATCTAAGTCTATATAAAAATGCAAGCAAATTACATTCTAACATGGTTAGTTGACCATGCTTGGGGTTGAGTTGTAAGTTCCTAATTGGATATTTTTCAAAATCTTGTCTTCTTATAACCATCTTCATTCATCAAATTCATACAAATCCATTATTTCATGGCTCTCGGTGATGACCCCTCGCATCTTACTAGTTTCGTGTCGTTAGGAATAGAGTGGGTTCATTTTCTTATCATGTTACATTCATCACATTTTGCTAATGAAATAGAAGTGCTAAATATTGCCTAAAAACCAAAGTATATAATTGCAATTCATTCTAACATGCATCATAAAAAATAAAAGAGAAATCATTCCTTTTAAACATTCGCATCATCATCATCCATAGCATGCATCCATAAGGTGAGGAATTCAGAAAATTAGTTAATTCACTTAACCTCAAGTGCGTTTATGCATAATTCCTTGCATTTTAACTTGTACATTATTGCATCCATATTACATATCATCTACAATTTCATATTGTGAAATTGTAAATCAAGAAACTTACTTTTGAAGTAGCTTTTAAAACTTCTTAATGTTGGAAAATATATTTAATGATATCTTTTTAAGTATCCAACATAGGATCATCAAATTATTCTAATATCTTTATCATTTAAAAATTTAAAATGGAATTTTGAGATTGGGCCTTTTAAGACTTGCATACTTATTCCTATTCATATTTTCTTCTAGCTCAGGTGTCTTTTCCCATAGTTTGTTCTAGAAGCCTCTAGATTACACATATTTCCATAAATATTTCTCTAATAAAAAATGAAATCTAAACATTTCACCTTGAAATCTTATCCTCCTATCTCAACCTTTGGTTGTGATCCCTCACGTTGTATTAGTTACGTGGGGTTCAGGATAGGGGAAATTTTTCCCTCACAAAAGAACAAGTTTAATGTCTATAAAAAATAAACAAAATTTTTTATAAAAAATTCTTTTGCAAATAACACTACACTTATTTTCCCAACCAATCTTTGGTGATTAAGCCATGCTTATTACTAGTGGCATGAGATTGGCAAACAAGTAAAGCTTCCTTACTCTCCTATATCATGTCCTTAGTGATGATTCCATGCTTCATACTAGTATGATGTGGCAAGGTGTGAGGGTTCCCATCAAACAATTCAATAAGTTATAAATAGGTTAATAAATACAAAGTTATTTGAAATCTTAAGAATCCCAAGAAAGTGAGTCATATTTGTATATTACAAGAGATTTAATCCCTAAAACCAATTTTTTTCAATCAAAAGCTGATCTACGGATCTAAGTCTATATAAACATGCAAGCAAATTACATTCTAACTTGGTTAGTTGATCATGCTTAGGGTTGAGTTGTAAGTTCTTAATTGGATATTTTTCAAAATATTGTCTTCTTATCACCATCTTCATTCATCAAGTTCATAAACCTCCTTTCTTTCATGGCTCTCGGTGATGAGCCCTCGCATATTACTAGTTTCGTGGAGTTAGGAATAGAGTGGGTTCATTTTCTTATAATGTTACATTCATCACATTTTGCTAATGAAATAGAAGTGTTGAATATTACCTAAAAACAAAAGTATCTAATTACAATTCATTCTATCATGCATCATAAAAAATAAAAGAGATATCATTCCTTTTAAACATTCGCATCATCATCATCCATAGCATGCATCTATAAGGTGAGGAATTCAGAAAATTAGTTATTTCACTTCACCTCAAGTGCGTTTATGCATATTTCCTTGCATTTACACTTGTACATTATTGCATCTATAATACATATCATCTTTATTTTCATATTGTGAAATTGTAAATCAAGAAACTTACTTTTCAAGAAACTTTTCAAACTTCTTAATGTTGGAAATGATATTTAATCATAGCTCTTTAAGTATCCAACATATTATCATCAAATTCTTCCAATCTCTTTATAATTTAAAAATTTAACATGGAATTTTGATATTGGGCCTATCAATACTTGCATACTTATTCCTATTCATATTTTCTTCTAGCTTAGGTTTCTTTTCCCATAGTTTGTTCTATAAGCTTTTAGATTGCACATGTTTCCATAAATATTTCTCTAGTAAAAAAGGAAATATAAACATTTCACCTGGAAATATTATCCTTCTATCTCAACCTTTGGTAGTGATCCCTCACATCATATTGGTTACGTGGGGTTGAGGATAGGGGAAATTTTTCCCTCGCAAAAGAAAAAGTTTAAAGTCTATAAAAAATCAACAAAAAATACAAAAATTCTTTCTTTTGCAAATAACACTACACTTATTTTTCCAACCAATCTTTGGTGACGAAGCCATGCTTATTACTAGTAGCATGAGGTTGGAAAACAATTAAAGCTTCCTTGCTCTCCTATATTGTGTCCTTAGTGATGAGTCCATGTTTCTTACTAGTATGATGCAGCAAGGTGTGGGGGTTCCCATCAAACAATTCAATAAGTTATAAATAGGTTAGTAAATACAAAGCTATTTGAAATCTTAAGAATCCTAAGAAAGTGAGTTAGATTTGTATGTTACAAGATATTTAATCCCTAAACCCAAATTTTTTCAATCAAAAGGTGATCTACGGATCTAATTCTATATAAAAATGCAAGCAAATTACATTCTAACTTGGTTAGTTGACCATGCTTAGGGTTGAGTTGTAAGTTCCTAATTGGATATTTTTCAAAATATTGTCTTCTTATCACCATATTCATTCATCAAGTTCATAAACCTCCTTTATTTGATGGCTCTCGGTGATGATCCCTCACATATTACTAGTTTTGTGGAGTTAGGAATAGTGTGGGTTCATTTTCTTATCATGTTACATTCATCACATTTTGCTAATGAAATAGAAGTGTTGAATATTACCTAAAAACCAAAGTATCTAATTGTAATTCATTATAGCATGCATCATAAAAATTAAAATAGAAATAATTTGTTTTAAACATTTGCTTCATCATCATCCATACCATGCATCCATAAAAGAATATAAAATAGCATCAGGAGTTCTAAACATCAAAGAGTACATAGATAAGACAAATCATGAATGAGTCAACTCTTACACAAAATGGAAAAACTAATAACAAATTCATATATGTATATATAATAACATCATATTTTATGTAAAATTCCATCAAACTCTTGTGATTTTGCTAAAAATTCTCATCTATGAGAAAAAAAATCCAACTAAAATACTATATATGCAAAAATGATCTAAAATAATAAAAACATGTGGCCTAACCATTTCTACAAGATCTCACTGAGGATGTAAGGAAAGGGATCCTATTGCATCTCCTATTACGAGAATGATAAGCTCCTTGTGTTGATCAAAGAGATTACCTATGTGATGAGGTAGGTGATCAGCCAGTGGTAGTAGTAGCCTCACTGCGAGAATGGTCTCGCCATTCTCCCCTTTGCTAGCTCATATCATGTAAGCTCAACTCGCATATAGATCAGGGTTGAAACAATGTGTCATGCCAATGTGAACCTATCTATGTGGCATCCAAAAATCATTGGTTTCCCAATGTATATAAGAAAATGCTCTCGTGTCTTCCCCGTTAGGAGAGTAAAAGGTACCACAAGGATCCTCTGAATAAAGTCTCGCTAGCCATCCGTAGTAGCTGAAAAATAAAAGTAAACTAATGACAATTTATAAAACATTCAGAAAAAAATTGCTGCATAGTTCGCTAACAATCTATTCTAAAAACTAGAGTCGAATGTAGAGTATTCTACTTACTTGGATATCCTAGAATCCATGATGGATCAACTAGTTCTTTTGGTGGTGTGGGAGCTGCGGCAGGAATCTCCTTCACTCAAACCTCCTCTGCTACCGTCACCCCTATACCCCTCTCCCATTCTATAATGAAGGCTTTTCTCCTCCTCGTACAGGGGAAAGAGGATCCTCTTTGTAAAATGTCTCTACCTCAACCCTAGCTATGACAGAAACCTATCCATTAACCACCCACTCTAGGTTGCTCTACTCCCTCATCCATATCTTCCTTGGTATCTTCCTTTACCTATGTCGCGACCACCTCTTCCTCCTCCTCCTCCCCTCTATGTGCGGGAATGACCTCAATCTATTGGGTTGGCCTCAGTATAGCTGGATCTGTTATAATCGATGGAGTTTCGATCATAACCCCATGAATGAAAAGGGTCTACTCAAACTTACCCTTTGGGCTATCTCTTACCTATCAAATCCCCTTATATACTATGGTGCTACTGCGAGGGAATAAATGTAAGTTAACAAAAACTATTGGGGCATCCTCTTAAGTGGATAGACCTCCACTTTGTTGATCTAATCTACTAACTACATAGTGGAACTGCAAGTAGCTAGTTTAATGGTCTCCTACCCCCATAAGCCAGTCATGTCCTAATATTGATGTGCAATCATGTCATCGGTTGTGATTTTAGAAGGTAATTGGTGTCACCCTCTAATTGGGGCCATATCGATCCATCTCATTGCTATGATATACCTAGGGTTAGCTATCCCAATTCCTCTCTGATATAGGATCATATGCTCGTAAACCCAACTCATAAATAATGTAAGATGACTAAGGTCCTTTCCCTTTAGTCATATAAATTTGTATAGATCATGATATGTGGTACTAAGGATATCAATGCCCCATGCATAAATGTGGCCATGTTTTTTAATAATATGATTAATTGGTGTCCAGCAATAGAGTACCTCTTCTCCACCCTTGTCCCCAACCAAGCATGAAGCCAAAATAGCCATAATGGCCTTACGTAAAGTAGGGATAAGAGAAGAGGAAATACATAGCAGTCTCATCCTATGCTTAACACCAGTGTTAGGTACCTGTGTAACCCCCATATAAGTAGCCAACTGTATGGAATTTTCTACCAAGCCCACGATCGATAAAACTATCTTCCTTCAAGTGAAAAGAACTCCGGAATCTAGTAGACATCATCTAGGGTGATAATCTAATCTCCCCTAACACTAATAATCCATAAAGTGTTCTGGTCTACATCCCAAGAACTCAATAAGTCACACAACAAATGGCTAACCGGTGTAACTAATTGTGTCTTGGAAATCCTCCATATCCCAGCATTGTGTAGTATGTCATTCTCATCCTAAGTTAATACATCCAATATAGGGGCAACTAGTCACACTCTCAAGCTCTAATCCCTCTAATGTACTTCCCCTATATCCATAAACATCAAAAAGATCAAGTTATAATAAAATCAATGCATAATAATATGACCAAAAAAATCACAATAACAATTTAAAAAAAATGTTTCTATACTTAGTAAAATTTGAGAGTTTCCCCAGCAATTACATAAATTCCCCTCTATGTAAAGAGGTGGTTATGTAACCACCTCTTTGCATAGAGTGGCAATTGCGTAACCACTTTGGAAATTCCACTTTTGCCTTTGGCCATCTCATAGTTGCGTAGCCAATGTGGCTTTTGTGGAACGTCTACTCTCCAAAGAGAAAAGGTTACACAAAGGGCCCCAAAATGTCACAAAAAGACAAAAATGATTTGTTTTAAATAAAACAAACTATATATACCAAGTGACAACCCTTGTGATCATTTTTACTATATAATTATTAAAAATAATCCCCCTATGTTGAATATTTTACATTTTCTATATTTTAGGGTAAAAATAAACAAGTGCAGATAACTAACCTATTCATGACCCATTATAGCTCCCGCTGGTTGGGATGCCATCACATTGGAACACTCTTCATTTTGGTTGTATTCTTGAGTAAAACCGTCATAGGGTGACCCAGAGCTCTAAATTCACTAGAAGGGTAAGTGCAAATGACTTCTAAAAATAGTAATTTCTGAGGTATATATAGCATGTTTTAACATTGTTTTGAGCATGTGATTTTCTAGGGCGGTATATCTCTATCGCCATGGATAAGACAAGTTCTCTTGTCATTTTTACTTTAGTAATTTTTTTTATTATTTCTTTATCTACACTTGTTTCCCATTTTCTTCTTGAAGGTAGTCAGAAGCTTAGATTGGCGTAACTTTAATGCATGGGCATGTCAGGTATAATCTCTAACCATCCCGTTTAGGAGCACCATTTTTGAACCGCACGTTTTATGCCTCTTCACGGCTAAAATGCTTCTCCAAGGGGCACAATATGTACACACCCAAATTTACTCGGTGTTACATTATTGGAACAGTTCAAATACCTAATGATTATAAAAATTGGTTCCAATGATATCCAAGTCCAATTTTTCTCTTGCAAAATGTTCCTATAGATTTTTTTATCTTTTTCATATCTTTTCTTGCTTTCCTTACTGTTATTTCATACTTTTGCTTAGTATTTTGGCCTTAAGTTACGTAACTACCACAAAAGTTGTACAATCGCTGCAGACGTTACATAACCATCGGTATTCCTTGAGAATTGGTCACATGGAGGAAGTTGGGTAACTTTTGGTCTGTGCAGAATAGTAGTTCAGTGTGCTTTTAATGAGACTTTTCCCAGGGTTTCCTTTATGCGTGTTTCCTTCTTCAAACTCACCTTTCTCACACGTTTGTTGACCAAATCTATTTTTCTAGAGCTTGTAAGATGTGTATATAGTTCCTCTTCCCTAGTTATTATTATTAGTAATTTAGGTGCCCCTCCTTTTGGTGATCTGAAATTTCTTGGTTGCCAAGTGTGCTGGACTATTTCTCTACCAACTTTCTATAAAAACCAAGCTATTTTCTAAAGCAATGATGGAATCATTGGATTTGGAATTTCACCATTATCCTAGTGGAATCATTTCAAGAAGTACAAAATAAAACAAAATTCATTTTCCTTATTATTCTTTTTCTTTTATTACTACCAGACTAAATTCAAACTAGCTAGTTCAGCAATCCGTCATTTCTTCTACACACTAGCAAAATAGTTCCATGGACACATTTGGATATCACATTTGAAAAGAAGCTCAGGGGATCACAAAGCATTAATTGCATTGGATTTTGGTCTATTATACATTTATAGGTTGGAGGTGTTATTACATTCCTAGAAGCTTCCTTCATTTATTTTGATAGATTTCAATTCATAGCTGATGTGGTTTTACATTTTCATGTAAGAAGCTTCCATTCAGGATTTCTTCTTAGCTCAAACTTCAAGATTTTTCTAGGAAGAATTTAGAGGAAGTTCTTATGCACATAGTTTATTAATTCTTCACAATTGATTTACCTATATATTTTTACTCCATTCATAATTTAATATTGTTAGCATACGAGAAAGTAGTTTGCTACAATTTGGTTTCCCTACCTATGCCTGTGGATTTGGATGGGAAGTGGGTTTGAATAATATTATGTATATGTTCAGTAGTTTTCATTTCTTCAAATATAGAAAGCTTGTGTAGATATGATTGTTTTATTGGGGAAGCTTAAGGGAAATAAATGTTTCTTAGAAGCTTTTTCAATCTTCCCATGATTCTGACATAAAACTAGAGGCAATAGTATCTAAAATAAAAAATTAGGAAAACCATTATTTTTATTAGATTAGGTTAAATCCAATCTAGAGTGGGGAAATAGCCACATAAGGGTATTTCACTATTTTATTTTATTTAGTTTAGAGTAGAAGCAATTTTAATTTAATTAGAAGTTGTAATGTCTTTGTAGATTGTTTTATTCAACTCCTAAAAACACAAAACCTCAAAAAATATTATATTAAACTAGTTAGTTTCTTTTATTTGTGTTATGCCCTTTTTGGTAAAAATCATTGAAAATATAAAAATAAGTAAGATTATTATTTACTTTTTCATTTCAATTAATTAGGTCATGTTATTAATTTTCCCCCTCAGGTGAAATTGGGGAAAACATAACTTCACACACAGAAAATAGAGGGATCCATTCGGCCATGGGAGCTCACTTTTTCTTGCTCGAGCTGAGTGAGTTGAAGTGACGTGGAGTCATTCAGATTTGACGGGAAAAAATTCTGAATCAGTGGACTCAAAACATCTGAAAGACATCAAAGTCTAAAGTGTAAAATTCAGATTTTAGACATTTGAGAGTTTGGAGTTGGTAGCAAGTTCTAGTGGTGAGGAGTGCCACGTGGATAGAAAAGGAATTCTGAAACCTGATGTCCTATAATTTAGACTTCAGGCTTTCAAGATTTTTGGAGGTTTCATGTGCCACGCAGGGAGGAAAAAGGTCTAAAATTTAGACTTTGGGATTTCAGGATATGCTATGACTGGGTGGATAAATAGTAACTGAAACCCCGAAACCTAAACCCCCAAAATCCAAACCACTAAACCCCAAAACCCAAACCCCCGAAGACACAAAGGTTTGAAACCCAAAACTAAAATTTAGGACTTTAGGGTTTTGGCACTTCAAAAAATTTGAAGTTCCAGTGTCGCTCAACATGATTTCGAAATTTGAACACTGAAGTAATAATTTTCAAACTTCAGAGGTTCACCATTTCAGAACTCTCAAGCCAACCCGTTAGATGAACCAATACAACAACCTCAAGTGGAAATTCCTAAAGCTCTAATTCTTGAAAGTCTTAAATTTTTAGATTTTGGAGGGTGCAATGCAGGTTCGGAGTCGAAATAGGTATATTAACATCTCACATTTATTTTTGTATGGCACCCTCATCTTCAGATGACCATAACTTATGACTGGGAGCTCAGATTTTTACAAAATTGAACTTTTTGGAAATCTCTCAGTGTCATCTACACAAGGTTAAATATTTAAAAATGGGGAAATACAATTTACCATTTTAGAGGATGTTTCCAAATTTCTCACCTACCCAAAATGATGAGGAATGGGCTTCCTTTCTTCCCTAACAAGTGAGGTATAATGTAGTATTTGTTTTGGTGACTTTCCCATCACTCCCACAAGGAAAATGATATATTTTGTAGGATATTTGAGTGCATTTTCATATTTTCTTCCCTCTCACTCCTCATTTTCTTCCTCTATAAAGTTTAAGGGGTTTTCATGTATAAAGGGTTGTTGATCATTTTCTCTCCCATGCACCCCATTCTTCTTAGGGCTTCAAGCCTTCCTCTCAAGATATTTAATGGCTTCATGCCTCTTTTTACTACATCAATGTATTGTGTATAACCATATGGAGTAGTAAGATTATTTTTGTGTCGATCACTTTTACCTCTTATCATATATTGTCTTTATCTTACCTTTCATTACGTTTTTTTTAATATGTGCATTTCATTGGTTATTACATGATTTTTGGTGTGTTGTGCTCATTTGGGAACGATGTATTGGATGTAATTTAGTTTTTGGTGTAGGTTCATCAATTCCATTTTTTTTAGGATAGGGAAGTAATAAAGACTCATTTTCCTTGTCTATCACAACTCTTAGTGTAGGTTTTTCATTCCATCTATCTTTCTCCCTATCCTCTTAGAAGCATTAGATTAGGATTATTCAGTAATTTTTCTTGCATTAGTCAGTACTTAGTGGCAGGTATGTTAGGAGCAAGAACTAGCCTTCTCTAGAGATCTATCCCATTTCACAATGTCCCACACTCAGAATAGCTCCATGTTATGCAATCATGTTGAATACCCCATCTCAAACCAGGACATTCGGGGGTTGTTGTGATTTAGACATAACAGATCCTCTTTCCTAAATTAATTAGTTGCACGTAGATTTAATAATATATAATGAGAGTAATCAAATTGGTTTGACTTATATTTATTTACATTTTAATTTTTAATTTCGGAATATACAATTAATTATACAGAAATAAACACAACTTCCTATGTTTCATTAGTTGGCATAGGTTACCTAAACATTGATCTTTCCTCTTACAAATTATTTGTATGTGTTTTTATTTCCTTAGGTTTATTGATTACATGTCCACATAACCATCCAAGACCCCAGGAAACCCAGATAACGTGTATGTGATCTAAGAGTGCCACAACCAAACGTAGTGACACAGTTGATAGATATTGACCAAGGCTTTAGAGAACTTATATCCCACACCAAAATAGTTCCACCTAATATCATCTCACAGTTGATATCCACGAATGATGAAGTGAATAAAGATAATGAGTTTCTAGCATAATCATCCTGGTCAAGATTATATTCCATAACCCATAGATGCATCCTTATCACACGTCTCCTATCACACCTTTGTGACCTTGTCTAGATATTTTTACACAACAGATGCAGGAAGATTCCCACATATATCATAACCCCTTTAATTTTTATTTGGTGATTCCTATATTGATCAAAACCTTCATGAAATGATTATCCTTTCTCACTCCATTTCACCAAAAAAAGTTAGATAGGTGTTCATTTCCTTAAACGAGAAAATTCCTATAGTTCCCATATAAAGACATTAATTTTTCCTTGTTATATATTTTAGCCATTTATGTATATTTTTGTATATTTTTCCTATTAATCCTATTTAGTAATTCCATATTCATATTTCCATCTCATATCGGCTTTCCGCGGTATGACCTGAGAAGGTCAATTTTGTCCTAGATTCACGTGTTGATTCTTAGATGTACAGACACATCTCAAACTCTCTCACAATGGCATGATCTCTCTCACGTCATCATATTGATCTCCATCATACACAAAACTTGGGGGGAAATTATATCCCTGGGCTTCCATCACTATCAGTAGGGCTCTAGTGTCTACTACTACACTTCCTTGCTTCATATCTAAATTTTATAAGCATGCTCACCTCTTAGTACACACATTATACTGTCATTACCCTATTAGGTAATCTAGTGATCTTGTTCACATGTGACTACTGAGGGAACACTTCATCCATGAACCTCACATGATAAAAAAATTCACCCTCCATGTTTCACGATACATATTTTATAGCATCTAATCTCACACAACACACTAGCTACCTGATGACGACTTCTTGTGCTACGTTTCACACTTGACTATTGAGGGAACACTACATCAATAAACGTCACATTACACACTTCACAATCTATGCTTTATGATACATCTTTTATGGATTCTACTCAGATGCGGTGCACCCATTTTTTGATGACAAAATATTGTTCTATGGTTCATTCTTCATTGATGAGGGGGAATTTATAAATGAACCTCGTTTCATGTACATCTACTCTAGGGGAAATGTAGCTCCTTCCATCTTCACACTTTGGATACCATACCATGACACAATCATAGCATTTGTACACCTTGGTTGAATTTTATCTTTCTTGCTTCTACTACTTACATATTACACTTTACTTAGTATGTTAGACGGATACTGAGTATGTCCTTATCTTTATCATATGCACATACACATTCACTTGGTCTCTGGAAGGGATTACATATAACTTATAGTTCCTTACACATTGTATGATTCTCGGCATTATATCCCTTGCCAGTCCCACTCACATTTTTGGGGGAATCTACATTTACTACTCTCGTGATACACATTATCACATGTTTATATTGTTATTTTCTTTACTACTTCTCATTCATGTCACTTTATTTTCACTGTTATATTCATACTTTGAAATACTATCTATCTTTTCAAAATTCTAATGGGTGTATCATGTGCAACATTTACCTTGCAGGACTATATACAACCATGGTTATTTGATACATTTTGATTGATCTTGCTTGCTATTTTATGCTATTATTTTTAGGCTATGCCCTATATCTTGTGTGATCATTGTATTCCTTTGGATGCTTCGGCCCTGATTGTCTTTTGACATTACGAGTGATGTCTCATATATGAAACCTATCATGATTTAAAAATAAATTAAAAGGACTCCAAATCTAGAAATGGATGCACTAGGAGTGTCTTGGAATTATAAACAACTTTCTCGTTTAAACCAAGATCTCAAAGATCCCCTAAACTTCTATAAAATTCACTCTTGTACGAACTCATTTATTTTCAAAATATCACAGTTATAAGCTTAATCTTATATAAAAGAAAACTCACTCTTATATAACCTTGATTCAATCATGTGGTTCAATGCTTTTAAACTCAAATCTCTCCAAATCCATTGAACCACATTTTTCCTTTGTTGTGAATTAGTCCCACATTACTCGGGTAATGTTTGGTAACAATGTTTACATATGGCATCGGTGTTTGTTTTACGTGGCTACGGGTAAATTTTTCCCTTACCACGTCGAGTTGGTTGGGATTCAACAGGATGTATTGGCTTGGTTTGGGCACATAGATAGTCAATCTAGTTAGAGTGTGGTGGGATTTGTCATGTTGTTTATTGTTGGGTTGGCTCACCACACAAGCTTAGCATATAGCTCAGTCCCTTGGCAAGATGGTACCTCTAGGTTGGTTGTAATAAGCACCGAAGTTTTCAAGAAGCTGGATTGTTTGTTGAGGTGGCAGGCCATGTGGTTTCCTTAGCACCCACCATGGGGAGCTTTATAAATCCATTATGAATAAAGTCCTGCATTCACCATATTATTACAATGAGAGGAGTATATATACAAATATGTGGCAATGCTAATATAAAGATATGAAGGAAAAGGAACCCCTACACAAAAAGAGTGCATTGAACCTAGGGGAAGGCCCCCAACTATCAAATAGTGGGGAATAATTTTCCAAAATTGAGTGTTGAAGACCGAAGGTGAAAACTAAAAAATACCCTTTTAATAATTTTGCACTATCACATGTCACATTCTGATTGCTCTGTTTCCCTTAGTTTTTCTCCTCCAACATGTAATTTTACAGATGGTATCTTTCTGAAAATTATCCCATTTTACACATTAAAATAGGTGTCATAAATATCTCAGAGCCATCTAGTGTACTGTAATGATTTTACGAGATCTAGAAAAACTTTTTCCACTTAACTGACATCTGGATCACTTAATGCTATATGTCACGCTATGCCTAACCATCTCGATTATAATATTATTTTAGGACATCCCATGTTACATATTATGCATGAAATCCCTTCTAGCCATCCCATATCATATAATTCCCTTTCCCCACCTTCTTCCATGGATAATTCTATAATAGATTCCACACTTCACATTTCTACACTTTGTAATATCCTTCTTATTCATGGTAATGAAGTTATTAATTACATTGCACATCATTATCCTATTTCTATGGACTATAATGCTACTAGTCTACATGATGAAATTTCTATTGACAATCATATCCCCCTTTACAATGTCACCATCACCATGGATTTCAAATATATTGCTTATAATTCTAATGATTATATTATTATTTATTCCAATGTTACATCAGTTGTTGCAACCTCCTCACCACAAGTAAGAACCCAGTTTTTTTATCAGATTTCTAATGCTCTGAAATCACTTAATTTATAAAAATATATGAATCACTGATATACTAGGGCTACACCTCATCTTGTTTCATCCATGAGGTCAATCACGTCCCCTCTTTCTACATTTATGTTTATGATCATAGGGGCTACTACATAGAACTTTAAATATTTGAATCTTTCCAGTTTACACCTATTGTTTATGAGGATTCTAATATCGATCCATCAATTTTTTGTGTTTGATATTGATGTTCCTCCTTGAACTACATATGTTATACATCTCTTGACTCACACCTTTACCATTATGTTTGTACGTAATTTTTTTATTATTTCCAACAGGACCAAAGTTATACCTATTATAGTTTCTCCTACTAGACACGCTCTTATTTTTTATATCATTACACTTACTACTCATGTAGTTGGAATCTTGGCCTCTATAGGATTTCCCCCTCACTTAGTTGACATTGTTCTATAGTAGCTCTTGTGTCCCCCTTTCTACTCGATGACACAATCTTTTTATAGTTTAAGGTGTGATTATTGAGGGTGCACTTACCTACACGGACCTAACCTTACACACATATACTAGGGGGAAACCTTTCTTCCCTCTGCTATTTATATAATTTAATATTACACATTCAAATAATAACAATTGTTTTAACAAAACTAGCTTAGATCTTGATTGAATGTATCCTTTCTTACTTATACCATTCTATGTTGTACGTTGTTTATCATGTTACTTTGATTCATCGTATTCTCTATCTTTTTTTTCATACAACCACGCTCATTCAAATGGTCCTTTTTAAATGAATGAAGGTCACTAACAAGTTATCATATGATGTGTGATGTATGTCATTTTTCTCTACCAGTCCCATTGAGGATCTTGGTGGATTATACCTTTTCATAATTCTCTATATTCAAGTTCTATCATTTCAATATATACTACTTCCAATTCCATTTAAGTTATACACATGGTGAAATACTATCATTTTTTCTACAATGCTAACATGGGTACTTTATGTGTGGCATTTATCTTTTAGGCCTGCTTCCAACCATGGTTATATTATTTGTTTAAATCATGTCCATGCTTGTGTCTTGATTTTGATATTTTTTCTGATATTCCAAATTTACTTATTGCATGTGTTCTTTGATATATTTGAATGATTCAAGTGTCTTGTGACATCCTGAGTGGTGTCCTATGTCTTCAACCAACTACTCATTGTGTCTTTTGCAATGTTACTATGTGTTTTGACTAGTTTCTATTTCACCATACCATGTTTTTTGTCACTAATACTTTATGTTATCTTTTCCCATCTTTTACCATGAACATTCCTTATTCCTCGTGCAAGATTTATATTCCAGATCATGTGCAAATTAGTTTTAGATTTCTTCATTTGGGTCACGCTTGAATTCATTCATCTCACACACCCTAAATAAGTGGGGAAATAATTGGGTTATTATTGTACCCTCTCAGCAGTTCATAAATCTGACACAAATTGGTACATAACAATATCATAATAAACAAGAGTTGAAAAATGGTTCAAAATAGCACTTGGGCTAAAAAACAACATAGACCAAATTGTGTGATACATACAAAAATGGTGTTTTCTAGTGTCCCGCATGAGAGGTTCTGTCTTGGGGGAATAAAGAGGTATAATATAATTTCAATGGGTTTATAGTGATAGTAATTTATAAATTCTAGTAACACATACTTAGTTACAGGTTTCTATAAGGTACATCATGAACAAAATCAGTGGCATGTTACATACTTTGAGCCATGGAGCTAATTGCTTTGTTTTCTAGGTGACAAATATGGAATGACACCTAGGGTATATGCAAGATGATGATATGCTTGGAAAAATGTGTCATCTATGACCAATTTTATGGGGCTTTTGACTATCTACAGTTGCACTTATCCACGGAGAAGTGTGAATGGTTGGAGGGAAAATACTATAGCTCTCCCAATACTCTTACCTTGGCGACATGATTCCAAAATCATAAATATGGTGATAGGATGCTTAATACCTCAGTTTGGAGACATGATGCCTAAATCCTCAATACTCCTCTAACCATCTTGAAGGAAACACACACAGTGGAACAATTATATCTCCTCTCTCACGGCACTTAGGTGTATTCTATCTTTGATTCACATGATTTTTAGTACACATTTTTATTCTCATATTATCTAAGTCAAAGTTTAAATTCAAATATCATGAGCATTGAATACACTTATCTTATTTTACAGGTTTGACCTTACTCTGATAAAATGCAACACAAAAATTGAACACGGAGCAATTTTAAGAACAAGATGCTTAGTCAAAGCTAATACTCAAGGAATGAAAAGCAACTATCATTTCCATTGTGCACACAGGGTCACACCTATGATCATTATGCTCTCTTATATTCCATGATAGACATGATACAATCTCCATTCGGTATAATATCAAGTATAATCCTCATTCTTCATGTTATAAGTTATAAATCCCTTCAGCTCTCTACAAGGTACTATCTTCCTATATACATCATGTGAATGAATATTCATTTACTAATATAAAGTGGTCAGAAATGTAGATGCCAGATCACGCAATTACTATTTACATCATGCCTCTAATTATGTCTTTATAAACATGATTCTTAAGTGAGAAAACTAGGCAATACCAACAATTATTTTACTTTGTATTTACATTATTTTATCTTCTTATAATTTTTTCCTTGGCTTTTCTAAAACTACACATAATTTACTTTGGACACTTGACAACATATGACCCACCTCAATATTTTCCTTTTCTATCCTTCAATCATCCCAGAAACTACCACCCATTATGGACAGGAGCGCCCAGACTCTATTATCCCCTTTGGGCACTTCTTTCCATTTCCCTCCTTTTATGAAATTTAAAATTCCACATTATTTTTTATCATTTTTGAAACCTTTTTTATCACTATGGGTCATCCTTTTTTAAAATGAAATATCAAACTATGGGTCATCCTTTTTATACATGAATTAATAATGATTATTAGGGGCAGGGACAATTTGGGATACTCATATCTTATCTACTATTTTCGCAAAGAGTAATATTTAAGTGTCGCATTTAGGTTACATCATTCACTTCAGTATAGGGGATATTTCTATATTCTTTCTCATGCATTCATCTAGGGGCCAAATTATTTGTATCCCACTATCTTGGTGTGACTAGAACAAGGGAAACTTAGCTTCAATGGACACTATTCTATCATTCACACACTATAAATACATAGAGTTTGAAATATAGTGTAGCACTCAGTGAAGATCACATTGGGTGAATGTCAAGGTCAGTCTAACTAAAGAATATGTGTTATTTGTTTCATATAATGTTTACTTGAGACTTTTATAGGTTTCTACGGTTTATTTTAGTGGTTCATGTGTGACAGTGAAACCCTACAACAAATCCAGAATGAAAAAGAGTGAAAGTAAGAAGACCTTATCAGGTGCTGAAAATATCATAAGGAGAGCATTTTCTAGGACACTAGCAACCATTTGAACATAATACCTGAAGCGGTCTTGTCCTCCTTTAGGATTTCTATCAAAAGGACTTTCAGGTCCCAATTATCTATAAGAAACACACTCAATTCAGATTCAGTGTGTTCCATTGATCTTCCATCCCAAAATTAACACAAATCTTCAGATACAAGGTAAGGCACTTTTATATCCTTATTGTACATGCTTGATTTTATTTTCACATAATATATATTTCTTGTTACTAATATATATTTTTTATCTTACTCATATGAAAAATATTTAATTATCTTAAATCAAATACCAAACTTGAATTTCTCAAATTCTCGTAATTACTTTAAAAATTGTCTCAAAACACTTAAAATTAGACTAAAACTAATTATAAAGAACAAGCATATGAACAAAAGACAAATAAATGCAATTAGATTGATAACATATTTCATCTAATATGTAAAACATCATTGGATCTACTCATTGTATTAATCGATAAATTAAATCAATGAAAACTACATTACTTTGCATAAACTTTCTCTGAATATAGGGCTATCGATACATATATATATACAAGTTTTAAATGTACTCTACGAAGTCTATGCAACATGATCTTGGCCTTACACTTTCTCTCCCTATAATAAATGGAGCTATAAATTATCTATTTTCTCTTAAAACGTGGTAATCTCTTCTTTAGAAAGGGCTATTTTATTCTATAATAACGCACGTTCTCATTGAAAATGTTATTTTACTTCATAATAATGGGCTATCTCCTTAAAAAGGACTATTTTACTCTCTAACAAAAGGATCTATCATTAAAAAACTTATCAAACTCTCTCTTTTACAAGGGCATAAAAATTTCTCTCTTGAAGAGGCTCTAATACAATACTTTTCCTTCTCCCTTACAAAATGGGATTGCGTTTCAAAAATATTAGCACTTAAAATGAAACTATAGGGCATTTTCTAATATTCTAAGGCCCATGGTATTGTGGTGAAGGCCTTCTCATTTTACTAAAAATGATCGGGTTTGAATGCCCCAAAAACCTCCAATTTTTTCTTATTTTAATATGAAAATCCCAGTTTGCATGTGGGTATTCCAAAAAATTCCTTTAAAAGGCATGTTCTTAAGTAAGAAAACCATTTTTCATGGGATTATATCCCATATTGTCCTTGCATAAGATTTTTAATAGGATTGGAATAAGATTAAGTACTTACCATATGGGATTTTACATATTTTAAATCCTAGGGAGTTTTTAACTTGGTCATGATGAGTTGTGTTGGATTTCCCTTTTTGTTACTCAGTCTTGATTGTAGTTAGCTAATTTGTTTATTTATTTGGTGTTTGGGTAATAGATTGACACTAAGCATTGAGATCATTCAAATCACTTATGAGATGGTTATTGTGGAGATACCACTTGTCTCTCAAGCACTTAGATTTGAAAAATCATGGGATTTAATCCCACACTCACCATGTTGAGGTTTTATGTGTTGTTTATATGCAAAAAAAATTACAAATGAATGTGACGAACAAGGTGAGATTGTTGCCCTCCAAACAAAAATTTGACCCCACTGAATAATGGGCCCCCAACCAGAAAAGAGGGTGACCCCCATAATTGACCGTCAAAGACCAAAGGAAAAAATCAAACAATCCTTTTACCGAAATTCACTCTAGCACATGTCACTATCCCATTGGTCCACATCTCAAGTCCTAATTAGGCCACATAATCACTATGATGTAACCCTCCTATTATTTTTCATGTTGAAACAAAATGTAAGTGGTCCAAAAATTTTGCATACGATGTTATTTTGACCCCATTCAATATGTGATAGAAAGATATCTTAATGTAGCCAAACTTTAAACAAACACTAAGTACACTGCAAATACCTTGAACTTAAAGAAAATAAATTCTCTTCTCTGTTACTGAATTATGAATTACAATGCGTCTTTAAAAGGAAAACAAATCCCAACTCAAGTTTCCATGAAAACTCTAACTTCAATTAAATCTACTATAGGTGGAAAAATTTACTATTTTTAGCAATTTACTAGAACCTGTTATTCTTAGTAAGTTCACATGCTTATTCACATTTTAACAAAAATTTCCACACATTTTCTGCATTCCTAAATTATAGGAATTCCCAAATTTCTAACTTACTATGCATGCAAGAGAAAAAAATAACTAATGCCCAAAAGTAGGAAAATACCTAATTGAAAATGAAATCCTAAATTTTGGCCCCCAGATCACGGATTTCAGGCCTGAAAATTCACCAAAAATGATCCAACTGGAAGGGTGGGTTGGCCGATGTGTCCTTCTCATAAAAAAAGTTTTCTAAAAAAATGGATTCAAACAGACACCCAGATCAAAAGTTATGGCTGTTTTAAGTTTTTGTTATAAATAGTGCATCATTCTCACTTGCTTGGAAAAATGAAGCTCATATAACTTGTCTTATTCAACTTTCTGCCATTTATCTTTATCCAGCTTCTTATTTTCCCACTTTTTGACCCTTGTGCTTTCCTCTTTATCCAATCCTTGCCAATGTACAAAATATTTACTATATTGTTCATGTTGAGTGTTCACAGTTTTCTTGTCTAAAATTTGATCTACTTCTTCTTTCTTTTTCACTAGAATCTCTTGCGTTCAATATATTACTTTTGTAATAACATTATCTTATTCACTACCTCCATGAAAATAATATAAATTTCAAATATTAAATACTTGATAAATATAAAAATTTCCTTGCAATTCCACCTAATAAGCATTATCAACTATCCTTTTCACGATCTTGGAGCGACCAATCTTCTTATACTTCAACTTGTTATAGGTCATTTTTGGAAACCTTCCCTTCTAAAGGTATACCATAACCAATTCACCCACTATAAACACCTTTCTCCTTCTATGCACATATGTTATTTCCTTATACTTATCATTACTAGTATGCATCTTCCTACGCACTTCTTCCTCCAATTTTTTATATGTTTTGTAAATGCTTCTGTATCATCACTAACTCTTCCATCAGTTGGTAGCTACAAAAAATATAACACCCTATTTGGATTACACCCATACACCATATAAGATGGATAATTTCTTGTGGATATGTTTATCGAGCTATTAAATAAGAAACTCTACTTGCGGTAATGCTAAGTCCCATTGTTTTGGATTTCCCCTAACTGTGCACCTTAGCAGGTTACACTTATGACCTATTATTTCCCATAAGTAAGAGGATGATATGAACTATTGAATTAAATTTTATTTCCCAAATTATTCCATAAAGTCCTCCAGAAATTATTTTAGAATCTTGTAATCTGAACCTATTTGAATTAATGATTTCTGGATCACCATGCAACCTGAAAACTTCTCTGAAAAACAAATATGCTACTCTTTTTGAATTACTATTTTTCTTATAGGTAATAAAATGAATCATCTTAGAGAACCTATAAACAACCAAAAAAATTGAGTCACTACCTCGTTGTGTGTTTGGTAATCCCAAAATAAAATCCATACTCAAATTTGTCCATGATCCTTTGGGAACATGCAATGGCATATACAACCATGTATTTTGTGGATGACCTTTAGAGACTTGGAAAATTCTAAACCTCTCAACATATATTTTCATCTTTCGCCAATAGTATTTATTTTATACCAAAGCTATAGTGTTATCCTTACCAAAGTGCCCAGCCAATCCTCCCATATGCAACTCTTTCACTATATTGTCTCTCATAGACCCAAAATGAATACATAATTTTCATCCCTCAAATAGATAGCCATCTTGCAAAATGTACTCATCCTGGACATCACCTGCATATCCTAAAATGGACTACTTAACATTTCAAGAATATCCTTGAAATCAGAATTTAAAAATACAAATCCTTTCTTTCTTCAAAACCAACCACCTCATTCTCCATAGTTTTAAATAGAGTTACATGCGTACTCAATGCATCCGCAACTTAGTTTTGTTTTCCGAATTGACGCTTTAGAGAAAAACAATAACCTTGCAAAAAATGATACCCACTTTGCATGCCTACTATTCAACTTCTTTTTTTATTCACATACTTCAAGGCTATGTGGTCTATAAATAACAAAAACTCCTTATGCACTAAATAATGCCTCCAATCACTCAATGCTTGTACAATTGCATAAAATTCCACATCATAAGTAGATTAGTTATTTCTTACTTCATTTAATTTCTCACTAAAGAAAGCTATTGGCTTCTCACCTTGACTTAGGATAGCACCAAAACCCACATGTGACACAACACAACCAACCTTGAACACTTTATCAAAATTAGGTAATGCCAAAATAGGTGCTTCTGTCACCTTCTTCTTTAAGAACTTAAAGCTATCCTCAATTGTCTTTGTCCAAAAAAAATTCCTTCCTTTTGTGCAATTTGTTATAGGTGTTACAATACTGCTAATTTTATTTTTTTTAAATGATGTAAAATGTTGTTAAACCATGAAAGCTTCTTACCTTTGTTATACTCCATGGAGTAGGCCATTCAATAATTTCCTTTATCTTTTCTGATTCCATCTCTACCCCATCAACTGAAATAATAAAACACAAACATACCAAACTCTCTTACACAAATGTGTGGTTCTTCAAATTTGTATAGATATTATCTTTCCTTAACATTTCAAATATCACCCTCAGATGCCTCAAAATTTCTTCTTTAATTTTAGTGAAAATCAAGATATCATCAAAAATAAACCACAAAAAACTTACAATTTTACTCCCACAACATATTTTTTGTAAACCTCATAAAAGTGCTTGGTGCATTAGATAACCCAAACGGCATCACAAGTCACTCATATAATCCATCCCCTATCTTGAATGTTGTTTTCCACTCATCTCCTTCTCTGATCTGAATCTGTGGTAACCACTTCGAAGATTAATCTTGGTTAAATACCTAGATATATCAAACATATCCATTATATCATCAAGGAGATGTATTGGGAACATATATTTGATTGTAATTTTATTGATTTCTCTGACATCAATGCACATTCTCCATGTTCCATCCTTATTTGGAGTTAATAAAGATCGTCTTGCACACAGACTCATACTCTGCCTTATTATACCCTTCCTCATAAGCTCTTTCACTTTCTTATTCAATTTTGCATACAATGTCAGGCTCATCCTTTAAGCTGCTTGATTTAGGAGTGAATAACCAAGGATCAAATCAATATGGTGATGAATATATCTTTTGGCTAGTAACCCATCTGGTAGGTCATTAGGAATAACTTCATAAAATTCTTCTATTAATTTTATTTTCTCTACTAGTGTTTTTGCACTTGTAGATTGATCTTTATTTGCTACTAGTACATAAAATAACCTTTTTTCCTTTTCCTGCTTCAAAAATCCTTTTGCAGAAAGCATATTTTAAGCCTTCCCTTCTTCCTTAAGAGGTTGCAAAACTATTTTTGCACCATCCTTTAAAAAATTATAAGTATTCTTTCCCCCATCATGAATTACTTTTCTATCAAATTGTCATGGTTTTCCTAGCAACACATGACATGCATTCATATGAATAACATCACACAAAATCTCATCCTTATAAATTTTACCAATAGAAAAATTTATTAAACATCTCTTATCAAAAATACTTTCATTACCCTTCTTAAACCATGCAATATGGGTCAGGGTTAAGATTCTTCTCATAATGCATGCCTAGTTTCTCAACTATCTCATTTTAAACCATGTTCTCACAACTACCACCATTAATAATAACATTACATACCTTTTCTCCTGAAGTGCATCTTTTCTTGAAAATATGTGTACGTAGCCGTGCATCCCCCTTGATCTTATTTCTTGGAGAAATCATCATCCTTTTGATCATCATTTTTTTCCCCACATCTGGTGGAATTTCTAGGTCCTATTCTTCTTCTTCTTGTTCAGCTTCAAAAAAATTTAACCTTGGAGGATCTTCTAGCCTCTTTTCATGTGTATAATAATGCAAACATTCAAATTCCCTATGCCCCTCTTCACCACACCTATAGAAAATAAATGTTCTTCATGGAGACTCCCATCCTCTACCGTTAACATATTTTATGGCCCTAGGAAATCCTCTATCTCTTTGATGATTTGGGAGATCTCGTCTTGTATATTATTTCTTTTCCACTCCATGAGGTTGTTCTCCTCTACCTTGACTGGCACTAGCGTGTCCCTGAAATGAGGATGATGCCCCCCTATTCATCCCAGGTGATCTCCTAACACTTTGTCGATGAAATTTTTCTTCGGCCCTTAAATCTAGTTGATAGGCATCCTGAATTCTCTTGATCATGCGCATGCTTAGTTCATCTTGAATAGAAAAAATTAATCCATTTACATACCTTGCATGATCTAGTTGTTCATCGGTTTCTTCATACTCTACATGAATGGAAAACTTGTAAATCTCACCTATGTATTCTTGCACGGTTTTTAAGTTCTATCAGAGATTTTAAAACCTCATGTAAAGGGTTTGTGCATAAGCCACAGGGAGAAATTTTTCCTTTAGCTTCTTCTCCATCTTACTCTAGGTCCTATTTTTTTTTCCCCTTTCTTAACTGCTCTTTCTGTAGGTGATCCCACCATAACATAACATGACTTTTTAACTTTGTTCATGAAAATTTTACCTTCTTTTCCTCTAACATATCCTTCCACTCAAAAAATTTTCCCATGCTAGTCATCCAGTCGAGCTGAAATCCTCTGGTTTTAGGCTACCTCCATATTCTAAAACATCAACTCTTATCCCATCGTTCTTTCCTTCTAATGCTCGTAGCAACCTTTCTTCAAAAGCTAAGGGTGGTCCTTGTGCCTCCTCGTCTTCACAAAATTCTTCTTCATCTGTGTCATATCCACCTTGATTTTCTCTTTGGGATATAATTGACGTAAGCACAGTAGCTTGCCTCTATAGATCCTGCATGTTTCTATTCATCTGGGCAATACCGCCTCCTCTTCCTTTGCCTCCTCCTACCATTGTTTTTTAGTTTTTTTTTCCACCAAAGACTTGAACTTTCTCTAATACCAGATAATGTAGCCAAAATTTAAACACACACTCAATACACTGCAAATACTTTGAACTCAAAGAAAATAACTTCTCTTCTTTGTTAATGAATGTTGAATTACAATATGTCTTAAAAAGGAAAATGAATCCCAACTCGAGTTTCCAAGAAAAATATAACTAACTTCAATTAAATCTACTCTAGGCGGTGAAATTCACTATTTGTAGTAGTTTACTAGATCATACTAATCTTCGTATGTTCTCATGCTTATTCACATGGCCATAAAAATTGCAACACATTTTGTACATGTCTAAATTAAAGGAATTTACAACTTTCTAACCTACTATGCATGCAAGATAAAAGAAAAAACTAATGCCTCAAAATAGGAAAAAAGCTTAATGGAAACTTAAATCCTAATTTTTGGCCCCTAGATGGTGGATTTTGGGCTCAAAAATTCATCAAAAATGTATCCAATTGGAAAGCAAAGTGGGTCAACTAGTGCATTCGTCTCATCGGGAAAAGTGGTTTAAAAAAAACGGATTGGAATGGACACCCAGATAAAAAACTTTTGAAAATTTCAAGTTTTTGCTAAAAATAGAGCATCATGTCTATGAGATACTCACTTTTGTAAGTAGTTTCATATGGTGCAAACCATATTAACTGTTGGTATCTTTCATATTATAATAGGGGAATATTTGATATGCATTGACTCTTAATCTATAAGATTGTTCTCAACATAATTATATATACTCCTTATATTGAATAATTATGTTAATGAATTGAAAAAATCAAGTGTTTATTGTGTTATTGTTTTATAAAACTTAGACTAAATTATCATTTGATATTAGAGCAATAAGATCATAGCTATTTAGTTGGGCAATTTAAGTGTTAGCCTAGTTGCCTATGTAGGCAAGTCATTACTACGAGGAAGAGTTTATTTTAGTTTATTTTAGTTTATTTTACTATTTAATTAGTACATCAAGTTTTTAACAGTTTTGGATCAGGTTATCTACATGGTTCTTGAAGAAGTCCAATTTCCTCGTGTTTGTGCCGATTCTTCCAAACTGAGAATCTTATCTACTTTCCTACGTGCTGTCGAAGCTTGTCTCCAGTTTCCTTGAATGCATCAACAGTCTATCATCACAAAGAAGCATTGGCAATCACCACTTTAAAAGAACCACGTTAGATACTATTTGGGTCACAAAGAAGGTGCAAGACTGATTACAAGCCCACACAACCATTTAATCCTACTCGTCTGGTAGTGTGGAAGACAGTGTTGATTCAGACAGCACATGTTTTGTGAAGGACGTTTCCAACGAGAAAGGTGAACCGTTGGACATTTAGAAGGGCTAAAACACATTCAGAAATATTGATCAATTCAAAACTACTTATATTCATTCCCATCAACGATTTCATAACTATATTCTATTGCATTTTAGGAGGTAGATTCCAAAATCTGAACTTGCCCATATATCAGGTTGTAAAAGTTAGTTTGGAATCTGAAGTCGTGAATCCCCTTCAAACGTCTTTCAGCTTGTCATTGAAGGCTGATTTAAAATCTATAATTTAAAAAAAAAATTGAAATTTTAAATTATACTTCAATATTAAAAGACATTAAAATATTATAAATTTTTATTAGAAGGGCTAACTAAAAAAATAACTTTTCATGTAAATTGTATCTTTCGTTAAGTTTTAGAATTTACTAAATTGATTTTAATAAATTAAATATTAAATAATAATTAGAGCAACAAATTTCATGTTTGTTAGCTTTCTATTTTCTACATTAAAAAAATCTTCACTCACTTCAAATAAATCATTCACAAAATCACTAGGAAAAAGGATAAATCTTTAGAAAATAAGCAATTACTCTACTCTTTCTATTTTCAAAATATAGATATTTTGTTTTGGGTTTTGCTAGTTTATTACACCCACGGCGTCCCCCCTATGGGATAGGCCCTTCCACATGTTTCGGCGAATATGTTAAATTTGATATCTGTTTGGACGTTTTAACGATGCAATTAAATTTTTCGTCGGTTGTGACGGTTTCCACGGGCATCTATACATTTTCACATTGCTGAGATGGCAGGATTTAAAACCTTTGTTTTCAAGGTTCTTGAAGGATCTTGTGCACCATATATTCTACGTTTTGGATGGTTGCAGCGAGTGCAGAAGTCAGAAATGAGAGAAAGAAAACTCATTGCTTTGTGTTTCGCCATGGCTTCGCCAATAAAGCCCTTCTTTTCCCAGATCCGATTGTTTTATAGGAATTATTTCAACAGGGATTGTAGCGTGCTTTAGAATTGAGTAGCGGACCACCCACAGTAGCCAAATCTGGTAAATTTTGATCACCACGAAAATGACTAAAACTTACCGAATTCACATTTCTGGGCTCATATATTGTTGATACGCTACAATAACATACTATAGTAATTGTACCCAGTGCAACATCCATGGAGAAGGATTGTTGAATATACAAAGATAATTTCAATGGTAAAATCTGATTTTTTATTGAATTATAAATAAGTAAAAATATACCGTTTTAGAAATAGGTCACTTAAAAAATAACCCCCTATTGAGTAAAGAGTTTTAACATGTCCATATTTAAGCCAAATGACATTTTCATCACTTCTACCATCAAAAACTACTTGGCCCCTCTAATAAACCTGTAAAGAATCTCTTCATTTAATTTTCCTTTATTCATCAGAATTCTTTCTAGAAGACTTCAAATTCTTATAATAATGATTGTGTGACTTTTATTTCGTAATTCTTTAATATTGAACTATTTTTATTCTTACAAGTAAATTCCAACACAAAAGTTAAAAATGCAACAATTTTGAGTAATAAAATGGAGTCTAAGAATATGAAACCAGATGCCATACATTAAGTTTGTGATGAATAGCAGTAAAAATATATTATCAGGCTGCTTCATTTTGGTGTGGAATCTAAAATTGGGATTAGTTGTATGGGGCTTGTTGACCCTCTATGAAAAAGATGTCTTTAGGTGTGATTCTTAAGAAGCTTTCTTTATGAAAGGTATGCTCAATATTCATTTCAAGTGTGTTTTTATTTTAATTTCTCATCTTGCAGTTTGAGTTATATTATTGGCTAAATGGAATTAATAATAATATATAAAAATATATTCTTTCATAAGTTAAAAAACCCAATAACAAACTGTCTTTGACAAGAATCTTTCTAGATTCAAAGAGAAGTGATTATTTATCAAATTTATATAAAGATTAGGTGTGTTGTGTTGAATATTCTAATCATAACTAAAATCCAATTGCATATTTTTTTGCCTCTACTTTGCGGGTTGATCTTTGGGATAAAGAAGCTATAGAGAAAGTGTTTACATCGGAAAAGTGAAGTGAAATTTGTAACCAGTTTTTTAAATTTGTTAGTACTCAAACAAAAGTGCAATTACATGCACTCAAAACTTCTTAAATATACATAGAACAATAAGACCTTTTTTTTACTCCTCATGATATAAGATTTGCAACTGTATATGTACGAATTTGTAACAAATTTAAAATGTAGAGATAGAACATTTAAATGTCATGCTTCATCTATATTCTTACACTTACAAAATCAATCACACCCTTTATCAACATCAACTAGAAAAGTAATAATTATCCCTCTAAATCAAATAACATATACCTTTCGGTGTTCACATTGCATTGTGCACATGCGATTGCTAGTAAATAATGTTTGTAATTCCCTTATTTATTTTGTAAACTCGTAATTTAAATTATTTAATTTAAATAAATTTCAAAACTATTATTAGATGTTATATGATTAATAATTTTTACATTTTTTATATTTATTTTATTTAAATTAATCAGGTATATATTAAACGGAAATTAACCTTATCATTTTTATTATTGAAAGGTAATGTGTTGTTTAATATGTCATTTACGAAGGGTAAAGCTTACTCTTTAATATGTCATTTACCAAGGGTAAAGCTTAACCTAACTTGTCAAATTAAAATATGGGGAGCCCTTCAAATTTGATCACTAGATACGATTATTTCCATGAGTTGTCAACTTGACTCCCAATTCGTCACCACCACATGCATTCCACTTGACTGACATCAAAACTATTAATCAATGACCCTCACGCTTGTGCATGTTATATCAACATTCAGTTCTAACATGTTTGTGTTATGTTCCTTCATCTGTAAAAGCTCTCATTGATGTTGGTCTCATCACAGTTTCGTTAGACTCCATTGGTTAAGTATCTGTTCATGCAAGATCCAACTTTAAATTTCATTTGTCACATCTTTCCAATATCACGTCACCTGTTGTGCATGTTTGGCTTACATTACTTTAGGTAGGAAATTTTGTAGGTCTTAAATGTTTAATGTAATGTTGAGTTTTATAAGTTCATGGTCTTAAGTTTTTTTTAGTTCTAAGAAGTAATATAATACTTTTTTTATTTTTGAGCTCAACTATTATTTATATGTTAGATGAGTGTGTCCTTGTCCAAAGGTATGTTCAAATAGTAATTTTAGTGAGTGTCATTTTTTAATTATAAATTTGGATGTATTATTGGGATAAATGGTGTCTGATTTGAAATCAATATAAATCGAATGTCGAGACCTATCTTGCTAAGTACGTAGTGAAATAAAACTTGAGGTTGGAGGACCTTTAACATCCTCTCGCAAAACTCTAGCAACAAGGCCACACAATAGAGTAGTGGCATGAATAAAGCATACAAAAATGAGTAATGTCAAGATTGAAATTTAGTAGCAATGGAAACCAGTTATGTTGTGCGAGACAGAGTGGTAGTGATCAAATGAAGAGGTTATATGTTGTAACGCCCACTATTTCAGACACACAAGACAACAAAGAAAAATACCAGATATTTTTTTTTTTAATTGTTCGAAGTATAGAACGACATTACAGGAGGACACAATGGTTACAACTAACTCTTCGAACAACCTGACACAACTATGACCACAAAGGCAACATGGAACATCCAACACCCATCAAGGACAATTCACTTTTCTCTTTGACAAGACACCACAAGGAACCCAACTACAGTACATAGTTACAGTTCAGGACAACCCACTATGAACATCTTCTTAGGGTTATTTATTTTACTGAAACACACCCTTCAAACTTTATCTTACGTTCTAGGAGATTCAGGTTTGATTTGAGAAAATTCTTCTTACAAGGGTTAGAATCCTTTCTTTTACACTTAGAGACATTAGGCTTGAGGATCATCTTTAATGTGACAATTATCAGATTGATCAGTTATTAGGTTAACACTAGAAGGTAGGTGGGGTGAACCAATCCCCACAAGATTATCTTAAACCTACACAAGATACATAATCTTGATTTAGACCTCCCTTGCACAAGGCAACGAGCGTAAGGTCCCACTGAAGTGGAGTTCCATAACGTTTTAGAACTATAACCTCCTTGTGCAAGAATAAACTATTAACCACGCTTAAGAGAATATTACAATATACTATGGCAAGATTTAAAGTTAGAAGGTCAATTTATTTCATCATCATGATCTCTTTAGTTATTAACCAGGCTTTTAATGAGACTTAAGAGTTCAACTTGATTTGTGTAAGAAATTCATTTGTCATTCTCTTGATTAATTTCGCTAAAGGATGCACAAGGGATTCCCAAAATGGAAGCATTAGACTTAAAGTGTTCTTGTTCAAACTCCCCTACTAACTAAGACATAACTATAACCCCAAAACCCAACAATGATTTATTTTTTTAGAATACTTATCATTTCACAACCAAGATAATAAATTTTAATTCGTAGCTTAAGGTTAGCGAGGGTAGATTCTTTTAGACCCGTAGATAACCACTTTCTTTCCAATTAAAGACTCTTAATTTTATCAACCAAGTACAACTTCATTAGTATCTTATTTATTTATTCATCTATGTATTCAATTTATTTCATTATTTTGATTATCTTTAGAAAAGGATTCCCAACCACTAAAACATGCCTAGAATAGCATTGGTACCAATACCATGGAGGGTTATTAAACATGAAATTTTTATGACCTAAAAGAAGAAATTACCATAACTCATCGAGAAAACTAAACATGGTTATAACATTTCTACTCGACATGGCACATATTTCAAAGATTCGATTGAGTTTGGATGAGAACAAGAAGGTAAAAAAATTATTCCAACCACGCTACAACATTTTCATGACTTTAATAATATAATAAAGAAATGAACATAACAAGGTGATGATCAAATTTTATTCCTCACAAAGATAATTACAAGTTTTGCTACAACAGGATAAGACATCTTTATTTCTCAAAAACCAAAAATCCAAGGCAAGAGGCCTTCCAAACTCCTTTACAAGTACCATTCCAAGATTTACAACACATTAGACATTCGTACAAGGAACTTCATAACACAAACCGATGAAACCTTTACAAATCTTTCCTTTATCTACTCGCATAAGCCATCTGCATAAGTATTAACTTGAGTCAGTTCATGAGAACTGAGCATGATAAGAGCTATAACATAAGACATTATGTTGTTACCTAACTATTTTATAGAAATAAAATCATTGTTAATGAAACAACCCCGGAAACGTAGGTTAAAATTTGTGAAAAGAATTTCCAATAAAACAATAAGGAAAAATAAATCTCATAGATCCAACAAGGAGTAGTATTTAAATACAATCTCATCAATTCAATCTTGTTGAGTCTATTTCAAACACCAATATGCACTTTTACCAATTGCTAATCATCTAAACATGGGTATTTAGGAAGGAAGGAATTCATATGTCCTATACTAACCTTATCCTTCCAATCAAATCACAACCCAAGTCCCTCAACTAAACATATTCTAACTTTTCAAGAAGAAGCACAAGTCTTGAACAACTACCATTCTCTAATCAGTATAGAAATGTTTATTCAAAATTTTGTGACTTGGAAGCACTGAAAGATAAACCAAAATCTAAATACATTTCATCAACTACAATACTATTTTAGGGCCCAACACAGAGTTAAAAATGGGATTGATCCAGAATAGGTTCCTACACTAAGGTGAGGAAGACTCAGTCAGTTAAAACAAGACCATAATAATTACATATGAATCTTTCAAGGTAATGGTGATTAAGTAGACTGCTCAAAATCTATCATTCCAACAATGGAAAACAAATCACTAATACTCATTAGAAAACAATTTCCTATAAAAGAAGTCAATAATTTCAACCCTACTAATTTCATTGGTGTGTTATTTTTTAGATTCATTTCCAATACGATGATATTTAAAACTACAACCATATTTTAAAGGGAGGAATTAAATTTAAAAAAATAAGAAAATAACTCCTAATCATTCTTCAACAATCTCCATCAATTAAATCATGCCATAATTTTTCCACTATACTACAATCCACATCCTATCAGCTATCTACAGGAAGTTGTATACAATCACAAATGGCTTAACATGAATGGAATTCTGTCACCTATGTCCCTTTGAACCAAGTCCCTTTCACGGTCTAACTAGTGATGCCATCAAATAGATAAACAATTCCACAAGAATTAAATGTAGTCACTGAGCATGCCTATAGGAGGTCTATTCTAGCATTGACAAGACATAACAATATAAGGATAGGGAACTCTAGAAAGGTCCACAAAGATACTGAAATCAAGAATCCACCAAATCAACTCATACTAATATAGCCAAGATGAGAGAGGGAGAATTATAACACAACATACACTTCAAGTGATCAAGCTATAGATTGAATACACAAGAAAATTTCTACATAAGTCTAAGGGATCAAGGATGCCAACAGTTCGAATCAACAAAATCATAGAATACATCCTTCTCTTGATACAAATCAGGATCCAAGTTATAAGGATAAAAATGTTTCGTTTAACAATTATTACAAAAGTTCGCAATTTAAAATCACACACAATAACCCCACTCAAAGAGACAATTTCATGAAAAGAAAAGTTCATTTAATAAAACATTTAGATAAAAGCAGAAGAATTAAGGTGTAAGGCTTATCATGCCTAAAATTTGCTTCCACCCATTGCATAGACACCTCACCGACTGACATCAACACTCAACGGGTTGAATCTCTATCCACAAACATCATGGGTACTAAAACCTACACATAGTCTCACATTGGCACTGCAGGGAACTCTCAAAACCATGAGTGCATCTTTCTGAAGAAAAGAGGTCCCAAGGACTACCCTAATGGAAAACAATACACAAAAGGGGTTTAATGGAAAGGTTCCAGGAGCCCGTGAGAGATAGGGGAAAAAATAGACCCCCACAACCTCACAAAAATACTCCCAGTCTGCGTCAGAAAGGGACAGTTAGAGCAGGGAAATAACATCCCTCGGAGCACAAGGAAACATATTTCTTTGAAAGTAGCAGGCACATGTCAAGCACAAAAAGGGAAAAAAACAAAAACAAACAAAACAACTTGCTCAGATCGCTCTAGACAGAATACACGTGGTCAAGGGAAAGATGGAATCTTTGGAAAAAGAAAGGACATCCATCGAAGGGAAGAGGAGTTGGAGAAAGTAGGATGGGGTCACATGAAACTTAAGAGCCCGTATAAAAGGCGTGGAGTAATCACCTAGCTAGAAAATTGTTTCCTAAATCCTACAAGAGATGTGGTCTTCAAGGAAAATGCCTTCACATAAGGTTAAGCACACAAAACAAAGGAATCTTGAACTCAACCTTGATTCCCCATCGACCATCACTAGGTGTCCGGTCTGAACATCTCACCTTCTCTAAGCACACCCACGCAGCCAGGTCAAAAAGATAGTTTGGAACAGGTATGGACATCGGCCCACGCATGTAGGAGAGGAGCCTTCATCCCAATGTTGCAACAGAGAAATCCCATTTTACATAGACCCATAACCATTTTTCCAACCCCCATGTGGCCAACAGTAAAAAGGGAAAGAAACACGCCTCAGCATGCCTGACAAAAGGCCCCAAACAGAATAGAAACAATGCTTCCTTCTATCCCATGCCAGGAAGGCCAATTAAATGGCCATAAAGAAGAAAATCAGAGAGGTAGGCATCCCCACTTCCAAGGCATATCCACGCCTCCACATGCCAAAAGACCAAGAGGAAAGAAAAAAAATTCCCCACACCAACAAGAAGGATAATGCATCATTAAGAATGGCAGGTCGGTTGTTATAATATCCAACACTCCTTTAATTTAAACGATAAACGCAAGCATGTATGGTGGGCCTAAACGACCAAAGGGGAAAGACTAGTGGTTGGAGTTTTCAACAGAAGCTCAAGATAATGATCAACCATGGCCCGACCATAGGGTATGCTCTTCCTTTGCTCAAAAAGAGGCTCACGCTAAAAAAACTATCAATAATAAAATAAAATAGCTTAGACGTAATTGATAATAATATCAATAAAATTGACACTAAAATAAAATAATCATCAGTCGATAATTAAATAACAATATTATTATCATCACTCTTATTATTATTTTTTAAACTTAAAATAATTATTAGTCATATTAGTAATGACTGACAGACAAGCTCGGAAAAACGAGGACAATATTTTCCTTTAATAGGATAGTTGGAAAGGGCGCTACTAAGGCTGACCACAAGTAGCTTCGACAAGGACACGAGGAGACCATACGGGGAGGAAGGATGTTAATCCTTCTCTTAGACAAGGTCGAGGTAAACTAACAGACAATGGGAGGACACACACCACCTACCCCCACTTATCAACAGGGTCATCGGAGCAAGAACTGGGGTAATGTCGAACGGGGCATTACATTCTCCTCCCCTTAAGAAAGCATCATCCTTGATATGACATAAAATTGGAGAAGGGAAGGGTGGTAAGAAAAAAAGGAACAGATAAAGACGAAATTACACCCTATGGTTAAAATTTTGATCATTAAAGCTGGGCCACGGGGTAGCTTCAGAACATTTTGGCAGAATGTTTAACTTTTAAAGTTCTGTGAAGATTGGCAGTTCCCTCTTATTCATTATTTAATTAGTCTCTTTTCATTTACAGTATTCCTAATTCAAGTTCCTTAAAATTTCATTATTATAGAGTTTTAGTTTATTCATTCTGGTGGGTGCCCAGCATGAACTACTATCACAACACCCTACCAGGTTCATACACAACACTAAAGATTCACCAACATACTAGTACATACTTTCATGACGGTACCACACCACAAGACCTTAACCCAATATGGATGAGTAAAGACACGGTCCACATAAATTAGCACTTGACACACATCTATGACTTACATATAGAATACTCAAACAAAAGTGTACTACAATGACCATACATTTCCTAAACTCCACAGGTGAAGATTTTACATAGCTCAAAAAAATAGCTACAGGTACATAGTGTCAACAAGGGCATCAAAGCCATATCCACAACATCACACAACATACACAACTAACATAAGTAACACATACATCATAGGACCCCTACCAAGACATCACAATAACTCAACATAAATCCCAAAACATCAGTCACACAAATACAAAAATATCTTATGCCTCCCTCAAGTCTCGTATGCCTCCCTCAATCTCTTATGCCTACCTCAATTCTCTTATGCCTCACCGAATCTCTTATGCCTCCCTAAAGTATTTTATTCCTCCCTCAATCTCTTTTGCCTCCCTAAAGTCTCTTTTGTCTCCCTCAAGTCTCTTATGCCTCCCTCAATCTCTTATTCATCCCTTAAGGAGGTTGGTTTCCCTATGGCCCTAGGCATATAGAGTCCAGACACCCCTAACCCAAGTGACATAATAACTCATGGTTCAACAACCCACTAGTTATATGTAACTCCTTAGGGTGTACCCCCATACAATGAAGTGGGTCCATAGGTCCAACCAGTCCATGGTGCATCCCATAACCCTAATCCACACATCACGACAATAGAACTAGCATAAAAATCTGATCCAAATGCCAAGTGGAAATTTACAAGCCTTGGGAAAGGTGGTAAAATCTTAAAATTTGAAAAAAAGATCCAAAACCAAGAAAAACAAATTGCCAAAAATCCATAGTTAGTGCAAAAATCCACATGTTAGTACCAGAAACCAAGGAAATGCCCAAAATGTAAAACATGGAAAACAAGAAAACTGCCGGTCCTTGAAAAAATAAAATAAAAAGTTAAATTTACGAATAAAATACACATATAAAAATAACACATTATGATGACTATCTCATCCTATCTGGCCACCAAGGGGGTACTCAACAAGTCGTTGGCACTCATAACATCAAGTCTTAGCTCGTAAAATAACATAGCAATAGTACAACTATCATTATCTTTATCTAAATCATCCCTCCATCACTTCGATAATGTAGTGCCCAATTCCCTTTGACACCTTTTTTTATACTAATCCTGATAATGTTGATTATATTTTGGACATGATTATTGACTTTATTATAGTATGATGTTAGATGTTACATCATGGACTATTATCAACTTGATTATGTTATGATGCATGATGATTATTAGAGACATTTTGGATATTGATGCTGATATACTATTTGACATGGTTATACTATGGATGTTGTTTAGACATGTGATATTTGGATATTGTGAGTAGACCTAGAAATGGAAATTATTTGATGATGATATAGTTGTTGAGTAAAATTGCAAATGATCTTATTGGTTGCTTGGATGTTGTTGTGATCCATATATCTAGATGATTTTGGAATTTTATTTATATTATTTTGGATGTTCTGATATGGCCACGAGGCCGAAGGAGGTATTTGTGTTTTGCAGGTTAAAATATCAAAACAAACATCGGGGGATTGGAGACCAACCACATTGGAATTCTAGATGAATTCAACAAGGTCACCATGGCAACTAGGATATGTTTGTGCGTGTTTGTGTGTGTTAGGGATTCCCATGGGGGGATCACCTTTAAATGTGACCAAGGGGTTAGGTGTATTTATTTATTGGTTCCTTTGTTTATGTTTGCATGTGTTTATTTTGTGGTGCATTGACCCTTTCATTATTCATTAAATGGTGTGTAATATTTTGAGTAATCATGTTGTTAAGTTAATTAATTAAAATATGTCATAAGAAAGTAATTAATAGAGTTCTTGGCCTTGAATTGAAGTGTTGTAAGAGATGTGTAAGTTAGATTTTTTTAAACAAGTTAAACTTGTCACATACCTCTTAAATTCATTTACCAACCATACCTATGGTTGAAGGGTTGATTTTAGAATTTTATAATGTATTTGTGTAAGTCAAATTGTAAGTTTTAATTGCACTTTTCTTACATGGTTTAATTTCAATCCTTTGGGGTGTGGGTTAGATTTGAGTATGTAAGTAAACTGTCATATTATTCACCCACCTATTTATTATGCATTGGAGAATGAAGTTGATTTTTGGGTTGGGGTTGAGGATGTGTTATGTGGCATCCTACATGGATCCACCTCATCCTCTTCCCTTCCCTCTTCTATAAAATTTTAATTCCTTGCCTTGGTTTTGGGTTGCTTCACTTTGGAGACTTCATTCTTGGGTGAATTCCTTGTTGTTTTGGGAGCTCTTGCTATTGGAGAAGTTTTAAGATTGTTGCATGCTTGTTGTTTGGAGGATTTTTGGATTGTTGCTTAGAAACAACTGATGTTTGGAACTTGGGAAACTCCATCATGGAGAGGTAAGAGCTTGGCTCTTGAAATGCTCTTCTTTTATGAATGTAAATGTTAATGTGTGAATGTTTTGGCATGTTTGTGGGCTGTTGGGTAGATGGCCTAGGAATGGTGTAGGAGAAGACTATGGGGTTTATTTTGTGGGAGGCACAAGTGTGTTTTAGGAAGGTATAAGGGTGGAGGGAGTTGGGATTTATGTTCCACCTTACAAAGAAATATCTTGCATTTCTTTACTCGTTATGGGGTGCCATAAGAGGTTGGGGAGGCATAAGGAAATGAGAGGAATAAGGGGTACTTGGGGGAGGCATAAGGAATGTCAGGGTTTTGATATACTATATTTTGGTGATTTGTAATTTAGGTGGTGATACCCATTTCCCCTTTTGGGAGGCATAAGAAGCATCTCCCATAGTTTCTTGCTCTTTTGGCTTGCTTGATGAAGTCTCAGTAATGTTTTTCATGCTTTAATGTAGTAGTAAACTACATTCTATTTTTGAATTGTGTTTTTATTTCTAAAATGTTGCTTGTGTGTTTGTGGAAGTTTGTTGTTCCCATGAGTTGGATCACATATTTTAGTGCATTATGGTTGGGGCTCAAGGACCAATGAAGAATGATGGCTTATCATTTTCATTGGATGTCTTGGTTGGGTGGAGAGCATTGCCTTTCACCTGCTCTTGTGGTAATCAAATTAGAAGAATGCGAAATCTACTTGTTGTTTTTCTAGAACTGAGAAAAAGAAACTTTGATAGTTCCTTGTGAAATGAAACCGTATTGTAACCTTTCCCACTTAAATTGGAGGAACTTGTAAATGTTTGTAATGGAAATATTTTGTATTGATTTAAAATTTGTATATTGTAATGTGAAAGAGATAAACTTTGTTTTCAGCATGTGAAGGAATGTGAAAGAATTATATTCTATATAATAAATTTGAGGAATGAAAGAAAAGTTTTAAAGTTTTATTTGAAATCAATAAAGGATTGCACTACCTTCCTCAAATTGCATCATTGTATTGAATTTGATCATCTAAATGTGAGTTGTAATCTCTGTTTGAAAGAAAGAAATGCGTATGAAGGAAGTGTAATACTCTGTCTTTTGAAATATGTAAAATTTGGAAATCAAAGATGTATTTTAGATTTTGAATAGTTGAATTGAATCAAATAAATGTATTATATTAGAATTGGAATGAATTATAATACTTGGAAGATGAAAATGGCGAATAGATCCTTTAAAATTTGATCTTTGTTTTGTATTTTCAAATTGGAAAATACTTTATCCAAAAATGCACAGTTCAAAGTTGCAACAATGAAATAAAAAATTAAACGATCAAATTGAAGTAGTATGCCCTAAACGAATTCAATTGGACAAAAACACTTAAGGAATTCCTTAGAAAACTTAGCAAAATTAGGCTCAAACCGTTTTATTGTTTTTTTTCCGTCAAGGTTGTTTATTTTTAAATTGGGAGTCAATAAAAAAAATAACCTTCCAAATCCATCCTTAATCCATAAAAGAAAATTTCTCCTTGTCTAATTCACTTGTTGAGAGAGGAAGAAGGATAATTGATTAAAATTTCATAAGTTAAAATCTACTAACTTTCCTTTTAAAATCTTGTAAATCGTTTTCTTGAAATTGACTCCTTAAAATTTATCAAAATGAAAATTTAATGATTCCTATGTAAAGAGGACGTTGAGATATTTCCAGAAAGTCCTCATTTTTTGAAAACTGAGCTTTCTATCAAAATTTATGGCCTTCTGAAGTTGTTCTTCATTTGGCGCAGTAAAAAAAAATTGGAAATTTTTTCCTAGTTTTCCCCACCACATGGCACCATGAGGCATTGGTAGAGGAGCGGATCCCTTTTTATCTTAGTGCTTTGAAAAATTTTTGGGAATTTTTTTCTAATTTTCCCCACCACCCCGCAACCAATCTGATCTCGACACATGGTGCCTTGGGTGTCATCGGAGGCGCAGACCATTTTGATCCCTAACGCTTTTCGGTCGAAAAGACATAATGTCTCAAATCACTCCAACAGCCCAATTTTCTGCCAGGGTGTTGTAAATCTGACATGTGTCCTCTTCAGGATTGCAGATGCACAGAGGTAAATCATGATTTTTCCCCAAAGAAGGAAAATGTGCCAAATTTTCTCCCTGCTCCGCTGGGCTGCGCATGGGAAAATTTTCTTCCCTAGGCCCGCAAGTCCGCTCTTGGGAAAATTTTTCTCCCAAGGTTTTTTGGCCTACAACTTGAGAAATATGAGGAGTTAGGAGGACTTTATTATATTATTGGAAAGGTGAGGAAATTTCCTATTATATGGGTATGTTTTAGGGAAATTTTGAGAGCGTTAATTCTTAGAAAAATCAAGTTAAAGCTTTTAAGCCAGTTAGAGAGTGGTGTAGTGTGAAATTAACCTCCTAACCTAATTGAACTTTCTAACCCTAAATTTTGACCTTGTGACCTTTTAATAATTGTTGATAAAGAAGGAAAAATAAAGAATAAAAAGTAAAAAATACAATCTAGTTAATTAGTATTGATTTGGAACCTTGTTTGTCACAACTGCTGTCTTATAACCTGGTTGAAGACACATTTAAACAAAAAAAATTATTCCATAATTTTCCTATCTAATCTTAGGTTGTTCCTTGGGTCTCAAGTGTGTTGTTTTTATGGGTGTTACACTTGGTATAAGAGCAGTGGTTCAAAACCTTGGGCCATTGGGCACTCTAGAAAACTTGAGACATGAACCTTAAACCTAGCACACTTTTAAATATAGAAATCAACTTAGTTTAGAAATTATATATTTTACCAAACATGGAAACTGAATAAAACTTAAAATGATGAACTAATTCTTGCCTTGGTCTGTGCAGAAGGCAAAGATGGGATGAGGGGTCTTTTCACATAGACCTAGACTTACCACCACCAGATCATGTTGTAGTAACCATCCTGCCACATATTTTACAGACTCTTCAGTATGTTAATGCTGATATATGTGGAGGATTAGTAGGAGCACATGTAGCCAGACATGATAGAGTCACTTCCATTGAGGGTCATGTATCTCCTTAACCCAGTGAGGAGCATGGAGGAGAGAACTCCCATGTAGATTCATCCAAAGAAGAGTCACCATAGAGGGGACAGGGTGACCGAGTTTCAGGACATAGGGAGAGGTCTCGGAGCCCTAGGGTTAAGGATGAGCATACAGAGAGGCCTAGATGCCATCAAACCACAGCTGCAGATCACATCAGGGAGATCCTGAAGCTTTAGCAATCACATTATTGTGGTGACACCTGTGGATTTTAGGTAGAGGCCTGGTTAGTGAGCTTGAGTGGGTGCTTCAAGATATTTCCTTGTTCTAGAAACATAAAAGCTCATGTTGCAATCCATCTACTGAGGGATGAAGCTGGTGTCTAGTGGTGGATAGAGGAGCAGAAGCTCCATGTTGATTCTGAGATAGTTACCTGGGAGCTCTTTGAGGAACATTTGAAGAGAAGATACTTGTCACTAAGGTTTATATAGTAGCGGAAAGATGATTTCCATGACCTCTGATAGGCATCTCTTACAACGGCTGAGTATGAGACTAGATTTCTGGATCTACTCCAGTATGTTGATTACATGTAGGCTGAGCATGTGTGGATCCACAGGTTCATATGGGGCCTGAATCTAGACATTGGAGGTGCAGTGTGGATCCATTTTCCACAGACATTAGCTGACCTTGTCAAGAAGGCTTATATATCAGAGGAGACTCAAGGAAAGACCTAGGTAGGCTAGAGACTGAGTCCAAAGCCACATACAACAGATGCAAGACAAAAAATTGAGGGGGTCAATACCTCTTCCTCGCGGTGGACAGGATTCAGCACAGTCATCTTTTAGACCATAGCGGCAGCAGCAGCAGCATTCCCCCCAACCTTATAGATCTCAATAGAGGATTGATGCATAGAGAGGTCAGAGTATGAGGCCTCCTCCTAGGGGTCCCATCAGAACACAGGGTTCCCAGAGAGCTCACTCAGCAGAAGCTCTCCACTAGAGACCTCAACAAACTAAAGTCAGGCCATCCGGAACCACACTATAGACCTCCAGAGTACCAGCCGGACATGCTACATAGCGGAGACGATCAAGAGGTTGTTTTAGGTGTGGTGTTACGGGACATTTTTGGAGAGACTACCCACAGAAACCTAATAATAAGGGTAAGACATAGATCTCAGAGCCTACTGTTTGTGATATGGGGCATCATCATAGGATGTATGTAGTAGTTAAGAACTGTAAAGAAGAACATCAAAGTATAGTTATTGAGACCACATGTAACATTGGTGGTATTCCTACCTCCATTTTGTTTAATTCTAGTTCTTCTGATTCTTTTATTGCACCATCTTTAGTAGAGTGATGCAAGCTGGTGGTAGTTAGGTAGGGTCATAGTTGGGATGTTGAGATGGCTTTTGGAGCCAAGATATAGACTTCTTAGTTAAGGAGTGTGTGGTGTATTTGGGACCTTTCACCACTACCTCGGATCTTTGTATCCTTCTGTTGGGATCTTAAGGAGTAAACTTGGGCATGGACTGGTTATCTATACACAGAGCCAGAGAGGATTTTTACCACAGCATCATATCTTACACTGATTATCTAGGAGTGGAGGCAGTGATAGTGGGAGTCACGAGACCTGTTTCTATTCACACCATCTCCACTATGCAACTTAAGATATGTGTGCGAAGGGGTTGTCAGATGTATGTTGTTACAGTCAGTGAATTATAAGAGGATGGGTCTAGTGGACCATTACTAGATGATCATCCCATTTTGAGAGAGTTTACAAATGTCTTTCCAGGGAAGCTACCGTGGTTACCACCCCCACTTAAGATTCATTTTCATATAGATTTGGTTCCAGGAGTAGATCCTATCTCATGAGCACATTACCGTATGACTACCACTGAGATCTGCAAGCTCAAGTTATAGCTTGGGGTGTTCTGCAGAAGGGCCTAATTCATCCAAGTGTGTCCCCTTGGGGTGCACCGGTGATCTTTGTAAAGAAGAAGGACAAATCCTTGCAGTTGTGTATTGATTACCGCTAGCTGAATAAGGTAACGATCAAGAATCATTATCCCCTTCAACGCATTGATGATTTTTTTGATTAGATGAAGGGAGCCACAACTTTCTTTAAGATAGACCTCAAGTTAGGCTACCATTAGCTGAGGCCACTATGAGTGCATAGTGGTACCTTTTGGTGTGACTAATGCCACCGCGGTATTTATGAGTTTGATGAACGAGGTATTCAGGAATTTCTTAAATTAACGTGTTAATCTTCCTTAATGACATTTTGATTTACTCATGTATGCGTGAGGAGCATGAGCGGCATCTTCACCAGGTTCTTCAGTGTCTTCGAGAGCAGTAGCTTTACAGGAACTTGGAGAAGTGTGTATTTTCTCAGATGAAGGTGCAGTATTTGGGACATATCATTTCTAGGAAAGGTATTGTTGTTGATCCTTCAAAAGTTAGAGCTATTATGGATTCGCTAGCACCCACTACTATGATAGAGGTGCATAGCTTAATGGGACTAATAGGTTACTATAGGAGATTTTTTTAGGACTTCTCTTGGATTGCGTACCCCATCACTTCCCTTCAATGGAAAAGGAAGAAGTTTTTTTGGTCAGATAGGTGCAAGCAGTCCTTCAGGACAGTGAAGGAGTGCCTCACTACAATACCTATCCTTGTAGTCCCATATCCACAAGGTGAGTTTTTTGTTTGCATGGATTCTTCTTTAGTAGGACTTAGAGGTGTGTTGATGTAGGAGGGTAGAGTAGTGGAGTTTGAGTCTCACAAAATCAAGGATTATGAGATTAATTATCTGACTCATGATCTTGAGCTTGCAGTAGTTGTGCACGCTTTGGTTCGATGGAGGAACTTTCTACTTGGTCAAATATTCACACTCAGGACATATCACTTCAGTCTTCGCTACCTCTTCACGCATCTTAATCTCAATGCTCATTAGTGGCGTTGGATGGAGTTACTTTTTCAGTATGATATGGATATTGAGCATGTGAAGGGGAAGGAGAATGTGGTGGCAGAAGCTCTTAGCATATGGAGAGATGTGATTATGGCCAGTTCAGTGGGCACGGACTTTTGGAGTAGGATTTTTCAACAGCTTCCACTTGACAGCTTCTACATTGTAGTTCGAGTAGAAATCGATTCCAAGAGACCCCTTGAAGGGAAGTTTGATGGTTTCTCACTAGAGGTAGATGAACTTCTCAGACACAAAGGTCATATTTACATTTCCAGAGAAGGGGGCTTGAGGCAGGACTTTTTGACAAAGGCACATCGTGTACTCTGTTCAACCCATTCGAGGGTTAAGAAGATGCACGCTACTTTGAGATAGTTATATCACTAGAGTGGACTTCGCAGAGACGTGGCTCAGTTTGTGTCACGTTGTTTAGAGTGCTAGAAAGTGAAGGTCGAGCATCAACATCTAGCTGGCCTTCTTTTTCCTCATGCTATACTGGAGTGGAAATGGGACACCATTTCAATGGACTTCATTTTTGGGCTACCGATGTCGAGATATCACCACAATGCCATCATGGTCACAATTGATAAATTTACAAAAGTGGCTCACTTTTCTTTGGTGAAGACCACTTATACATCCAGTGCATTGGCACGGGTATATCTTGATGAGATTGTCAGGTTGCACGGGATTCTGTCGAAGATCATTAGTGACCAAGATCCTTTGTACACTTCCCATTTTTGGACTACCATGCAGTATGCCCTCAGGACAAAGATCAATTTCAGTACAATATATCACCCCAAGATAGATGGATAGACTGAGCAGGTGAAACAGATATTAGAGGATATGCTCAAGATGTATGTCATAGATCAACAGTCTAGATGGGAAGAGTAGTTGTGTTTGGTGGAGTTTTCCTACAATAATAGTTTTTAGAATTCTATAAGCATGGATCCTTTTAAGGATTTGTATGGTAGAGAGTGTAGGAAACCTTTTAGTTGGGACAGGTTAGATTACAGGGTTTCTCTTAGACCAGCTTTCTTGTGGGACATGAAGCAGCAGTTGGTATTGATCAGACATAGACTATAGGACGCACATGATAGGAAGAAGAAGCACACAGATCAAAATAGGACCAATTGTAGTTTTGATGTGGGCATGAAGGTGTTCCTTCATGTCAGGCCACACAAGATTCCTATATGTTATTAAAAAGGTTCCAAGTTAGCTCCTAGATTCATGGGTCCTTTTGAAATCTTAAAGTGTATCGGCCCTTTGGCCTACCGTATAGCATTTCCACCTAGCTTTTCTTGTATACATGATGTGTTTCATGTTTCAGTTCTTAGGAGATATGTTGCCGATCCTTCTGATGTGTTAGATTGGACATCATTACAGGTGTAGGATTAGGGGAAGGTAATCATGGATCCCGTTTGTATCCTAGATCATAGTATCCTGGGCCATCGGGGTAGAGAGTTTGATCAGGTATGGGTGCAGTGGGACAGATATGATAAGACTGCATCTACATGGTAGGATGCTACTTTGCTACAAGTTCAGTTTCCACATTTGTTCTAGTGACTTCTAGGAGGAATTTGAGTCTAAGGGAAGGGGGATGTAGTTCCCACTTCCCTTTGACACCTTTTTTTTTATACTGATCATCATACTACTGACTATATTATGGACATGATTATGGACTTTATTATAGTATGATGTTAGATATTAGATCATGGATTATTGTCGACTTGATTCAATTATGATGCATGATGATTATTAGAGACATTTTTGATATTGATGTTGATATATTATTTGACATGGTTATGCTATTGGTTGTTGTTCAAACATGTGATATTTGGATATTGTGAGTAGACCTAGAAATGGAAATTATTTGATGGTATATAGTTGTTGAGTAAAATTGCAAATGATCTTCTTGGTTGCTTGGATGTTGTTTTGATCCATATAGCTAGATGATTTTGGAATTTTATTTATATTATTTTGTATGTTCTTATATGGCCATGAGGCTGAAGGAATTATTCATGTTTTTAAGGTTAAAATATCGCAAAAAACATGGGGGATTGGAGACCAACCACATTAGAATTCTAGATGAATTGAACAAGGTCACCATGGCAACTAGTATTTGTTTGTGCGTGTTTTTGTGTGTTAAGGATTCCCGTGGGGGGATCACCTTTAAATGGGAGGAGTAGTTGTGTTTGGTGAATTTTTCTTACTAAAATAGTTTTTAGAATTCTAGAAGCATGGCTCCTTTGAAGGATTTGTATGGTAGAGAGTGTAGGACACCTTTTAGTTGGGACAGGTTAGATTACAAGGTTTCTCTTAGACTAGTTTTGTTGTGGGACATGAAGCAGCAGGTGGTATTTATCAGACATAGACTACAGGAGGCACATGATAGGAAGAAGAAGTACACAGATCAAAATAGGACCGATTGTAGTTTTGATGTGGGCATTAAGGTGTTCCTTCATGTCAGGCCACACAAGATTTCTATCTGTTATTAAAAAGGTTCCAAGTTAGCTCCTAGATTCATGGGTCCTTTTGAAATCTTAGAGTGTATCGGCCCTTTGGCCTACCTTCTAGCATTTCCACCTAGCTTTTCTCATATACATGATGTGTTTCATGTTTCAGTTCTTAGGAGATATGTTGCCGATCCTTCTGATGTGTTAGATTGGACATCATTACAAGTGTAGGATCAGGGGAAGGTAATGGTGGATCCCATTTGTATCCTAGATCCCATTATCCTGGGCCATCGGGGTAGAGAGTTTGATCAGGTACAGGTGCAGTGGGATAGATATGATAAGACTACATCTGCATGGGAGGAATCTACTTTGCTACGATTTCAGTTTCCACATTTGTTCTAGTGACTTCCAGGAGGAATTCGAATCTAAGGGGAGGCGGATGTAGTTCCCACTTCCCTTTGACACATTTTTTTAATACTCATCATCATACTGATGATTATATTATGGACATGATTATGGAATTTATTATAGTATGATGTTAGATATTAGATCATGGATTATTGTCGACTTGATTCAATTATGATGCATGATGATTATTAGAGACATTTTTGATATTGATGTTGATATATTATTTGACATGGTTATGCTATGGTTGTTGTTCAAACATGTGATATTTGGATATTGTGAGTAGACCTAGAAATGGAAATTATTTGATGGTGATATAGTTGTTGAGTAAAATTGCAAATGATCTTCTTGGTTGCTTGGATGTTGTTTTGATCCATATAGCTAGATGATTTTGGAATTTTATTTATATTATTTTGTATGTTCTTATATGGCCATGAGGCTGAAGGAATTATTCATGTTTTTAAGGTTAAAATATCGCCAAAAAACATGGGGGATTGGAGACCAACCACATTAGAATTCTAGATGAATTGAACAAGGTCACCATGGCAACTAGTATTTGTTTGTGCGTGTTTTTTGTGTGTTAAGGATTCCCGTGGGGGGATCACCTTTTAAATGGGAGGAGTAGTTTGTGTTTGGTGAATTTTTCTTACTAAAATAGTTTTTAGAATTCTATAAGCATGGCTCCTTTGAAGGATTTGTATGGTAGAGAGTGTAGGGAAACCTCTTAGTTGGGATAGGTTAGAGTACAGGGTTTCTCTTGGACCAACTAATTTTATGCGGGACATGGAGTAACAGGTGGTATTGATTAGACATAAACTATAGGAGGCACATGACAAGAAGAAGAAGTACACACATCAGCATAGGACTGATCATAGTTTTTATGTGGGCATGAAGGTGTTCCTTTGTGTCAGGCCACACAAGATTCCTTATCCATTATTGAAAAGGTTCTAAGTTAGCTCCTAGATTCATGTGTCCCTTTGAAATGTTAGAGTGTATCGGCCCTTTGGTCTACTGTCTAGCATTGCCACGTATCTTGTCTTGCGTACATGATGTGTTTCATGTTTCATTTATTAGGAGATATGTTTCCGATCCTTCTCATGTGTTGGATTGGACATAATTACAAGTTTAGGATCAGGGGAAGGTGATGGTGGAGCTCATTCGTATCCTATATTGCAGTACCCCAGGCCTTCAGAGTAGAGAGTTTGATTAAGTCCAGGTGCAGTGGGACAGATATGATGAGACAACATCTACACAGGAGGATGCTACTTTGCCACGAGTTCAGTTTGCACATTTGTTCTAATGACTTCTAGGAGGAAGTTGAGTCTAAGGGGAGGGGGATGTAGTTCCCACTTTCCTTTGACACCTTTTTTTTTATACTGATCATGATAGTGGTGATTATATTATGGACATGATTATGGACTTTATCATAGTATGATGTTAGATGTTAGATCATGGATTATTGTCTACTTGATTCTGTTATGATCCATGATGATTATTAGAAACATTTTGGATATTGATGTTGATATACTATTTTACATGGTTATACAATGGATGTTGTTCAGACATGTGATATTTAGATATTGTGAGTAGACCTAGAAATTGAAATTATTTGATTGTGATATAGTTATTGAGTAAAATTATAAATAATCTTGTTGGTTGCTTAGATGTTATTTGGATCCATATATCTATATGATTTTAAAATTTTATTTATATTATTTTGGATGTTCTGATATGGCCATGAGGCTGAAGGAATTATTCATGTTTTGCAGGTTAAAATATCACAACAAAACATGGGGGGATTGGAGACCAACCACATTGGAATTCTAGATGAATTCAACAAGGGTCACCATGGCAACTAGTATTTGTTTATTCGTTTTTTTGTGTGTTAGGGATTCCCATGGGGGGATTACCTTTAAATGTGACCAAGGTGTTAGGTGTATTTATTTATTGGTTCCTTTGTTTATGTTTGCATGTGTTTATTTTGTGGTGTATTGACCCTTTCATTATTCATTAAATGGTGTGTAATATTGTGAGTAATCATGTTGCTAAGTTAATTAATTAAAATATGTCATAAGAAAGTAATTAATAGAGTTGTTGGCCTTGAATTAAAGTGTTGTAAGAGATGTGTAAGTGATGTGTAAGTTAACTTTTGAGTGTGAAACACTTCATCTTCTTGGAAATTTGAATTTTTCCTTGAAAGATGATGTGGGCATGAAGGTGTTCCTTCGTGTCAGGCCACACAAGATTCCTATCTGTTATTAAAAAGGTTCCAAGTTAGCTCCTAGATTCATGTGTCCTTTTGAAATCTTAGAGTGTATCGGCCCTTTGGTCTACTGTCTAGCATTTCCACGTAGCTTTTCTTGCATACATGATGTGTTTCATGTTTCAGTTCTTAGGAGATATGTTGTTGATCCTTCTGATGTGTTAGATTGGACATAATTACAAGTTTAGGATTAGGGGAAGGTAATGGTGGATCCCATTTGTATCCTAGATTGCAGTATCCTAGGCCATCGGGGTAGAGAGTTTGATTAGGTACAGGTGCAGTGGGACAGATATGATAAGACTGCATCTACACAGGAGGATGCTACTTTGCTACGATTTCAGTTTCCACATTTGTTCTAGTGACTTCTAGGAGGAATTTGAGTCTAAGGGGAGGGGGATGTAGTTCCCACTTCCCTTTGACACCTTTTTTTTTATACTGATCATCATACTGCTGATTATATTATGGACATGATTATGGACTTTATCATAGTATGATGTTAGATGTTAGATCATGGATTATTGTCTACTTGATTCAGTTATAATGCATGATGATTATTAGAAACATTTTGGATATTGATGTTGATATACTATTTGACATGGTTATACAATGGATGTTGTTCAGACATGTGATATTTAGATATTGTGAGTAGACCTAGAAATTGAAATTATTTGATGGTGATATAGTTGTTGAGTAAAATTGCAAATAATCTTGTTGGTTGCTTAGATGTTGTTTTGATCCATATAGCTATATGATTTTGGAATTTTATTTATATTATTTTGGATGTTCTGATATGGCCATGAGGCTGAAGGAATTATTCATGTTTTTAAGGTTAAAATATCACAAAAAACATGGGGGATTGGAGACCAACCACATTGGAATTCTAGATGAATTCAACAAGGTCACCATTGCAACTAGTATTTGTTTATGCGTGTTTTTGTGTGCTTGATAAAGCCTCGGTAATGTTTGTCACGCTTTAATGTAGTTGTAAACTACATTTTGTTTTTGGACTGTGTTTTTATTGTGAAAATGTTGTCTGTGTTTGTGAAAGCCTGTTGTTGTCATGAGTTGGATCACATATTTTATTGTATTGTTGTTGGGGCTCAAGGGCCAATGAATAAGGACTGATTCTCCTTTTCATTGGATGTCTCGATGGGTGGAGAATGTTTCCTTTCCCCTGCTCTTATGGTGATCAAATTAGAAGAATGTGAAATCAACTTGTTGTTCTTGGAGCTTAGAATTTTTCCTTAAAGGGTGAGTTAGACAGTTCTTGTGTGACAAGTGAAACCTATCCCATACCTGTTAAATTCATTTCCCAACCATGACTATGGTTGGAGGGTTGAACTTGTAGAATGTTTGTAATGGAAAGATGTTGTAAGTGAAATTGAAAGTTGTATATTGTAACTTTTCTAAAATGAGATAAATTTCAGTCCTTTGGGGTGTGGGTTCATCATTTGAGTATGTAATGTAAACTGTCATATTGTTCACCCACCTATGTATTAGGAATTTGAGGAATGAAAAAAATTTTTGGGGTTGGGGTTGAGGATTTGTTATTTGAAATCAATAAATTTATTGCACCTCATCCTCTTCCTCAAATTGCATCACTTCTATTGAATTTGAATTCATTGCCTAAATGTGAGTTGCTAATCTCTGTTTGAAAGAAAGAAATGTGTATGAAGTGAATTTCTTGTTGTAATGGGAGCTCTTGTCTTTTGGAAATATGTTGAAAATTGGAAAGCAGAGATGTATGTTAGCTTTTGAGGAATTTTGAATTATCACTTGGACATGACTGTATTAGATTAGAGCTTGGAATAAATTCTAATACTTGGAGAGATGAAAAGCTTAGCTGATTATATGCTCTTCTTTTATGAATGTAAATGTTAATGTGTGATTCTTTTGGCATGTTTGTGTGATGTTGGATCAAACTGGCCTAGGAATACTTTATCCAAAAATGCTATGGGGTTCAAACTGTGGGAGGCATAAGTGTGTTTTAAAAAATTATAATGATGGAGGGACTTGGGAGTAGTATTCCACCTTACAACGAAATATCAATTGGATAAAAATACTCGTTATGGAATGCCATAAGAGGTTAAGGAAACTTAAGCAAAATGAGAGGAATCAAACCGTACTTGTTGTCGTTTTTGCCGTCAAGGTTAGGGTTTTGATATACTATATTTTGGTGGTTCAATAAAACAAGTGGTGATACACATTTCCAAATCCATCCTGGGAGGCATAATATGCATCCATCTATGAGTTTCATTTCTCCATTGTCTTGCTTGACAAAGCCTGAGTAGATTTTTGTCAGGACTTTAATGTAGATGTAAAATTTCATACAGTTTTGTTTATTGGATTGTGTAAATAGTTTATTGTGAAAGGGACTATATCCTGTCTACAATATTGACTCAAAAGCTAGATATAAGCAATGTAACATGAGACTAAAAGGGATCACATATTTTATTTCATATTGAACATAAGCCTCAACGGCCAATAAAACAATCTGCCAAGAGCTTCTCCTGTAAACAGTAAATGTCAACAGTTTGAAAAATAGCTAGTAAACTTTCAACCAAACTCAAAACAGCTGCCCAGCAGCTAGTAAGAATGTGACCAATCAACCTGAATATTGTGATAAGAGCTACCAAAAAGATAAGAATCATAGTTCTTTGTCCAAGATGGTGGGGGAGTGTAACCTTTCCCACTTGAAGTTGATGAACTTATAAATGTTTCCTAATCCACTACCTGTCCATGTCTTCATTTCAAAGTTCTATCCATTGTATATGTGAAAGAGATAACCACTTCAATTCAGCGTTTGAGCGAATGTGAAAGATTTGTCAGTAAGGGGAGTCGAAGTAATGTTGATTACTGTAAGTATTGTTCTAAAAATTTATTTGAATATGGGGATAAATTATCTGCATTACCTTCCTCAGAGACTTCCATGATGGGTGAGTTGAATCTTGCATGTGGATGCTAACTGTGAGTCGTAATCTGGAGTTTCCTGAAAGATCGAAATGTTTATGAAGGCTCTGGTAGAGACTCTGTCTTTCCACCATGCAGGTCTTGAATTGGAAAGTTGGGAATGTATCACAATCTTTTGTAATAGTTGACCAGTGAATTAACACAATCTATTAGATTACAATCTAAAGGCAATTCTAATACTTGGATAGGAGAAATCTCTGTATCCATAGATCCTTTCACCATTGGGTCTTTTCAGCTTAATTTCAAACTGGCAAATACTTTGGATCCAGATCAATATGCACAAGGATCTGTGTATACCTAGTGTGTGATTGAAATAACAGGTTTTCTCATCAACAGCCGCACATGAAGCCTAGAGTATCCCCTATTGCAACCAATTCAATTGGATATAAATTCCAAAGTTGGAGTCCTTAGTCCACGTTAACGAAAATTAGGCTCAAACTAGGTAGGTGTCGTTTTTTTATCAAGATTTTTTTTGTTAAATTGGGAGTCAATAATATGAAATTTCCAGGGCTTAGCCATCCTAATTCCATCTAAGAACATTCATCCATGTCTAATTGACATGTTGAGTGTTTCATAAGGAAAATAGATTAAAATTTCATAAGTTAAAATCTACTAGATTACCTTTTAAAAGCCTGCAGATCATTTTCATAAAATTGACTCAAAATTTATCAAAACAAAACTTTAATGATTCATGTGTAAAGAGGATGCATTGAGATCTTTGCAGAAAGTCCTCTGTTTTCCCAAAACCAAGCTCTCTTTCAAAACATTTATGGCCTTATCAAGTTTTTCTTCATTTTGCGTCCAAAAAAAATTTAGAAAAGTTTCCTAATTTTCCCCACTAGCCTGCAACCAATAAAAGTCTACCACTTGGCACCACAAGGCATTGGCAGAGTATCCTATCCCTTTTTATCTTATCACTTCAGAAATTTTTTTGTGAAAATTTTCCTAATTTTCCCCATCGCCCCGCCAGCCTGGAACCAATAAGAGGCTACCACATGGCACCACGAGGCATTGGCGGAGGAGTGGATCCCTTTTTAACTTATCACTTCAGAAAATTTTTGGGAAAATTTTTGTAATTTTTCCTAGCGCCCCGCCATCCTGCAACCAATCAGTGCTCGAAACATGACACCTTAGGCATCGGTGGAGGCGTGAACCATTTTGATCCCTACCGATTTTCAGCCGAAAATACATAATATCTTAAGTCGCTCCGACGGCCCGATTTGCTGTTAGGGTGTTGTAAAGCCAACACGTATCCTCTTCGGGATCTTGGGAACATGGAAGGTAAATCACGATTTTTCCCCGAAGATGGAAAATGTGCCAAATTTCCTCCCCACTCCTTCAGGCCCGCACATGGGAAAATTTTCTTCCCTAGGCCCGCAAGCCCGCTCTTGGGAAAATTTTCCTGCCTAAGGTCTGACCAACCTATAACCTGAGAAATATGAGGAGTTAGAGAGGACTTCATTATATCATTGGAAAGGTGATGAAATTTCCTATAAAATGGTAATGTTTTAAGGAAAGTTTTGAGAGCATAAACTCTGAGAAAAATCAATTTGAAGCTTTTAAGCCAGTTAGATAGTGGTGTAGTGTGAAATTACCCTCCTAACCTAATTGAACTTTATAACCCTAAATTTTGACCTTGTAACCTTTAATAATTGTTAATAAAGAAGAAAAAAAATACAATCTATTAAATTATTATTGATCTGGAACCTTATTTTTGACAACTGTTTTCTTGTAACCTGGTTGAAGACACTTTTAAACAAAAATAATAATTCCATAATTTTCCTATCTAATCCTAGGTTGGTCCTTGGGTCTCAAGTGGGTTATTTTTATGGGTGTTACAGATAAGGCTAAACACAGTCATAATTAAACTTAGGCTGCATACATACAAAAACCACATAAGGAGAGAGGAAAGGAGCACAGGTCGTCATCTACAGAATTGAAAGTTGACTCAAGTTACTTGCCCATGATATACAATTCCTTACTCCAAACATGAAACTTTTATTGATTTCACTCATGTTCAGTTAGCGTAAGGTTCACAACATAACATGTATGCACAATAATACACAATGGTACTTCACATATATTAACATAGTGCCTTCACATGGTACATAAACAAGGTACATCACATACATTACATTCACAATTTACAGCACACCACATCACCACATGCTGCACCCAAGGTGAAATCCTTGTACAATAGGGATCATACAATCATCATATGTCCCAAATTTACGACATTAATCATTACATATTACATCAATTTTACTTGTGATGAGCACAATTACAGCACACATTCAACCACCATATAATATGGGAATGCACACATTTTTACACTAATGCTGATGATATCATTAAAAATCCAGTTCACTCCAATCAACCTAGCCACAAAACATATCAACACACCCACACATCATGAATGCTAAAAGCATCCAACACTCTAAAATCAACAATCAAATTTCTTCCACACACACCACAAAACAATGTTTCACACTCAAATGCACATATAATTCCTGAAAATGAGAGATAATACTCTTACCTTTAACACATAAGCATGAAATCAGTTACACACTAACTGGCATACATAACATGTGCGCTAACAATATCACAATTATAACATAATTCACATCACGCTTAAATCACATTACTCTTCTAATATCAACCACCATCATGCAACACCATCATGTAACACCATCACAACTCCAAATCTGGCCTAGAGGATTGAGAGCATGAACCTCTGCTCATAATAGCAAGTGTAGCACCCGCTATTTCAAAGACACAAGACAACAAGGAAAAATATTGGATAATTTTTTTTTGACTTGTTCGAAGTATAGAACGACATTACAGGAGGACAAAATGGTTATAACTAACTCTTCCAACAACCTAACACACCTATGACCACTTCGACAACATGGAACATCCAACACCCATCAAGGACAATTCACTTTTCTCTTTGACAAGACACCACAAGGAACCCAACTATATTACATAGTTATAATTCAGGACAACCCACTGTGAACATCTTCTTAAGGTTATTTATTTTGCTAAAACACACCTTTCAAACTTTATCTTACGTTCTAGAACATTCAGGTTTGATTTGATAAAATTCTTCTTACGAGGGTTAGAATCCTTTATTTTATACTTACAGACATTAGGCTTATGTAAGACTTTCGTGAAAGAGGATCATATTTAATGTGAAAACTATTGGATTGATCATTTATTAGGTTAACAATAGAAGTAAGGTTGGGGTGAACCAATCCCGACAAGATTATGTTAAACCAACACAAGCTACAAAATTTTTATTTAGACCTCCCTTGCACAAGGTGATGAGCATAAGGTCCAACTAAAGTGGAGTGGCATAAGGTTTCAGAACTATAACCTCCTTGTGTAATAATCAACTATTAACCATGCTTAAGAGAAGATTACAATATATTGTGGAAAGATTTAAAGTGAGAAGGTCAATTTATTTCATCATCATGATCCCTTTAGTTATTAACCGGTCTTTTCATGAGACTTAAAGAGTTCAACTGGATTTGGGTAAAAAAATCATTTAGCATTCTCTTTATTAAGTTCGCTAAAGGATGCACAAGGGGTTCCCAAAATGGAAGGATTAGACTTAAAGTGTTCTTGTTCAAACTCCCCTACTAACTAAGACATAACTATAACCCCAAAACCCAATAATGATTTTACTTTTTTTAGAATACTTATCATTTCACAACCAATTAAATAAATTTTAATTCATAGCTTAAGGTTAGTGAGGGTACATTACTTTACACCAGTAGATAACCAATTTCTTTCCAATTAAAGATTCTTAATTTTATCAACCAAGTACAACTTCATTAGTATCTTATTTATTTATTCATCTATGTATTCAATTTATTTCATTCTTTTAATTATCTTTAGAAAAGGATTCACAACCACTAAAACATGCCTAGAATAGCATTGGTACTAATACCATGGAGGGTTATTAAACATGTTAGTTTTATGACCCAAAAGAAGAAATTGCCATTACTCATTGATAAAACTAAAACATGGTTATAACATTTCTACTCGACATGGCACACAATCCAAAGATTTGATTGAATTTGGATGAGAACAAGAAGGAAACAAAATTAGTCAAGCCACTCTAAAAAAAATTCATGACTGCAATAATATAATAAAGAAATGCACATAACAAGGTGATGATCGAGTTTTATTCCTCATAAAGATTATTACAAGTTTTGTTACAACGTGATAAGACATATTTATTTCACAAAAATTGAAAATCCAAGGCAAGATCCCTTCCAAACTCCTTTACAAGTACCATTCAAAAATTTACAATACATTAGACATTCGTACAAGGAAATTCATGTCACAAACCGATAAAACCTTTACAAATATTTCCTTTATCTACTCGCATAAGCCATCTACACAAGTATTAACTTGAGTCAGTTCATGAGAAACTGAGCATGATAAGAGCTACAACATAATACATTGTGTTGTTACCTAACTATTTTATAGAAAGAAAACCATTGTTAATGAAACAACCCCGGAAACGTGGGTTAAAATTTGTGAAAATATTTTCCAGTAAAAAAATAAGGAAAAATAAATCTCATAGATCTAAAAAGGACTAATATTTAAATATGATCTCATCAATTCAATCCTTCTGAGTCTATTTTAAACACCAATATACACTTTTATTAATTTTTTATCATCTAAACATGTGTATTTAGGAAGGAAGGAATTCATATGTCCTATACTAACCTTATCCTTCCAGTCAAATAAAAACCCAAGTCCCTCAACTAAACATATTCTAACTTTTGAAGAAGAAGCACATGTCTTGAACAACTTCCATTCTCTAATCAAGTATTAAAATGTTTATTCAAAATTTTGTGACCTGGAAGCACTAAAAGATAAACAAAAATCTAAATACATTTCATCAACTACTGTACTATTTTAGGGCCCAACATAGAGTCAAAAATGGGATTGATCTATAACAAGTTCCTACACTAACGTGAGGAAGACTCAATCAGTTGAAACAAGACCAGAATAATTACATATGAAGCTTTCAAGGTAATGGTGTTTAAGTATACTACTCAAAGACTATCATTCTAACAATGGAAAAGAAATCAATAATACTCTTTAGACAATAATTTCAACCCTACTAATTTAATTGGTGTGTTTGTTATGACAGTCATTTCGAATATGATGATATTTAAAGCACCAACCATATTTTAAAGGAAGGGATAAAATTTAAAAAAACAAGAAAAGAACTCCTAATTAGTCTTCAAAAATCTTCATCAATTAAATCATGTCATAAGTTTTCCACTATACTACAATCCACATCCGATCAACTATCTACATGAAGTTGTATACAATCACAAATGGCTTGACATGAACAGAATTCTTTCACCTATGTCCCTTCGAACTAAGTCCCTTTATTGGTCTAACTATTGATTCCATCAAACGATAAACAATTCCACATGAATTAAATGTAATCACTGAGCATGCCTATAGGATGTATATTCTAGCATTGATAAGACACAACAACATAAGGATAGGGAACCCAAGAAAGGTCTGTCAAGATACTAAAATAAAGAATCCACTAAATCAACACATACTAATATAGCTAAGATGAGAGAGAAGGAATTATAACACAACATGCACTTCAAGTGATCAAGCTACAAATTTAATACACAAGAAAATTTCTACATATGTCTAAGGGATCAAGGACACCAATAGTTCTAATCAACAACATCATAGAATACATCATTCTCTTGATAAAAAACAAGATCCAAGTTATAAGAATAAAACTGTTTCCTTTAACAATAATTACACAAGTTCACAATTTAAAATCACACACAATAACCCCGCTCAAAGAGACAATTTCATGAAAATAAAATTTCATTTAATAAAACATTTAGATAAAAAAAGAAGAATTAAGGTGTAGCGTTTATCATGCCTGAAATTTGCTTCCACCCATTGCATAAATACCTCACCGAAAAGTAGCAACACTCAACGGGTTGAATCTCTATCCACAAACATAATGGGTGCTAAAACCACCACATACTCTCACGTTGGCATTACAGGGAACTCTAAAACCCACAAGTGCATCCATCTAAAGAAAAGAGGTCCCAAGGATTGCCCTAATGGCAGAGAATACAAAAAAAGGGTTTAATGGAAAGGCCCCAGGAGCCCGTGAGAGATAGGGGAAATACCAGACCCCCAAAACCTCAAAAAAATACTCCCAGCCTACGTCTAAAAGGGACAGTTAGAGCAGGGAAAGAACATCCCTCGAAGCACAAGGAAATGTATTTCTTTGGAAGTAGCAGGCACAGGTCAAACATAAAAAGGGGAAAAAACAAAACCAAAGCAAAACAACTCGCTCAAATCACTCTTGAAAGAATACATGTGGTCAAGGGAAAGATGGAATCTTTGGAACAAGAAAGGACATCCATTGAAGGGAACATGAGATGGATCAAACAAGATGGGGTCATAGGAAACTGAAGAGCCCATATACAAGGCATGGAGGAAGCACCTAGCTAGAAAATTGTTTCCTAACGCCTCCAAGAGATGTGGTCTTCAAGGAAAATTCCTTCACATAAGGTTAAGCACACAAAACAAAGGAATCTTGAACTCAAAATTACTTCCCCACTGACCAGCACCAGGTGTTTGATCTGTACAGCTCTCCTTCTCTGAGCACACCCACGTAGTCAGGTCAAAAAGGTAGTTTGGAACAGGTATGGACATCCGCCCATGTACACATGAGAGGAGCCATCAGCTTAACATTGCAGTAGAGAAAGCCCATTTTACACAGACCCATAACCATTTGCCCAACCCCCATGCGGCCAATAGAAAAAAGGGAAAGAAACACGCCTGAGCATGCCTGATACAAGGCCCTAAACAAAAAGAGAAACAATGCTTTCTTATATCGCACACCTGACATGCCAATTAAATGGCCATAAAGAAGAAAATTAGAGAGGTAGGCATCCCCACTTCCAAGGCATAACCATGCCTCCACATGCCAGAAGACTAAGGGAAAAGAAAACAATAGTCCCCATGCCAGCAAGAAGGTTAATGTATCATTAAGAATGGTAGGTCCATGGTTAGAATATCCAACACTCCTTCAATTTAAACGATAAACACAAGCATGTATGGTGGGCCTAAATGACCAAAGGGGAAAGACTAGTGGTTGGAGTTTTCGATGACATCTCAGGACAACGACCAACCACGACGCGACCACAGGGTAAGCTCTTCCTTTATGTGAAAAGAGGCTCATGCTACAAAAATGATCAATAATAAAATAAAATAGCTTAGACTTAATTAATAATAATATCGATAAAATTGACACTAAAATAAAATAGTCATCAATCAACAATGAAATAAAAATATTATTATTATCACTCTTGTTATTATTTTTACAACTTAAAATAATTACTAGTCATATTAATAATGGCCGATAGACAAGCTCAGCAAAACAAGGAAAATATTTGCCTTTAATAGGATAGTTAGAAAGGGCATTGCAGAGGCTGACCACAAGTAGCATCAACAAGGACATGGGGAGACTAGAAAGGGAGGAAGGACGTTGATCCTTCTATGAGATAATGTTGAGGTCGACTAACGGACAACAGGAGCACACACACTACCTACCCCCGCTTATCAATAGGGTCGTCATAGAAAGAAATGGGGAAATGTGGAATGGGGCATTACATATGTGGTGATGAGGACTTAGTCCTCATTTGTTTTGTTTCATGTTTTAAGTCTGATTTTCTTTGGAAAAAAAATTAAAAAGTGTATCCATTTTCATGTATTGTAATAAGTGACAAATTCTATTGTAATCCCCTAATGTAAAGATATATTGGAAAACTAAAAACGCAAGACTAATGAGCCATAAGAAGCGGGTGTGCCACCAAAGTTGAGTATACTATAGTCAAAAAAGTGAATAATTATCTACCATGTTAGCACTAAGGGGAATGTTAGGAATAGTTTTTTAGTTAGTATTTACATGTGAAAATATTTGTGTGTGTGTGTGTGTGTGTGTGTGTGTGTGTGTGTGTGTGTGTGTGTGTGTGTGTGTTTGTGAGAGAGAGAGAGAGAGAGAGAGAGAGGGAGAGAGAGATTTATAATGTAATTGTTACCACTGAATCACAGCACCCCTGTGTTTATACAAGTGCATATACTTGTATTCACGGTGTGATTGGATAACATGGGTACTATCTCCAAGTTTTGGGACTTGCTACTTGAGATAGACCTCCAGAGAAAGCTGGTTCTTGCTCCTAAACTACCTGCCACAATCTACTCTAATGCAGGGGAAACTAACTATTCTAATCTAAATTTCCAAGGGACCAGAGAGAGAGAATGCATAAAATGAAAACCTACACTAAAGCGGTGATACACCAGAAAAAGGAGGTTGTGAGAGTAGTCTCCAAATGTGTGAAATACAGAGGAAAATTGCACACTAGAAAAGGTGATGATAGTTCTCCATAATCTAGCAAAATGCATTCACAATGATATTCCAAGCATACACAATGATAATGGATCCCTGCAAGAACATAATATTAGACACAATATTATTGTAGAAAGATTAAAGGGGCAAGAGGAATGCAAGAAAACACAGCAGGGGAAGATACATCCACAAACTGATATTTTATTGCTTCATGATATGCACAGTTCAATCTATTACAAGATGAGGGCCTGGATCACCATGTAAGGAGTCCACTACAAGGGCCTGCAGCACATTGGCTTCACAAAGCAATTTTGACAGAGCTTTGCTATCTGAAAACTCCCCCCTTACAATGAGCCCAACACTCCAATTTATAGAAAAAATGAGAAGGGAAAATGGAAATCCCGAAATCTGTCCTTCAACCACTTGTAAGAGGCATTAAATGGAGTAAAATGATTATATATTACTTGCAAAAGGCTCCCCATACTGTCCCATGTGCTGCAGTAGAGAAAGAATGATGACTATGCCTCTTAATTGCACTCCCAACCACCAAATGAAACACTGTTGTGAACCCAGCCACGTTTTCTAAAAAATATCGACCAATTTCTAATCAAATCTAGAATTTCTTGATAGCTTTGCATTGGGCTCGGAGCCACAATTCCAACAGTACCAATTTTGTGCACTTTCATTGAGAAATGCAAAAGTTATGGCCTTCTGAGTGCGGGCAGCTATTTTGGGTCTGGCAGGTGTTTTCTGTCATTTGACGGGAATGAGCATTAACTGACTGGAGCCGAATATGTTTCTCTTAATTAAATACATCTACCCTTGTTACAAATAACAAATCTAGTTGTGGCGTAGAGGACGTCGTGCTCATTCAAGAAAGTCCAATTTTGTGAAAATCGGAGCTCGGAGTCAAAAGTTATGGTCGTTTGAAGTTTCACGGGTCAAACATTGACTTTTGTTCTTTGCCTTCGGCCGCTTCGGATTTTCGCGTCCCTCGTGTCCCACGCGTACCTTTGTTCTGGATGTCCCGGACGAAAATCCTCTGCTTTGGCCGATTCGGGCTCCCTTGTTCCTGCTTGCGGCAAAGACACGTGCCGAGATTGCATTCGCTCTCGGCTCTTTCGGCTTTTCGCATCCTCCGCATACCTTTGTCCTGGATGTCCCAGTATAAAATTCCTCTGTTTTAGCTGAACCGGCCGGTTCGCATCCTCCGCGCAATTTTGTCCCAACTGTCCCGGACTGCCTGGGACAAATTTCTCCGAACCGCCCAAAATGGACTGACTTGCGCCTAACCGGCTGATCCACGTCTTTCGCGTACCTTTGTCTCAACTGTCCCAACTGCGCGAAAACAACACTTTGTCGATTTTTTCCACTTTTCAGCCCGTTCACCTTTTCGCGTCCCGCGCATCCCGACGTCCCGAATGCCCCTTTGCTCTGCAGACTGCCTGGTGGCCTTTCGGCCGATTCAAGCCCAGATGTCCCTCATGTCCCGACTGTTGCGAGGACTAGGACTTAGCCATTTTTCATGATTTTTCCTGGCCCAAGTTTGTTTTCTGCAACTTTTTCACATTTTTAAAACTTGCTGGGTTTTCCTCTTGGACAGGAGAGTTAGAAAGAAGCCAAGGGGATCCCAGAAACACGATTTTTTGCCTTGAATCAATATAATTGCTTGGGACTAAAGAATTTGATGCATGTTATCAAAATTACCTTGAGGGGTGAATTTTGGATAACAGTAATGTATTAATTTTTTATTAAACAACTCATATAGATAGAATTATTGTTATTGAATATTGTTTGTGAGTTGTGATTCACTTTTTGAATAGGATTAAGAGATATTCTTGGAGGTAGGGTTGAGGCATTTAGGGGAATATTTAATAGACCTTGATTCATAAGTTATAGGATATTCTCCACCTATTTATATGTACTTGTTATATCAAGAATAATTACCGAAATGAATTGAAAAATCAACCGTTTATTTTGTTTTTATTTTGCAAAACTCTAACCAAATTATTAGCGTTTGATATTCATTACATATTAATATGTAAAAATGGAATTATATAGTTTATATATGTAGTCACAAATACATATTATCTAAGTATTGGTAGTGAAAATGATTAAATGAAAAAACATGATAATGTAGTTGCTATTAATAAGGTTTAAGTTCTAATGTTACCAAAATCCTCTAGTACTATCTTGAGTGGAAGTGAACCTCAAAGGAAAAGAGCATATATAATTGCAATCATTGGGGAAACTTATCACGCCCCTCCTCTCATTTAGAAGGTAGAAAATCGTAAGTGTCTAGATTGATTAAGGAACTATAAGGTTAGACTATTGGCTTTAACTAATTTTTGTTAAATGTATATGTTGAAATGTACATTAACTCAATTGTATGCATTTAACGTTATTTATTATTATATTCTTAATAATTTATGTTTATCTGAATTTGTTTTTCCAACAATTGATAACAAACAACTTTTTGTTAACTTTTTCCTTGCTAATGTGAATAAAATGTAGCTTGGAAAATATATCTGATTGTAATTATTTAAAATTAGTAGTAACTAAAAAAGTTGTTCAAAAATAGAGTTGTATGATTCACCCACAAGATTTTTAAACAATTCAAAAGCTTGACTTGCAATCAATACAAATAAGCGAATGACATATGCAATAAATCAAAATGTTGTAGATTACATAAGACATAAGATAAAATGTCATTTATATTACATTTATTTTTATGTAAATAAGTTTAATTTTATTAATTAATTATACATCAAAATTATTAAATTAATATATTATACAATAAAAAAACACAAAAATTCCAAAAATAAAAGTAATTTATGATAAACATTACAAAGAAAAAGAAAAAATCATAAATACTAAACTTTATTATTAATAAAATAACTTGTGAAACTTCTCATTAAGCAGAACTGCCAAATTATTTGTTTCATGTGATGCCCAATAACTCTAACTTCCCCCGCCCCCCACACACGTACATACAAATATATTCTACATATTTTACATTTTTACCAGTGTTTATAACATTAAGTGGATATTTTAAGTACCACAAATAATAATGATGATTGAAAGCTATAATCATTTATTTAATGACGAGTACCAAACCACTCCAATAAAAAAAATTATCTTTAAAAGTTGTTCCTTTCATGGGATTGGTAAGGGTAACAGTGAACAAGGAAATGACACTTGAATAATTGGAAAGGCCATTGAATATGTCACATTTTAGGTGCTTTGCTAATAATTATTCATATGCATGCGCATCATTTGGTACAAGATCCTTTACTTGCCCAAAAAAAAACGAAATTAGGAAGTTATATCATGTTAATTTGACTAATGCCAATGTTAGTATTCAATGCAAAAGAATTCATATTGCAATAATGCCAATGTTAGTATTCAATGGCCCAATCATATGTGAAATATAAATATAGAATGGAGCAAGCGTTTTATTATAAATGTCTACTCTATATTTGGTCAAAAGTAATACAAGCACACCATTTTGAATGGAAAAATATTCAGTGGACAATTTTAATTTTAAAAGTATATTTCATTAAACGTTACTCTTAATGGGTACATTTTATGCTTTTTAGTATGTGTGGGTGATTGGATGTGTGGAATAGTCAAGGCTCATTTTTATAAATACATAATTCTTTATGAAAAATATGGGGAGTTATTAAAATGCATCCAATATCATTTTAGAAAGGTTCTCCTCATCTTTCAAATAGAAGGGGATTTGTAAAATCATTCCTTTTTGAAATGTCTTCCTTCAACGATATATAATTTTCTATCCTTGTCTTATTGTGGCTTTTGAATGTCTTTATCAAGTTATAACTTATAAAGTGACTTTTCAATTTCATCCTTGATGACGTTTCATGGAGCATCATACAAAAACTCTTGACCATTTTAACTAGAAATATTCTCTCTAAATTTTCATATTTTGACATAAATCGATAATTATTTTGTATTTCCAAATTTTTATAAAAAGATTAGTAATTGATAACAATATTTTAAAAAGAGGTATTTTAATATTTAATATATGATTAACTCCAAATTTGATGGCTTGTCTTTTCAATATCCCTAATTTATATTCGTATTGTTTAAAACATATATTGAATCCAACCAATAAAATTGAGACCAATGTAAAACTTAATGGTTTATAATTATTTATAACCTTTATTAATATTCAAAACGATGACAAATGGTGTAAGAAAATGACCTGCATTTGTACATGGGTCCTAAGTAGGGCTTTAATTGAGAATATGGAAATTGAGTTTTAATCCCAAGATGAAAAAATCAAACTCTACCAAAACATTTCTCTATTTCTATGTGCAGTCTTTTGAATTCTAGAATGATGGGTACCTTCAAGGGATTATTAATCGCTTTGAGAAATAAATGACATTATTAGAGGAAACTAGATCAAAGACCTATACATTTTTTTCAATAATTTTTGTAATATTTGATTTGATCTAATGCCTTTGAAACCATCACTTTTAAAAGTGGTGAGCACCAACACACTTGATCTAGATTGTAATATCTTGTTCACGTAGTACCCACTCCTCTTCGACATTGTTCTATATTAATTTTGATACTATTGGACTGATGCTTAGACATTTGATTATGATACATTGATCAATAGATGATAGATTATATTGATATGTGGATAATTGAGACTATGATGTTTATGTGTTATTATGATGTAGTAGATAGTGATGTTAGATAATTAGGTGGATATTGATTTTCACGATGTGGATTTTATATTGACATGTTATATTTTTAAGATGTTAGAATATAATTGTAATATCATGGATGTTAGGCTTAGATTTTGGCATATTGATGGATAATAAAATTGTTAAATGTTTAATGATGAACATTGATTTTGTTAGTATACTTTCTCGATGTTGTTAATGTGGCCGAAAGGCCAAAGAGGTATTTTTTGTGTCCAAGGAATTTTATCACAAACATCGAAGGGAATAGTTGACCAACCATGAAATGATGTCATAGTGTTGAGCAACAAGGCCAAAATTGACAAGTTGTGTAATGCTATTTAGTATGTGTTTTGCATGTCTTATTTGGAAGTCTCCCATGGGGGGGTGATTTCACATTTGTGGCCATGGGGTGGATTATTTCCCTTTCTTTAATTTTTATATGTGTTTATTTATGTTTTCTGCATTTGAATTTGGAAAAATTGCCACTTTATTAGCATGTGTAAATGTGTGTTTATTATACTTAACCCTTCTTGTTTTCTTTAACCAAAGTAGAGATGTGACTAAAAGCGACGATGAGATATTTTAGTCCTTGTGTAATTATAATTTATGTTGAGTTGAGAGTGTTTTACTCCACCCCAAGTTCAAAACTAGGATTTTGACTTGGGAGGAACTTTTGGAAACTTGTGGGACAAGCAAGACTTGTCCCATGCCTCTTAATTTGACACAACAACCTTACTTATGGGTTGGGAAGCCTAATTTTGACTTATTTTTCCATTTTTGAGTGTTAGAAAAGAAAAATCATTGCACTTTCTTTCTACCCCAATTTATTTTTATCCCTTGAAAGCATGGGGTGCAAGTTTGAGCCAAGTGGGTTGTCACAGTCCTTGCTTGTGCATTGATGTTTTTTTGTTCTTGATGTGTTTGACCTGAGTGTGGAGATGGGGGATGTTGAAGTGGTATGCTACATGGAGCCACCTCATCATCCTCACTTCCCATTTTCTATTTATTTTTTATTTTTTGTTGGAATGGGGGTTTCTTTCTCTTTTTGCTTGTTGTGCACTTTTGGATTTTGGATTGCTTGGAAATTTCTTGGCTTTGTTTTGAAGAGGATTGTGAATGTTTTATTGGATCTTGATTGAGAGGTAGGATATCCACCCTTTTATTACTATCCTATTTTGTTTGTTGTAAGCAATGTTGTGCATGTTAAAAGTATGTTTATGTCTTGTGATGGTGTTTGTGTGGGATGGTTGAGTAGATTGACCTTAGTTGGGTGTGTGAGAAAGTGCTTATGGGACCATTGGGGAGGGGAAAAGTAGTTTATGTGAGGCATGCAAATTGGTGGGAGTGTGAATGGGAGTCTTACCTATGGGGAGAGAAAATGGATTCATGGATTTGTTACTTGTTACAACAGAGAGATAAGGATTTGTGTAATTAATATTTGCACTTGGAGGCTTAGGGTAAGACTCTCACTTCACTTGGGAGGAATAAGGAGGTGGTATCCCATTACCCTTGATCTATTTGGTTTTGATCCTCAAACCTTTGTGTTTTTGTGAAATTATAATATTGTGGACTATGTTGTCATGTTTTATGTTGAATGTCTTGTATGTCTTTGTTGTGAAGCCACCTTGTTCAAGTTTTCGTTGTTGATCAATGATCCCCATGGTTCCTTGGTTGGGGCTCGGGGGCCATTAAGGGAATTTCTTCTTCCCTTAATGGATTTATGGTTGGACGTTTAGAGTGTTCCCTACTCCCGCTTCCCTGTTTTTTTGATTCCTTTGTGAATTTGAAGAAAGCCAAAGTTGGAGCTACCTTTGTGGAGAAGACATACTTTTTGAAGACTTGAAAGTTGGTTGTGGATAGCCTTGTTGTGATTTATTTCAAAATTCATACTTCCCACTTTTGAGTCGATGCATTGTAAAATTGTAAGTTGTGATAAAGTTTTTGTATCTCTTGGAAATTATTTATCTCGTAAACTCCCTTTAAAAAGTGTGGATGGAGAAAATTTACAATTTCAAATGTGATTAGTCTTGTGAAAAGAAATTACCAATGTCTGTACTGGTTCTTGGAGAAATGAATATGTGAATAGAAGAAGAAATGGAGGTGCATACCTTTATTGATATAATTTTGTTTCATATATATCTCAAGTGTGATATACTTTCATTTCCAAAAAAATTATTGTGAAGTGTGTTAGACTCCATTTTATAAAGAGTGCAAGTATCTTGTTGGAAATTACTACTTGCTTGTGAAATGAAATGATTATTTTTTCCACTAAAAGAAAGTAAGTAGGAAAATTTTAACTATAAATGTATTACTTAACTAGTTGAAGGAAGTAGTAGTTTGATCTATAAGATTGAATTAAAGCATTCTCTTTTACCACCACTTTATTTTTTAAATTGTGTAGGAAAATGTACAATTAGCCTAACTTAACTCTAGGTGAATATAACCAAGAATGTGTGTGTGTGTGTGCGCACGCGCGCATGTCTACTTAATGTAATTGTAGTTAGGTTAATTTTATAGACTTAATTATGCAAATATTCCCTAAGCTAATAATCTAACATTGTCCCTCCTATTAACCTATAAGGAGAATTTAATTAAAATATGATTATTCTAATATTATTAGTATATTAATTTTTTTAATATACTAATAGTCTTAGAATTTTAATAGTATTGTATAGATTTGATATATATATATATTATAAATATTATTATTATGATTGTAATTGCTATTATGATTAATAATAAATATTAATTAATAATAATTTTAGTAAATGTTTAATTGAAATAAATTATGAGTATATTAAATCTTTAACATTTTTTTTTATGTACAAAAATGTTTTAAGTGTGTGCGGCATGACTTCACTTAAAGTTTATATAAAAAATAGGAATTGGGAGGGGGAGGGTTCAGTGACCCCACACCCCACCCCATCGTATATGAGATGGGGGTTGGGGATCACTGATCCCTTCCCCCTCCCCCCTTTACAAACTTTGTAACATTAATCAATCATCTCTCCCTGTGACCTCCTTTTCACGCACACTGTGGGCTAAGCCAAAAAGACACATTAAATCATCTCTCCCTGCGTTAGGCCTCCTTTTCCGCACACTGTGGGTTTTAAATCCTTTGACCCATGTTTTCTTTAAATCAACACTTCAGTATTAATATTTATATATGTATATGCATTTACCCATTTTTGAGTTATGTTTTTTATAAGAAATTTAACACTTATACATATATATTACGTATTTACACACAAGTGTGTCTATATGTATATATATATAGATATATGTTTGTATATATATATAAAAGGAAATTTATTTGTGTATATATATTCACATAAGAAGATAAAGAAAATGCAACAAAAAAATGGATCTATTGGAAAAATGTAGAATATCCAAATGAGTATTTTTGGTTGCATATTACTCCTAATAAATTGGGAAATTTACAAATCCATTTAGTAGGGTATATTGGAGATCTAAAATTTTAAAATAAATAATATTGGGGGATGAGTATATCCATCCCCAAGCTTGCAACCTTCTCATCCATGGTTTCAGCCTCTTCCATATTTTCCCTTAACCTGCAAAACCAAGAAATGAGATAAATGAGCTAAAGAAAAGAATAAAATCCTTCCTTAAGGATTTTTTATGTTTGATTTTAAATCCTCCCATGTAGTGGTGCATATAGGTTTCATCCAAGCGGCAAGAGTGTCCCCTACAATTGTGAGGTGAAGGTAGGTGAGTTAATCATTTGGTCACATGGGTCTTCTTCTTAATGGGGCCACTTGTGTGGGTTGAAGGTTAAAGGACTTATTGCTTTTCTTTTGTTCTATTTTTAAGTAAACTCCTTTCCTTAATAATTTAGACCCAACTTTATTTTAGAAAATTAAATATTTGACTTTGTGTAAATGGAAGGAGTGTTTTAGAGTTGGACTTTAAATATTTAGTTTTTCTTGACCTTGGGAAACTCTGTATTAAATTTATTTAGGATTATTTGAATAAAGTTTGTTAAACCTAATCATAGATTAAATCAATTCTATTGTTTAAATATTATTATATAATTATATTTTGGGATGATCGTTTACTAACCTAGGGATTAGCTTAACGTTAGCGTTTCGTCCTTTAACAAAAAAAAATTATTGCCTAGTTTTTCTAGTATAGCCTTTGTTTGGTTTTGGGTTTCGTGAGTGAAATTTAGTGGGCGTTACATTTGGTATCAGAGTCGTGGTTTTAATGCTTGGACTCCAAGCACACATAGAAATGACAAAACAAAAACAAAAAACCTACAACTTTAAACCTGGTAAACACAACTATGCACGATGTTTTAAAACATAGAAATTTTAGGAAACTGAAAAAAAAAAGCTTAGATGATCATTAACTAACTCTCACCTTGGTCTATGCAATAGGAATGGACATAGAAAAGGGGTTTCTACACATGGACCTAGATCTACCACCCCCAGATCAGGAAGTAGCTATTATATTGCCTCAAATATTACATACGTTACAGGAGGTTAATGCCACTATACACAGATGGATCAATAAGAGGATGACTTAGCAGGAAGGACAGTGAGCCATCAATGGAGGCTTGTGTGCCTTCACGTCATAATGCAAAGGAGAGGGAAGAGAACTCCCATGCGGAGTTAGTTAGACATGATTCACCTCCTAGAGAGCTATGAGATCAAGATGTGATGCACAGGGATGGGTCTAGGAGCCCTAGGATGAGAGTGGATCGTGTAGAGAGGCCTAGAGGAGTGATAGTCATCTATAGTGGAGCACATTTTCGAGAGATACAAAATTTGCACTTGCCTCATTTTTCTTAGAGACACAAATGAATTTCAGGCTGAGGAGTGGTTGGTTAGCTTGAGTAGATGCTTCATGTTATGCCCTTGTTCTAGCAACATGAAAGATCGTGTTTTGCCGTCAACCTTCTGAGAGATGAAGCCAGAGTATGGTGGAGGACTGAGGAACGGAAGCTCTATGAAGATTTTGAGACAATCACTTGGGAGCTCTTTGAGAAGTGTTTCAGGAGCAGGTATATTTACAGGATGTTCATTCAAAAATGGATTGATGAGTTCCATGATCTGCGACGGGCCTCCAAGATGGTAACAGAGTATGAGAGATGATTATTGGATCTACTTCAGTAAGTAGATTATATGTAGGATGAGAAGGTTTGAGTTCAAAGGTTCATTAGGGGCCTAGAATTGGACATGGGAGGGGAATTTTGCATTCATTACCCACATACATTATCACAGGCCATGGAAGAAGGCCTATATTGAAGAGGAAACTAGGGGGAAGACTGTAGCTAGGCACGTGACAAAGTGAGGAGTCACATATAACAGCTATGCATTACAGTAGGTCAAGGGGATCAACTCCTCCTCCTCGTGGGGGACACACTTTAGCATAGTATTTCTTCCGGTCTCCTCCACCTCCTCAGTCAGCAACAACAACAGTAGACTCATCTACCCATTTGACATCCACATACGTCAAGATTTTTTAAAGAGGGTGTAGTATGGGACTTCTAGCTATGGGGGCCCAACAGGACACGGGCTCCACCTCAAGCACAGTCAGGTAGGAGACATGTCTACTGTAGACACCCACATAGGTCTATGGCCGGATCATCAGGTCCTTTGAGCATGTACTAGTATGACACATTGGAGGACTATTTGCATAGTGGAGAGGACTAGGAACTTGTTATAGATGTGGTGTGTACGAACATCATTAGAGAGAGTTCCCTCAGAACCCTACTAATCAGGGTAATGCACATGTTTCATAGCCTACTTTTTTTGACATGGCTAGAAGCCACAAGATTTATGCAGTGGTCAGAGAACTGCCAAGAAGAGCACTAGGGCACAATGATAGAAACCACATGTAACATTAGTGGTATTTTTATCCCTATTGTGTTTGACTCGGGATCATTAGATTCTTTCATTTCGCCATATTTAGTAGAGCATTGTAGGTTGGTGGAAATTAGGCAAGGCCTTAGTTTGGATGTCGAGATGGCTTTTAGAGCCAAGATCTTAGTTGACATCCTTAGTCAAGGAGTGTGTAGTAGACCTAGGATCCTTTACTGCATTACTTTGGATCTTTGTATGCTTCCATTGGATTCATATGGCATTGATTTTGGGCATGGATTGGTTGTCTGCACATAGAGCCAAGAGTTGATTGCTACAATAAGATTATATATTGTGTAGATGATTTGGGTTTGGAGTCAGTGATTGTTGGAGTAAGTATACCCATCTCTATTCTTCACTATTTCCACTATGAAGTTGAAAGTGGTGTGCGCAACGAGGTAGGTCAGTTGTATGCTATTATAATCAATGATAGGTCAGTAGGATTAGGCTAGTGTACGTTCACTTGATGATCACCCCATTTTGGAAAATTTCTCATATGTGTTTCCTAGTGAGATTCCAAGGATGCCTCCCGCACGTGAGATATATTTTCACATTGATTTGGTTCTACGACTAGAACCTATCTCGCGCACTCCTTATAGGATGACCACACCTGAGCTATGTGATCTCAAGTTCTAGTTTGAGGGCCTTGATGAGAAAGGCCTAATCCATCCTAGTATATCCCCTTAGGATTCCCTTGTGATATTTTTGAATAATAAAGATGTAATCATTGTGTTTGTGTGTGGACTATCGTCAGCTGAACAAAGTAATGATCAAGAATTGTTACCCCCTTCCTCGCATTGATGATTTATTGGATTAGATGAAGGGGGCCACTGCATTTTCTAAGATAGATCTAAAGTCAGGGATACCATCAACTAAGGATCTTAGAGGGATAGATATCCAAAATTCAACTTTCCACATGAGATATGGCTACTATGAGTTCACATTTGTGTCATTCGGTCTTACAAATTCCTCATGCAGTGTTCAAGAGCTTGATGAATAGGGTGTTGAGGGCCTTTTTAGATCAATTTTATACTCATGTTCCTTGATGACATATCCTGATATTCTCACGTATGGACATGAGGAGCTTGAGGAGAACCTACGTCAGGTTTTGCAGCGTCTTCATGAGCAACAAGCTTTATGGGAACCTAGAGAAGTGTGTGTTCTTTCAGTCAGAAGTGCAGTATTTGGATCACATCATTTATAGCAGAAGGTATCGTAGTCAATCCTTTCGAATAATAGATCCATTATGGATTTTCCAGTACACCCACTAGTGTGACCTAGGTGCGCAATATTCATGGCATTGGTACAGGATACTACAAGATATTTGTTCAAGATTTCTCTCGGGTTGCACACCCCATCACTTTCCTTCAATGGAAAAGGGAAGAAGTTCATTCTGGTCAGATAGATGTGAACAATTCCTTAAAGACACTAAAAGAATGCCTTACGAGAGGCACCTATTATTGTAGTGTTACACCCTCAAGGTGAGTTCTTCATTTGTACAAATGATTTTTTGGCAGACTTAGGAGGTGTGGTGATGTAAGAAGGCCAGTGTTGTAGCTTTTGAGTCTAAAAAAATCAAGGATTATGAGCTCAATTATACAACTCATGACCTTTAGCTTGCAACAATTTTTCATTCATGCCTGGTTCGATGGAGAAACTTCCTTCGGGTACCAGAGATTTATACTTGGGACTGATCACTTGAATGTCTTCGCACACTTTTCGTGCAACCCAATATCTAACTGCTCGTCAGTGGAATTTTGATGGAGTTGCATTGTGAGTACGACATGGAGATAAATCATGTGAAGGTGAAGGAGAATGTGGTTATAGATTCCCTGAGTAGATGGAGACATGTGGTTATGGATAACTTAGTGAGTACATATTTGCGGAGGAGGATCTTATGGAGTAGCTTCCTCATGAAAGCTTCCACCTTGCAACAAGATTAGATATTGAGTCTCAGAGACCCCTTGAGGGGAAGTTTGATGTATTCTCATTAGAAGGCAGATGGTCTTCTCAGGCACAGAGGTCAGGATATATGTTCTAAGAGATGGAGGTTTGAGATAGGATATATTGGCAAAGGCTCATCATGCGCCTTATTCAGCCCATCAAGGGTGTGAAGAAGATGAATGCCACCTCGAGACAACTTTATCATTGGAGAAGTCTTCGGTGGGATGTATCTTAGTTTGTGTCATGCTGCTTAGAGTTTCAGAGGGTGAAGGTTAGGCATCAACATCCAACTAGCCTTCTCTACCTGTATGCCATACATCGAAGTGGAAATGGGATACCATTTCCATGGATTTCATTGTTGGGCTACCGATGTCGAGATACCACCACAATGTCGTCATGGTCAAGAAGGAAAAATTGATGAAACTGGCTCATTTTTCTTCTAGTGAAGACCTCCTAAACAGCTAGTGCTGTAACACATGAGTATTCCTTGATGAGATTGTCAGATTGCATGGGATTTTATGGAAGATCATTTGTGACCATGATCCCTTTTACACTTCTCACTTCTAGACTACCATGTAGTGGGTTCTTTCTACGAGTATAAACTTCAGTATAGTCTTATCATTCTAGAGATATATAGGATAGACAGAGTGGGTAAATACAGATCTTGGACAATATGTTGCAGATGTATGTCATGAACCAATAGTCTAGGTAAGAGGAGTACATGTATTTGGTAGAGTTTACCTACAACAAAATTTTTCAGAGGTTGATTTCGCATGGCTCCTTGTTAGACAGTGTCATATGGCAGAGAATGTAAGACACCCTTGAGTTGGGATAGTTTGGAGGACAAGGTTCTCTCTTGGGCCGATCTTTTCTATAGGATATGGAGCAATAGGTTGTATTGATTCGATAGAAGCTTCAGGAGGCTTAGGATAGGTCAGAAGAAGTATGTAGATATGAGGACAGACATCATTGCAGTTTTGAGGTGGGCATGAAGTTGTTTCTTCATGTCAGGGCATCATAAGAGTTTGATCCAGTTACTGGAAAAGTCTCTAAGGTAGCTCTTAGATTTTTAGGTCACTTCGATATCTTGGAGTGTATCAGTCCATTGGCCTATCGTCTAGCATTGGCACTCATCTTATCTCACGTGAAGGATTCTTGTTTCATGTATTTTTACTTAGGAGATATATTCAAGATCTCTCTCATGTATTTGTACTTAGGAGATATATTCAAGATCCCTCTCATGTTTTGGATTGGACAGCATTGCAGGTGCAGAAGCTGGGGCAGGTGTCAATGGGTCATGTGTGTATCATAAAGTGCAGGACCTTGGGCCTTCGAGGCCATGAGATTTACAAAGTGCGGGTCCAGTGGAATAGGTATGACGAGACTGTAGCCACTTGGGAGGATGCTACTATTTTGTGAGCTCCGTTTCCTTATCTATTCCAATGACTTCTAGGAGGAAGTCAAGTCTAAGGGGAGGGGGATGTACTACCCACTCCTCTTCAAAAATATTCCATCTTGATATTGAGACTATTGGACTCATGTTCAGACATTTGATTATGATACATTGATTAGTAGATGATAGATTATCCTCGTATGTGGATTATTGAAACTATGATGTTTATGTGTTATTACGATGCACTAGAAAGTGATGTTACATAGTTACATAGATTCTGATTTTCCAAACTCTGTGCAAAAACAAAAAGAGACATTAAAAAAAATAACCCTACATTAGGCCTCTATTTGTTGTCTGATTTTTCACCTTTTTCCGCTGCATATACACAATTTATTATTATGTTTATATATATATATACACACATACATATAACAACTTATATATGTAAAAATTATTTTCGGGTATATATCTCTTTAAATACACACACACACACACACACACACACACACAAGATATATATATATATATATATATATATATATATATATATATATTTGTATATACAAAAGGAACATTATTCATGTTTCGCCACTTCTTTAGGAAGGAAAAGAAATCTAACTTGTAACAAAATGGATCTATTGGATAAATCAAATTTACCCAAAGGGGTATTATATTGAAAACAAATTCACATCAATTAATGAAATTTTACAAACCCTAGTAAATAGAGTAGAGTAGAAATAGAAAAATAGAATAGAATGGATTTGGGATGTGTATATCCATCCTCAATCTTCCTCCTTCCCTACCATGTCTTCCTTCTCTTCAATCCTCCCTTAACCTGTAAAACCAAAATAAGAGAAATGAGAAAAAGAGAAGAATAAAAGCCATTCTTAAGGATTTTAGGTATCAAATGGTCCATATTGGTTTCATCCAAGGGCCAAGATTGTCCCCTACAAAGTATAGGTGGGGTTAGGTGAGGTGATCATTTGATTTCATTGGTCTCCTTTTTGAATGGGCCACTAGTGTGTTTTGAAAGTAATTTACTTATTTCCTTTTATCCTTGAATTAAATTAAATAAACTTTACCCTTATTAGTCTAGTTTACGTTTACAATGAAGAATTAAATAATTAGCTTGGTGTAAGTGAAAGGATTATTATTTTGACTTGGACTTTAATTATTTAATTTTACATGATCCTAGAAAACCACTATATTCAATTTATTTAGGATTACTTGAATGAAGTATGTTAAACCTAATCGTAGATTTAATAAATTATTTTATTTAAATATTATTATTTTATTATATTTATGACGATCATTTATTAATCTAGGGATTAGTCTAACACTACTTTCATCCTTTTAAAGAAATTATTCCATAACTTTTCTAGTATAATCTATCTTTGGGTTGGGTTTCATGCATTAATTTTTTATGGGCATTACAGTTCACCTATCTCTTAAGGCCTGATTTCTACGTTTATTTCTATAGGATTACTATGTTTTGTTGATATATTTGGTAGACAACTAATTTTTTTAATTTAACACTTGACAATGTTAGTATTAACTTAATCTAATTGATGAAGATGTGTTTACATGCTTTGATATGAAATGATATATCATAGTCCATCTTTAGTGTTATTTCAATTCTTTCTCTCCTCATTACATTGTTTATCCAATTACATAAATTCTCATATCAATCACAAGATGTCCATTAATCCTGATTATTGTGCACAAATATCTACAACACCATCCCTTATTGCTAAACCGAACTATTAAATAGTTTCCAACCATTTAACTGTCTAGTCTTGAGATGAATATTCCCATCCCAGGCCACCTAATGGTTACCATTCCATTTTGTATATAATTCATGATTTGGAAATTCCATTATATGCCAAGTTTAATGTGATTTATATCCACAAATATATATATATATATAAGTAATTCTTATACACCCATTTACTCAGCAAAAACTTGCTTTGTATTCTCAATAGTTCTTCAAGTACAAATCACTTTAAGGAAAGAAAACTTCTCCGAACCTTATGTAATTAAAGAGTGGACATTATGAGCATCCATTGCATAAGTCTATATCAATCTAGAATAGGTCCAAAATTCAATCTTCTCAAATCAAAATCCTATGAAGCCAAGTCAAGTACACGAAAATTAAGCAAACATAAAGAAATTATACATTATTTAAGTTATTAAATGTTTTTGCGTCCATGTAGTAATGTCACATCTCTAGGTGGAAAAATACTATTTTTTCTATGCTTCTTTGTAGTATTTTAAACATAGGTTGTGTAAAAATTAGTCTTCATCCCAACTACTTATAGTTTTTGTAGGGGTCTTTACCTAATATTATTGTTTTTGGTAAATGTGGATCATTTCAGAGGGCTTCACACATAACAAAGACATGTTATTTTATATATATCCATATATTGTGTGCTCATAAGGGATTTGGAAGTTGCAGAGCTTCATGTTTACAACCCATAGTGAAAATTTCAGGAGGACAAACCATTTAATAGAATGATCATGTACAGAAAAATTCCATCCCTTAGAATTATATAGTTCTAGGATAAGAGGTGAAACATTTTTCGAATATTTGTAGATTGTTCACACTCATTTCACACCGAGATTAGTTTATACACTAGACAAATAAATAAGTAAAATATTTTTCATTTTTCTATCTATATTTTTTCACTTGGTATTATTGATCTATCATTAAATATTTTATATTTATGTTTAAATACAAGTTTTAATTTTTATTTAACAATATAAATACACATCTATGTTAGACCAAATGTACTTTTATGAGTGTGTTTGCAATTTATGCCTAGATTTCTCTTGTGCGTGTCACACTTTGTGAGTAGCGAGCTAGTAGATAGATGTAGAATATAAATATTTTGTGAATGGAAATAATAGAATCCCCTCTTATGAAATGTGATACATATGAACCAAAACTTGTCCCTTGTGATGGATCTAGATCGATGCAAATGGATGGAACCTTAGTTGATGCTAGATAGTGATTAGTGATTGGTCCCTTATTAGGATCACATAACTTTATATTTATATGATTCCTTCATTTTAATTTCATAATTAACCCCGAAAAGGTAGACTACCAAAAATATAAGATGTTCAAATGGATAGAAAGGACCCCAAAAAAAGTGACTAAATTACAAAGAGGATGAGGGCACTTAAAGGGGACAAGGGAACTTGATGCTTGCATCCTAGTAAGGTGCCTGACTCCAGAAAGGTTAAAATTAAGTATGAAAAGAAAAAATAGGTTAATAAAGATACAATATAGAAATTAGCAATAAAAAGTAATGAAAGATGGCCAAAGACATGGATCAATTATTAATTTTCACACTCAGGAATCATATGAATAGTAGTCTGTGATCGAGACAAGATAATTACCCAAAGTGCGTGATTTTTTTTTCTAATAGGTCATTTAATACATGTTCATGATGTGTCTTAAACTTCTTATCTCATAGCTTTAGATAAATTTTACGCTTGTATTTTTTTAATTGGGCCTGAGACAAGAAGTTTTTGTGACATAGGAAGTGGGGTAGTATCAAATACCTCTAAAGTCTCTAATACTTTAGCAAGAATCTCAAGGCCTAGGGTAAATCCTTATACTGGTGCATTGGAGGTTATTTCTTATGTTGGTGTTGTCACCTTTTCCTTCTTGAACCTTATAAAATTCTTTTTTATTCACACCTCCTCCATTTCACTGGGAATGCGCTCTAATAATGGACTCATCTTAGGTTTCCTTGGTGAAAACCTTCCCCTCATCCTCTTTCCTTTACTGGGTAATCCTTCTGAAGCAGAGGATTATGCACCTACTTAGGTCTTTCCTTTATTATTATTAATCTTGGGCCTAGACACAAGATGGGGGACATCTTGGATTAGAGTGTCTTCAACAACTGGGACATTCGTCATTATTTTATACAATATTTCCTTAGTCCTTTTGTAGTAACCACTCCTCTTTGACATTGATATTACTATGATTTTTCTTATTATGGATTGGAGTTATAGACATTGTTATCATATTTTCAACATTGGTAGATGGACATTGTTATATTTAATTAACTTATTTGATAGACAGTGTAGACGTTTAGACTTATGACATGATTTATAGGATGGATTATATGCATGGATGAACATATTAGTATTTAATGATCTTGAGCTACTACTGTACTGACACACTAGATTTGATATATAGATATTGCAATATGATTTAGTTATTTTGAGATCTTATTGCTAATTGATGAAATCGAAATATTTGAATTGTGAACAAATTGGTGAATTACTTGTTTTATTTTGGGACTTTGGTTTTTAGAGGAACTTTCTTTGAGAGTGTTGTTTGGAGCTTGGAGTTGGATTGTGCTTACATGGACGTTGAAAAAGGCTTGGAAATTTTTTGTGGACTGGGAACTCTTGCAATGGAAAGGTAGGGTCTTCACCCATGTTTTCTTTTGTTAATATTTTGTGCATATGTTTGTGAATGAATGGTTGTGTCTTGTGTGATTTTGGGAAGTAGAATGTCCCTTAGGTTATGTAGGAGAAAATGGAAATGGATATATTTTTGAGGGAGGCATAAGAGTTTTTATTGGGAATTTTAGGAGGTATTTGGGTTGGGGTGTCCCATCTTGTGTTAAGTAAAGTATGCTTATCTTGTTGTTTTATTGTGGGAGGTAGAAGATTTGTTTACCTTAAGGGAGGTATAAGATTTTTTTTCTTGGAGGGAGGCATAAGATTTTTATGGGTTGTGATTTATTTCTTGGAGGTTTTAAGGTGGGCACCCAAACCCTTGGGATTAATAAGTAGATTCCCCAAGTTCCTTTCTCTTTCTTGGCTTGATTTTAGAGTCATTGTGTTGGGAAACTTGTGTGTGTGGAAGTGATATTTTCTATTGTTTCTTATTGTCTTGAATTTTTCCTTTCATGTGATTGTGGAATCCTTTTTATGTTTCATTATTTTCCTTATACTCCCCATTGATTCATTGTTCGGACTTGGGGGCCAATGAGGAAAAAGGATTCTATTCCTCATTGGATTATTGGTTGGGTGGAAAGTGTTTCCTACTCCCCCATTTTGGTTGTTGTGTTTAGACTTTGGGAAGAAGGTGGAGCTCATGGGAAGAATGATCTTAGTTGCTTTTGGAGAAAAGAAGAAAGATCCCTCTTTGTAAAATTTTTTCTATCAGTTGACTCCAGGTCAATAGCAGAGACTAATCCTACAACTTGTATTTATGGGAAAGAAATGATTTGAATCTCCTTCCTGAAAGGTGAAAGTCAATGGGTTGATGGTTATGCAGAGGGTGTTTCCATCCCAATGTATGAATGAGGGACAATGGGTAGTGTGAATTATATAACCCATGTTAGGAACCTATGAGGACACATTGATCCTATTAACTTGCTCAATTTGAAATCTCACCCCATTTGTCCTTGAAATTCTTCATTTAAGTAGCATGCTTTGAAATGTGTTTTACTATTTCCCTCATATTGATGCATGAATTTTTTTTCCTCCATTTCGTTACCATGATTAGTCCCTTCCTTGGTTGAGGATCACTTAATAGTGTAGAATCTTGTTAAAATCAACTTGTTCCTTTGTCCATGAGTGGCATTTAATAATTGTAAGAACTTAGGTGGAAAACTTAGGTTTTTTCCCTTCCTTCAATTTTTTCACAGTCACAGTGTATTGGAAAATATGTCCGTGTCATTACATTAACCCATTAATTTTAGCTATGAGTAAACGTGATTGGATGCAGCTTACAAAGATCATATTTGGGCCTTGGATATCAAATCTTCCATTATTCTCTTTCTTGAAAGAAAGATTCATTAGATGGAATAAGCAAATAGTGATTTTTCTACATTTAAATACATGTATGTATACGGGTGTGTTTTTCCCCGTCAAATTTATATCTATAGCATATGTGGAAATGTGGCCCTTTCTGGTATAGATTGTTTTACAAATTTTTTAGAGAGGCACTATTGAAACTCTATTATTGTTTTACTTATCAACTCAAGGCTTATCCACATGGAGGGTCGGCGCTCATCTTTTATAATTCACCTTTTGTATATTGGCCTAATGATAGTATGTGCCGAGGAGACTACATGGAGGTATTCCATTTCCTTGCCCAGACTTAGACAATTTTTGTCATCGCGCAGCCGGTGGGAAGTGTTTTTGGCAGAACATGGGGACATGGAGGGAGGGCCCGCTCTCATTTGAGGATCCACCTTAGGGTCCCACCTTAACAGTTGTGTGCGATGGGAGAAATGTGGAGGCTTCGGCGACCGGCTCCACTCTATACTAAACAAATTGCCTTCATTAAGAAATTGCCTCTCTTTTAAAACAGTCAACTGGGACACATTTCAAGGGACCATGCCTAATTTGGGGACTGACCCCTAAATTTTATTTTGAAGAAGTGCACAAGAGGTATATATATATATATGGAGGCTATCTGCTCACTCTACCCTTGCTGTGTGTACCTTTCAATGACCAAGGAAATATTGTCTCAGACCCTAAACACATGGTGCCTATCCATTGATCCTTCAACCCTTTTAAACAACATTTGCTAGACTGAGACATTCGTGGTGAGCTCACACTATGTTTGTGTGTGTCTCTAAATATATTGGGGACCATATAGACATAGTGTGCCATTGAGACATGTGGAGTGCTATCCGCTGGCTCTTTTATTACTAAGACTTTGTTCAAATGGCAAAAAGGCCCATTTTTCCAAGTAGGGCCTAGGGCATGTGGAAATGGCCTGCAACTTGTTTGGAAATTGTAATCAAACCCTAAAAAGACTTCTAAAAATAGCATAAAAAATGCCATAGTGAGTATCCATCATGGACAGCTCCATAATCCTTCCATGACTTCCTTCTTCTTCTTCTCCTCCCAAGAATTAATGGTTTTTGTGAATTGCACTCTATTTTTCTACCATTTTTAATCCAAGACTCTTGGAGATGCAAATACACATTGTTTTTTTTTTATCATTTTTTGATGAAATTCCTTGTCATTTTTGTCTATAAAGTGTCATTGAATGGATTCGGAACTTAATTTATGAGTCCAAGGATTGTTAAGGTCAATATTTTGAAGTTTTTATTGCTTAGGCACTTACAAAAACATGAATTACTAGAGAAGTATGGATGCAGGACAGAGTTGCAGAGGGAAGAAAGGGAATAGGATGAAATGATGGAGGTTGCAGGCGCAAAAAAGTGAAAAAGGTGTTGCCTCAAGAGAAAAAAGGGATTACCTATTAGATCCAGCTGTACAGAGCCTCTGGAGAATGATTAAAATGGTGATTTCTCGGATGATAGAATTAGAATGATTAAAAAGACATGTCAAAAAGGTTGTGGCATGGCATCCTAGTCATTAGTCGAGGGTTCTGAGAAACACTGATCAGTTCATGATTTTTCCACTTGGCAGCTTGTGGGATGTGAATTTGTTAAACATTACTTTCTGAGGCAAACTGGTAACAAGAAAAGGTTTCTCGAATATTCTTCTCTCTTGGGGGGGAAATTTGGGATGAGAGAGTGAGTGTAATGTATAAATGTAAAGAGAATGCTCTTGACAAATAGTCGGGGGTTGAATTCTTAAGAGAAAATTTGAGAGATCTTGTCTTCCTGAGAGAACCAATCTGAGATACCTGGTTAATTTCTTCTATGTTTTAGATTTTATATCATGTTAAGTTGGCTATGCAGATGTATATCCATTGACAAGCTCTGAGATTGTCTCTAAGAATATTTTCCCCTACTGATGAATCTAATCATTTTTGAATTAATTTGTGTCAATCTTGGACTAATTTGTGTCTGCTTTATTTCAGAATGTCTACAATTAGTTTTTCTTATTCTTATTGCAATATTGTGTTAAAGTCCCTCCGAATCACATAGGATTTCATCCATGTGACAGTTTAGTGGAATTTGCATTTTCATTTCAAGAAGAGCCTTCATCTTGTGATGAGATAAACAATTTAAAATCACTTCAGTGTCATTTGTTCATAAATATTGTATGTAAGCCTTCGAGTATATCGTAGGCATGAGGAACTATGGGTCTTTGATGTTTTATTGAGTCTTTAGCTCAACCCTTCATGTTAAATTCTTGAAGATTGTGTGAAACCATGAAAATATGGGCCTCCATTGATGCACACCTTCTGGTTGAAGGAATATTTTAGGTATTTTGAAGCTTTCTGTCATTTAGCTTTCGAATTGTTGTGAAGTCTCTTAAAGATCTGGTATAATCAATTTTATCCTACTTAATCTCCCACCGAAATTATTCAAAAACAATGAATCCATCCTGAACTACCCCTGTTTCCCCTATGTGTCCACAGATGTATAAATTCTACTGCAAAAATATGTAGAAGCAGTCAAGATTTCATAACATCTTTAGTAACCTTAGTCCTGTCTAGGAAATATCACCATTCTTTAGAAGTAAAAAAATTGTGGTGCATTAATATTTTCTCATGGTATCCTTTCAAATTTGTGCAAAGAAGGATATCTTCGTTCTCCTTCACCAACAGAGGTTACAAAATGGGTCCTCTCACCCTAGTCAAAAATTACGACCTAAAGTAGTGAGGATAGATCAAATCCTTAATGAAGGTGCTATCCATTTCTCTGATGAGCAAGTGACAAAGAGTCAAATAAATCCTCTCCCTGGCTACAAATTGACTCAAAATAAGATCTTTCTATCTCTCAGTGTCTTGTTGAATTTGTGATGTTACTTGGTTTCCAAGCGAGAATCAATTTGGATACCAACACCAAAATGGCATCGTTGCTAGGAACTCTCTGAAGTATTTTACAAATACAGTACATACAGACCCTGGTAATACTTCTTACACATGTTGTGTGATAATACATTTTTGAATCATCATTATTTATTCAAATCTATAAGAATTGTTCGAATTTGTAAGTTCTGAGTGCAATATTTCCATCTTATACAGTTATTGCACTAAAGTTTGTATCAACATTGACAAATTTTGATAGAAGAAGAGTAGATCTTGTAAGCTTTGCAAGAATTTGGTATTAACAGAAATTTGATAGGTCTTTCATAGTGCATTTACACAAACTAAGGTGAAAATCCTTACTGACAACTCTGTGTTGTTTAAATTCTTAATAAATACCAGTGTCTTAACATATATCAACTAAGATTTGTCATTAATCTCTACAAATCTGGAAGGAATAAGATCTTTCTTCAACAAGGACCCTAGTAGAAGGTTGTTTCCAGAGTTGGGAAAGTCTAATTCTAAAGGAAGAATAATTTGGAAGGTTTTTGGAGATCAAGTATCAAGAAAAGAGATCTCCATTGCTGAAACTGATTATCGTGTGATTGAAGATTGCAATACTTCCTCGAGTGAATCTAAATTAGGTAGTCTCTTTTTTTAATTGAATTCTCCACCTGGAGAGGGGCCTACATTTGTATTTGAAAAATTTGCTTCTTAATCTGCCCCTCTATTTTCCAAATATGATAGAGTTTTCCAAGAAACAGAGCCTTTAGAGGGCAGTGATTCTGAGAATTGCATCCTTGTACCACATAGACTTCTCACTTCTCATCAGTTTGCATCTCCTCCAAGGTCACCTCCTCAAAATAATATGGTTCATCCTAAACCAAGACCTCCATTTTTTGTTAATAATTTTGGTCCCATCAATTTTAGAGGTATGGTTGGCTATCCAAATGCTTTGCCACAAGATGTAAGAAATAGATTGCCTAAGTTTCAAGGAAATAATGCAATCACTGGTGATCAACACTTTAATCTCTTTGTCAATATGATGGAGTAATTTGAAAGAGAATTTGAGGATGTGTACATTAAATTGTTTATCCATACTCTGGAAGAAGATGCAAGGGACTAGTATAAATATTTTCTAGATAATTCCATTGATTCTTGGACAGAAATGAATAATGATTTTAGAGTATAGTATGGTGATAAAATAGACCCTAGGTTTCTTTTATCAGATTTTGAATATATTAAGAAGAATCCTAATGAATCAGTGCATGATTTTAATACAATATTTAACAAAACATTGAGAAGATTGCCTCCTAATTTGAGGTTGTGCGATGAATCATGTATGATAAAGTATTTAGATGCATTTGATAAGAAAATTACTTACTATTTCGGGGATAAGAACCCTAGAAATTCGAGGCAGACCTTTACCATGGCTCTGAAAATTGAGAACAACATTAAAGAAGGTTGAAAACCTCCTAAGAGGGAGGGTGTTAAACTGATCAACCTAAAGAAGCCTCAATCAAATAAGGTTGTGGATCTTGAGGAAGTTGTAAAGACTTTGGTAGGAGCTGTCAAAGAAATATCTTACAAGCTAGCCAAGGAAGAGAAAGGAATTGGATAAGGTTCTCAAGGTCATAATAGGCAACAAGGACAAGACAGATTTACAGATCATCCTAGAAATGTCTAGATATCTGATGACAGATGTAAATGACCCATGGGAGCCAGACAACCCCAAGATAGGGAAAACAGAGTTGTTGTTGTTGAAGAGACAAACGAAATTGATTGGTGTGACACATGTTTCTTACCCCACCCATCATGCGAATTAGATCAGTAGGATGAAGAAGCTGATGATAATGATAACACTAATGATGATGCATGAATGGTGGATTGCTCTATAAGCTCACAACAAGAAGCAACTTAAACTGAAGTAATAAGTACAAGAACTACTGCAAGTGTTTGGGATTGCATTCACTAGGTACCTATTCTTCCTTCATCTCATACTTTAGAAATAGATATGGCACAAGCTTTTGAACTTCCTAATAATGATATTGAGTACCTAAGAGCTCTAATGATTAAGAAGTATGATGGATAAATCCCATTAGAAGAGGATAGACATTTGTTAATGAATGTTTTCATTTCTCAAGAACAAGGGTATAACACAAGAAGTAAATTTTTTAAAGGGGCAGGGCCTCAAGGAAAACCAAAAACCCCAGTTCTCACCAATATCCCAAAAGAAACTCCAAAGAAAGATGCATCTTGCACATGCCTTATTGTCTCAAGTAGAACTGGTGTTTGCACCCATGCCCAAAATGTGAAAAATCTTGTGTCATCCGATGAGTTTGCCAATCTTTCTCCAAATGTTGCTTTGCCCAAATACATTCCTTATGACATTGCCCACGTCTTGAGTCAAATCAAGATTTATGTTCCAATTGTTTAACTACTTAGTATTCCTGAGCACAAGAAGAGGGCCTTTGAGTATTTGGGATTGGAAGAAGATAGGAGTACCTGTTAGTGTGAAATCACAGTACCCCCAAATGAGTAATGAATCTACTTTTCTAAGGAAGGGTCATTCAGTGTGATTTGCATAACATTGGATCATTCTCCAAGATGTGGGACTTGCAAATGGGAATGATCCACCAAAGAAGGTTGGTTCCTCTTTCCTAAACTACCTGCCACCAGCTATTATAGTGCGTAAGAAAGCTAACCTCTAATCCTAATATAACTTCCAAGGAGACAAGGAGAGAAAGAAAACAAGGAAATAAATAGATACCCTACACTAAAATGGTGATACACCAGAGAAGGAAAATGCCGATCATCTACGAAACTGCCATGGAACAAAGAGAGTGAGGTGAGCAATGGAAAGGATGGGCAACATAGCGTCAAAGACCATAAATGTAAGATTCACACAGAACTCCATATTCCAAAACCCCATGAAACATAACTCCCAGATCTGCCATTGAAACGTTCAAAACATGCACATATATCCTGCGAAAACGAAGAGAGGTGAGAAGATGACAACCAAAACAATGAACAAAGGATGGACAAATGCATCACAAAACAGGATTTTTTATTACTTCAGAGTTTGTACAGATGATCATTTATGGACAAGAGGCAAAAACATCCATTTTCATAGAGCAAAGTAGGAGGTTCAAACTCCTTTTTCAACCTTGGGGAAGAGAACAAGGAGGAAGGTAGAGAAGAAGAATGACAGAACAAAAACCACTTTTTGTGCCCCTTTGTTACAATATATGGAAGAATGGGAGAGAGAAGAAGGAAGGAATCAAATCCTAATCCAACCACTCTAAGATACACATTGAATCCCTTTTCGAAATCTTAACCACTAAAAATCAATGCATTCTGTAAATCTACCCATAATATGTCACTTCAGGTCCCCCAGTGGATCAAATTGAATCAGCTCTAGTAGTTGAAAAGATTAGAATCTGTGTTAATGGCGTGGAAGACTTTTCTCTCATTTTTAACCTACCAGGGCCTAAAATTTATGATTTTTTATCTTTCCATGGCATATAGAGGACATCGAGACACTTCCAATGAGTGTCAAGACTTTGTAATATTTTGAGCCCTGAGTCTAAAGATATGCCCCTTTAAAGTTTACATCGGGTCCGTAAAAATGAGCAGGAAAACCAATTTGAAAAATGGGCCCCTTTTTTAATATGGGACAGATGTGGCAGTCCAGGGTAGAGTCAAAATCGGGTTTGTGGGCTAAGAACTTATCTTTTCCCCTTTTCTGTAAGAAACAAAAAATCTAGGAAATTCTCTGTGGCCCCACTACATCCACTTGGACACGTGCCACCCTTTGGTTGGCTAGGGAGATGCGCTTCAACTATTTCCCTTTGTGCCTTTCTGATCAAAAGGAAAATTTCCACCTTTTCCTCCTGACTCCCCATGCTTTGGTTTGAATTAGGCTCAAGATGCTGAACTTTTTTCCTTTTGGTAGAGTTGCGGTCCAATTTTGCAGCTTTTACACCTTTCGAGGGTAAAGTGCAAAAATCTAACATTTTTCCCCGACGGCCCGCTCTTGATCCTAGGACACCTGGCGGCACCACGTACTTTCTTGGAAACCATTTTCTGGTTTTAATCCTTTAATTAGTGCACCATTTAGACACTTGGCAGATTCCACTCATCCTGGCCTATTCATTGAAAATTCAGCCGACTCTGCCCCTTTTGGTTATGGAAACGTGGTGGCACTCACACTTTCTTGAAAGATTGATTCAAGATTTGCCTTTAAAGGAGCATAGAGTTGACACTTGGAAGCCTCTGTAGGTCTGTGGAAGATTCAATGGTCGCTTTTATCCTTTTGGACCCTGGGATACATGGCGAGCTTGTGCTAATTTGGATCTCCACCTTTGGACCAACTCTTGGAAATGTGCCAGGATGACACTTGGCACTCTCCACTTGCAAATTTATACTTACCCAATTTTGATGCCCACCCTGTCCACCTTTGACTCTATTTGACAATTTGACCCTGCTTCCATTACGGCTTGGGACACGTGGATATGCTACCCTTGTTTGAACCTCTCTCTTAAGATTCATTTTGGAGGAGCGGCGCTAAGACACGTGGATCTCTCTGTTGGATCCTCCATTCTTAGTCGATTTTAGACCCTTTCCCGAACTGTTTCGAGCCTAAAAACTTCAAATCTTCACTGTTCTTTCCCCTTCTTGCTTATGGCTCATCTGTAGCACTGTTCTATCTTCTCCGACCCTACAATTCCATTGTAATGTCTACCTGAAGCTTGCAAAATAGATTTAAGACATGAAATGGCTTGACAGAGTCATTTCTTCTTGCATAAGGTCATTTCTTCTTTCTCATCCTCCGCTACTAAATTTTTGAGTCTTTTTTTTTCCCTTTGAATATATTTAAGATATGGAAATGCTTAAAATATCCTTTTCTTCTATTTCTTCTTGTGTAGGGTCGAATTTGACTCTCTCGGGCCTCTGTTTTCACTTTGCCTAGTTCTGGAACTCGATCACATGGGTATGAATCATTTTCCTTCATGTTTTTTTCATGTGTAGGGCTTGTTCTAACAAAATTTTTTGGGGGTGAATTTTAGATAACAATTTGGTGACTCACGGGGACATATTCCTGTTAGATGAAGAGACTAGTGGCCCTGAAGCATCCATTGGGCATGTAGTCTACTTGATAAACATGAAACTAATCTGAACTTCAAAGTCTTGATCCCTGAGATACTGCGAGCCTAACTACATACCTTTTGTATGTTTTTTCTGACTCTGAGCTGTCCCATATGTCAGCACTCTAAATTTTCATAAGAAATCTCAAAAGAAAAAGATTTCTGAGAGTAGAAAATTGTTTCGACCCAGGGCTTCATCTATCCCTAAAATGGACTATCTTGTAAAAACTTTAGATGCTCTACATTTTCTTTTGGAATTTACAAATGTTACAAGAAAACATGAGCCTTCTTACCTTTAATAGTTTAAGAGCTTGGCCTCACATCTCTCTCAAGTAATACAAACAAAACTTATATACAAAGACCAAATCATACATGCCTCAAATGAGACATGGAGAGTGTGCATAAGAACTTCTTCTACTAAAAAAAACCTACCTACACTACTCTAAACAAGAGAAAAGGGAGCTCAAACAAATCCTGCAACCGACAGGGAGAAATATCTTCCCTTCCTTGAAATGGCAGCCATGCAACTGATTTGGCACTGAACATGGCTCGTTGGATGAGTGAAAAACTAACTACAAGCTGATCTTCCACCTAAATTACCAAAGTATCAACTGAAGACAAAACCAATACCTTTTTGATTGCTCTGCATTTAGATATAAGAGGCATGGCAACTGATCCTTGGTGCTTTGTAGCTCATCCTCATGCCCTGAAATGGGCATGACTAGATTCGGCTTCTCCTTTGGCTCTAATGAAGCCAAATACCTGATTCAGAAAGGTCTGATCCTTTGGATGTTCCCATAGCTCTGATTTTCCACTCCAAAAATGGAGTCTTCTTGTAGACCTCTTCGAGTGAATGTCGTGGAAGGAATGGTGGAAATCTTATGGTGATCTCTTCCTCCTCTTTTGAAGATCATGGAAGGTTTCAGTCTCCCAAACTAGATTCCAAAGAGCTGTTATAAAATGCAGGTTGTTTCCATTGAACACTCTCCTCCATGACAAAATGCACACATGCTTGGAAGTTGGATGATGAAGGATAAAATAATGGGATTTCAACCGGTTCCTCTCCATCAAAACAATCTTCCAAATCAAACAAATACATTGTCTCATTGTTGTCCTGCTCCAAATGTTCAACTTCCTCCATGGTATCTTCTTGGTTTGCAACTTGTTTACCATGGTTTCTTTCATCCTCCAACATTAAGTTTGAAATATCAAACTCTTTTCCAACATTAGATCTTGAGAGAGATGAAGTGGAAGGAAGAGCTGAAGGTTCTTCTATAACCCATTTCATGCTCAAAGCCTTTGGATCTGCATTTTTCTCCTTTACAGCTGGAATTTGCTTCTCTTCTTTTGGATTTTGAGCATCCCCTCCTTCCTCTGTTATTTGAATATCATCCTTCTCTTGATTGAACTCCTCCTCTAGCATGAAGTTTTCCATATCAAACTTATCAAACTGCTGCTCTAGAGGACAAGTTGGGACTGCAAAATTTCTTTTAGATCTTTTGTCCAAAATCTGATTTGGTCTCACCCATTTGCTCCTTTCCAATGGGTCTTTAAGATGATTGTTTCTCTCCTTCCATGGCTGATTGTGAAACTTCAATTGGATCATCATTCTTTTCAAACAAAGTGCCAACATAGACACTACATTCTGAGAAAACTGATTGCTGATCTACTTCTTCTTTTTGCTCTTCTTCTGCTACAACATAATCAGTCCTAACCACCATTGACTCTTCATCTTTGGCCTCCTCTATAGGCTTCACCAGCAAAGGATTTTTCTCAATCCCATATCTAAGAGCCAAGCTTACTAAACTCTTAATCATTCCTTATTTTCTTGGTTCTTCCTCTTGCTTTCCTTCATGACTGATTTTTGTAATTTCTTCTTCCCCACATGGAATTAGGAAGGAAAGAGGAGAAATAGATTGGGATTCAATCATTTTTGCATTTTTTTGTGGTGGTAAGAGGGATGGAACTTCTTGTTTCTTTGGAGGGGAAGGTTTTTCTTTTTTCTCTTGTGGAGGAGATTTGGATTTGGAAGAGAAGAGAGAAGAAAATCTTAGATGAGATGGAAGACTAGGGGATGGAGGGATGGTTTTCACAACTGGAGCAACATTGGCTAGGTTTACAACTTGAGATTCAAATTGTGATGGTGCTACTTGAGGAATGGAAAGAGAAATACCAGATGATGGCGTAAAAATTACCCATTAACAAGGCTGCTTATCACCAAATTCATAGGCCTCTATCTCTTCTGACCATTGTAATAGTTGGGGTAGTATTCACATCATGAAGTCCAACTTCTCCTGAGGGTTGTATTGTCTTGTAAAAGGACCTTCCCATGGACAAGGAGTCCTGCAACCAATCTTGAACACCTTCATTTGTGATATGCCCCTTGACTGAACCATGGCAACCTCCATTTTTTGGATCTTCTCCAGCAGACCAGCATCTTGCATTTGATTGTCTTCATTGTTCACATACCCCTGCTCTTGGAAAAATCCATAGCCAAACTGATTTTGGCACTTTTTCTCATAGGGGTAGACATATTGATTTTTCCTTTTCTTAAAATGTTGATTTGAAGGATTTTTCAAGCTTATTAGAGTTGGAATATGTTGTTGCTACTTTAGATGTGAATTCCATGGTGGAAATGAAATCATTATTGCACAACTTCATGGAATGGAAAGAATGAAATAATATGGAAAGAAGAATGAATGGAAGTGAATGGAAAATAGGTTTATAACTTAGAGAATGAGTTGTTTACCAGATGAAGTCACCAGATGTGCAAATTGAAGCTTCTAATAAGCTGGAAATTGCAACAAGTGCACAGCAATCTTGCTCTAATGAAGTGGAGACCTCTAAGTCCCATTGGGTGTACCAAAACTATTAGTGCAAAATCATAGCAACCCCAAATGATTTATGGATATAATTTTCTAAGGCAGGGTCACTCGGTGTGATTTGCATAACATTGGATCATTCCCCAAGCTGTGGGACTTGCAAATGGGAATGATCTACCAGAGAAGGCTGGTTCCTCTTTCCTAAACTACCTGTCACAATCTATTCTAGTGCAGGAAAGCTAATCATAATCCTAATATAACTTCCAAGGAGACAGGGAGAGAAAGAAAACAAGGAAATAAAAGAACCTACACTAAAACGATGATGCACCAGAGAAGGAAAATGTTGATCATCTACAAAACTGCCATGGAACAAAGGGGACTGAGGTGAGAAATGGAGAGGATAGATGGACAATAGCATCACAGACCATATGATACAGATTCACATAGAAAATGTTCCAAAACCCCATGAACACAGCTCCCATATCTGCAAATAAAGCATTCAAAACATGCACATATATCCTGCAATGAACGATGAGAGCAACAAGAGGATGAAATGAAAACATGAACAAAGGATGGAAAAATGCATCACAAAACACGTTTTTTATTGCTTCATATTTTGCACAGAGCATCATTTATAGATAAGAGGAAAAAAATTCCATTTTACAGAGTAGGGGAGGAGGTTAAAACTCATTTTTCAACCCTATGGAAGAGAAGAAGGGGGAGGAAGAGAAGAAGAATGAACAACAACTTTTTATGTGCCCCTCTATTACAATATATAAAAGGATGGGAGAGAGAAGAAGGAAAGAATTGAATCCTGCTCCAACCACTCTGAGATACGCATTGAATCCCATTTTCAAAATCTCAACCACTAAAAATCAATTCCTTCTATGCAAATCTATCCACAATATGTCGCTTCTGGTCCCCCAGTGGATCGAATCAAATCATATATGGTAGTTGAAGAGATTGGATTTTGTGTTAATGTCCTGGAAGAATTTTCTCTCATTTTTTACCTACTATGGTCCTGCAAAAATGATTATTTATCTTTCCATAGTGCATAGAGGACATCGTGACACTTCCAATGGTGTAAGACTTTGTAATATTTTGAGCCATTTGAGTCGAAAGATATGCCCCTTCGAAGTTTACATCGGGTCCATACAAATGGGTGGGAAAACTAGTTTGAAAAATGGTTCCCTTCTTTAATATGGGAAATGTGGCAGCCAGATTAGGTCAAAATCAGGTTTGCGGGCTCAGAATTTATCTTTTCTCTTTTTTCGCAAGAATCACAAAATCCAGGAAATTTCTGCGGCTCTGTTGCTCCACTTTGACACGTGGCACTCTTTGGTTTGTTGGGAATATGTGCTCCAACTTTTGTCTTTGTGTCTTTTCACAAAAGGCAAATTTTCACCTTTTTCCCCAACTCTGCACTTTGGATTGACTCAGACTCGAACATTGACTTTTTCCCTTTGGCACAGTGACGGTCCATTTTGTAACTTTTACACCTTTTGGGGCAAGGGGCTAAAAACAAACTTTTTCCTCGATGGCCCGCTTTGGATTGGGACATGCGGCAACACCGGGCTTGCTTGAAAACCCTTTTCTATGCAATCCTTGGATCAGCGCCATGTGGACACTTGGAAGCCTCTGCCAGCCTGTGCTATGCATTGACAATTCAACTGACTCTGTCCTTTTTGATATGGACACATGGAGGCACCACGCTCACCTGAAAGCTTGATTCATGATTTTCCTTTAAAGGAGCATCAAGTTGACACTTGGCAGCCTCTACAGGTCTGTGGAATTTTCATTAGTACCTCTTACCCTTTTCGACCCTGGGCTACGTGGTGATATCATGTTCATTTGGATCTCTGCCTTTGGACCAACTCTTGGAAATGTGCTAAGTTGACACTTGACACTCCTCGCTTGCACATTTATTGTTAGCCAATTTTGAGGCCCACCCTCTTCATCTTTGACTCTATTTGACCATTTGACCTTTCCTATGTTTCGGCCTGGGACACGTGGAGATGTAGCACTTATTTGAGGGTCTCTCTTAAGATTCATCTTTGGAGGAGCACCGTTAAGACATGTGGCTCTCTCCGCTGGCTCCTCCATACTTAGTCGATTTTGGACCCTTTCTCGAACTATTTCGAGCCCGAAAAACTTTGAAACTTTTTCATTCATTCCCCTTCTTGCTTCTAGCTCCTCTGCAACAGTGTTATATCTTCTCTGACCCTGCAATACCATTACTAAGTCTTCCTGAAGCTTGCAAAATAGATTTAAGACATGAAATGATTTGATAGAGTCATTTCTTCTTGCATAAGGTCGTTTCTTATTTCTCAGTATTTCTGTTTCCCTTTGAATATATTCAAGATATAGAAATGCTCAAAAGATCCGTTTCTTCTATTTCTTCTTGTGCAGGGTTGAATTTGACTCTCTTGGCCCTCTATTTTAACTTTGCCTGGTTATGGAACTCGAGCTCATGGGTTTGAATCGTTTCGCTTCATGTTTTCTTCTTGTATATGGCTTGTTCTAACAAAATTTGTCCGGGGGGGGGGGGTTAATTTGGGATAACATTACCCAAGGCAAAATTATAAATAATGTAGACACTCCTCCTCCAACCATTGCAGACCTAGAAAAACCACCAGCATTGGAGGAGATAGGTGAACTACCTGACGTTTACTTGGGAACATCTTTAGTTGAGTTTCAATTAAATGTTGATCCATTTTTTACAACGCTGATTATTAAAGACATATTGCTGAACAATTGTATGTTTGATTCCAAAGCATCATGCAATGTTATGCCTCTAGAGGTCATGAATGAATTAAACATTAAATTGACAATAGCTTATGGAAAGTGTACTACAATAGATTCTAGAGAGGTTCCAGTTGTAGGATGAGTAAAAGGTTTGGTGGTACAACTTGCAACTTATCCAAGTAAGAAATTGAAACTCGATGTTGTTATTGTTGATTTCCCTGCCAAATGGGGCATGTTGTTATCAAGAAAGTGGGCTGCAAGTTTTTGTGGAAGTGTTCATATGGATATGTCTTTTTACACCATTCCAATTGAAGGCATACTTGCAAATCTATATGGAGAGAATAAGATGTTTCACCTCATTGAAGATCCCAATAATGCTTCTTATGAAGTGTTGTATGTTGATGTAGATGCTGATAAATTTGTTGGATTTTCTTATGGCAAAGAGCACAAGATTGATCAATGTAAATGTCTTGAACAAGTAGGTTTTCCTTAGACCTTGTTATTCTATGGAGCTTGTTCCAAGTTTGGGAATGGTGTTGGTATTGTTCTGATTTCTACAGGCCAGGAAGAGTTTGTTTTTTCTTTCAAACTCAACTTTGAATGCATTAAAAACATTACTAAATATGAAGCACTGTTATTGGGTTTGAGAATTTCATGGAAATATGGTGTAAAGGATATCATTGTCAAAGGAGATTTAGAAATGATTGTCAAGCAAATTAGAAAATTGTATGCTAATAAAAATCACTGTGATTTGATTGAAATTTTTGACTCATTTTATATTCTACACCATGATAGAAAGTTTAATGATATTGCAGACAATTTAGCAGTGCTAGGATCCAGATTTGGAAATTATAGAATATCTCCATTTTGTGAGTATGATGTTTAAATACTAATAAGCCCAACTGTCCCTGACAATGTTAAAAATTGGCAAGTTTTTGATGATGATGCCTAGGTGAAATAGTTTCTACAGAAATAAGGAAATTTTTTTGACCAAAATATAGATTGGGAACCAATGATGTGTGTTGCTGAAGGAAAGGAAACGTTGTTTGTCAAAGACATCATCTAGTTGAAGAAAAATATGATTCCTAGAGGTTTGGTGGCACTTTAATCAAACATTGATAATGTTGATTGTATTATTAATAGAAGTATGTCAGTTTCAAGAGATGTGGAAGAGCATGACCTGGGCACAAAGGAAAAACCACATAAAATCGGGTTATGAAGCAATCTAAGCAAGGAAGAGAAGCAGTCCTATGTTCAATTGTTGAAGAAATATCAAGACTGCCTAGCTTGGTCTTACTCTGAGTTAAAGGCATACAGGGAAGATTATTTCCAACATGAAATTCATCTTGAATCTAATGCCAAGCCTTTTAGGAAAAAACAGTGGCAAATCAATCCGCTCCTTTCTTTGAAGATGTAAGTAGAATTGAAGAAGTTGAAGGATGGAAGGATCATTCAGCCCACAAGGTACTCATCTTGGGTTACAAATTTGGTACCTATCAGAAAAAAGTATGGTGATATAAGGCTATGCGTATACTTTAGGAACTTGAATAAAACATCATTGAAAGATAATTACCCTCTACCAAACATGGAGAATATGCTATAATTGGTAACTGGTTCTGAATTTTTATCCACTTTGGATGGTTTCTCTAGATATAATCAAGTTGTTGTGAAGTAGTCAGAAAGAATAAAAACTACCTTTACCACTCCTTGGGTAACTTATGTCTATGTCAGGATGCCTTTTGGCTTAATGATTGCTAGAGTAACTTTCCAAAGATCAATGGATGTAGCATTTGCTAGTTATATTAATGATTTCATTTTTGTTTATCAATATGATGTAATTGTGTTTTCCAGAAAAAGAAATGATCACTTGCAACACTTGGAGAGAATGTTGTTAAGGTGTAGAGAGTATGGCATATCATTGAATCCTAAGAAGTGCCATTTGGAGTGCAAAAGGCAAAGTTTCTTGGTCACATTGTATCAAAGGAAGGGGTCATGATTGATCTTGAGAGAGTCAAAGCCATCAGCAAGGTTCCAATTCTGAGAACTAAGAAGGGAGTTCAATCCTTCTTTGGACAAATAAACTTTATCAGAATATTTGTGTCTAACTTTTCTAAGTTGACCATCCCCATTACTAGCATGTTGAAGAAGACCAAGTTATCAAATGGGAAAAAGCTTCCATTCAAGATTTCAATGGGATCAAAGAAGAATTTTAAAGCATGCCCCTATTTTGGTAGCTCCAAATTACGAGAATCCTTTTCAAATGTTTTATTTTGCTTTAGAAAACACCATTGCATCTGTCTTGTTGCAGATGGATGATGAATGGTCTGAGAGACCAATTGCCTTTTGCAGTAAGGCATTACAAGGAGATAAGTTGAAGTACACCATCATGGAGAAGCAAGCATTTTACTTGGTGAAAGCAATAAAGGTTTTCAGACCTTACATCTTGAGCTATAAAGTTGTTGTTTATGTTCCCCACACAATGGTGAAAGATATTGTATCAGAGATGGAGGTCTCAAGAAAAATATGCAGATGGGTAAACAAGTTGCAGGAATATGACATGGATATCCAAACCACAAAATTGATAAGAGGTTTGGGCCTAGCTAAGCTTATGGCTGAGAGAAACTTGTGAACTATTGAGGTGAATGAAGTAGAAGGAGAAAGGGTGGATGTCCTTGAAAAGTTGGTAAGATCTGAATGGTACAAAGGTATAATCTTTTATCTCAGACATCTATGCTTCCCTAAACATTTAAAAATTAGAAAATAGCTCTTAAGTTAGCCTCCCAAAAATATGTCGTTACTGATTTTGGGTTAGATTGGAAGAACCCCGAGGGACTGCTCTTGAGATGCATCACTTAAGATGAGTCCCCCAAAATAATTGTTGATCTCCATGGAGGATTTTGTGGGGGAAATTTTGCTGGAAGAGTTACATCAAATAAAATCTTGAGGGATGGTTATTGGTGGCCAACTCTTTTCAAGGATACAACTTTATTGGTTAGGAAATGTGAAAGTTGACAGCGTTTTTCTGGAAGATTAAAAGCTTCAGGTTCCCTTCCTTTACAGCCTATGTCAATTGAAGGACCATTTAAGCAATGGCGAATGGATTTCATTGGTGATATTTGCAAATCCTTCCAGTGCTAATCATAAATGGATTCTTATAGCCACTGATTATTTCACTAAGTGGGTGGAAGCAATTCCCACCAAGAAAGCAACACACCAAGTCATCATGAACTTCATGATGAATCAAATCATATGCAGATTTGGTGTGCCAGCTAAAATTAATGTTGATAATGCCATGAGTTTCAGAGAAAAACCTTTGGTGGCAATGTGCAAAGGGCATGGAATCAATTTGACATATGCTTCTACCTAAAATCCCCAAGGAAATGGACAAGCTGAGTCCAGCAATAAAAAATTGTTGAAGATCATTAGAAGAACCTTGGAGTTGAACAAAAAGAAGTGAGGTGAGCAATTGAAGTTTGATTTTAGGGTTGATAGAATCACTGTCAAAAGAGCTATTTGTAAAAGCACATTTTAGTTGGTATATGGAACTCAAGCTTTTTTTCCCCTTCATTCGCAATAATCTTCATTTTAGTTTTTTCAACAAATTGAAGATCAAGAAGTTAGTCTATATGATACTCGAATCAATCAAATTTTTGAGTTAAATTAAGAAATAAGGACATCCCATCAGGAGCATGTGAAGTTCAGAGAAAATTTGAAGAAGTTATTTGATAGAAAAGTGACTCCAAGAGCTTTCAGTGTGGGAGATTTTATGTTATTATGGAACAAAAGGAACGAGGATAATGGAAAACATGGAAGGTTTTGATCCATTATGGATGGGCCCTTATTCAATTGACATTCGAATTGGTGAACATACATTCTTCTTAAAATACTTAGATGTGGAATTTCTTGAATTGCCTATTAATGGCAGGCATTTGAAACCTTTCCTTGATTGATTTCTTAGAATCAAGGTAAACTCCATTGTACAATGTATAGTCTTCTGGTTTCTTTCTGCTTTCGTATTTTTCTATTGTTTTTTGTCCTAGTCCTTGGCAACCATTTTTTTGGTTTCTCGGTTTGTCTTTGGGGGAGTTAGTTATTATTGTTCTGCTCTGCAATCTTATTCATTGACTTTGTTGCCCAATGGTTTATTTTTGGCACTTGGTCTGGTATTTTTTCTTGTGAACCTCACAGTGAGTGCCCATCCTGAATTCATAGCTGATGTTGGTGCTCAATTTGATCTCACCCCATTTGTCCTTGAAATTCTTCAATTTGCGGGCTCTATCATCTTTTCTATCTCCCGTATTGATGCATGAAAACTTTATCCTCCATTCGGTTTCCATGATCAGTCCCTTTCTTTTGTCAAGGATCACTTTAAATCCAATGTATGTTTTCCATTCCTCTGTCCATGTGAAATAATTTGTAACTTTGGTAAAAACTCAGGGTTTTTCCCTTCCTTCCATTTTCCACAGTTACGTTTTGTTTTCCCTGTCAATTTTTGTTCCAAATATCTGTGGAAACTTGGTCTTCTTTGATTGAATGTGGCTCGTTGGATCAAATTTGGGCCTTATATCATTTCCAAAATATTTTTTCTTAAAGAAAGATTCATTTCCTTGTGCAAATGGTGATTTTCCTACATTTTACAGTTTGACGGTTGTGTTTTTCCCCATCAAATTTACATCTCAACATCTATGGAAAAGTGTCCCTTTCTAGTTGGATGTGGCTCGAAGGGGCACTTTGAAACCCTAAGGCCTGATTTAACTCAAAGCTTGTCCATATGGAGGGCTGACGCTCATATGAAAATTCACCTTTTGGTTTGATCTTGGAGTTGCGCTGGGGAGACACGTGGAGGTTTCCACTTCCTTGCCCAGACTTAAACTTTTTTTTCATGCGGTCGGTGCAGGTTTGGATGACAATGGACATGTGGAGGGTTGATGCACATTTGAGGATCTACCTCAGGGTTCCACCTTAGCAGTTGCACCAAGGGGACACGTGGTGAGCCTGCGCTTGTTTGGGGTCTCCGCTTTTGGGGACCATCTCAAAATTGTGCCAAGGAAACATGTGGAGCCTTATGCTGGCTCCTCTCTATACTTAATATTTTCAAGCCAATTTCTAAATGCTTGGAAAACATAGAGGGACCGTGCCTATTTAGGGACTGGCCCCTAAATTTTATTTTGAAGAAGTGCCAGGAGGACACTTGGAGACTTCCACTCACTCTTCCCTTGCGTGGACTTTTCAATGATAAAGGAAAATTTACTCAAACCCTAGACACATGGCACCTTCCACTGATCCTTCAAATTTTTTAAAAACTCTGCTAGAATGAGACACATTATTAGCCCACACTTGTTTGGGGTCTCCTCTTTTGAGGACCATACCAAATGTGCACCAAGGTGACACGTTGAGGCTTGCACTGGCTCCTTTTTTACTGATACTTTCTCAAAGGCCAAAAGGCATTTTTCTTGTGCCCAGGGCATGTGGAAGGCCCACGCTTGTTTAGAAACTTGCCACTATACCTCACCTTTGTAGTTGCACCAAGAAAACATGTGGACAACTCTAATCTACAGTTGAGAAGGGGCAAAATCAAATGTTGTTATGCATTTCACCTATTTTTCTACCATTTTTTCTCCAAGACTCTTGAAGATGTGAATACACACTATTTTTCATCATTTTTGATGAAATTCCTTATCATTTTTGTTTGCAAAGTTATATTAAATGGATTCAGAACTTAATTTATGAGTCCAAGAATTATTAAGGTTGATATTTTGAAATTGGAATTTCTTGAGCACTTGCAAAAACGTGAATTACTAGAGAATCAAAATGTGGGACATAGTTGCAGATGCAAGAGAGGGAAAACAATGAAATGATGGAGGTTACAGGCATAAAGAATGAAAAAGTTTTTTCCTTGAGAGTGAAAAGGATTACCTGTCAGATCCAGTTGTATAGAGCCTCCAGAGAATGATTAAAATGGGGATTTCTTGCACAAAAGAATCAGAATGATTAAAAGGACTGTAAAAAATCTTATGGCATGGCATCCTCGTCATTAGTCAAGGGTCTGATAAATGTGATTAGTTCATATTTGGTCCACCTGGTAGCTTTCGTATGTGAATTTGTTAAACGTCACTTTCTGAGGCAAATTGGTAACTAGCAAAGGTTCCTCAAATATTCTTTTTTTTAAGCGGGAAAATTTGGGATGAGTGATCAAATGAAATGTATAAATCCAATGAGAATACTCTTGCAAAGGGTTGGGGGTTGAATTATTAGGAGAAAACTTGAGAGAGCCCGTCTTCCTAAGAGACCAATCTAAGAAACCTGTTAATTTCCTACGTTTTAGATTTCAATCATGTGAGGTTGGTTACAAGTGTACAACCATTGACAAGCTCTAAGACTGTTCAAAGAAACTTTCCCCTACTGATGAATCTAATCAATTTCAAATTAATCTGTCTCAATCTTGGACCAATTTATGTCTACTTTAGTTCAAAATGCCTGCAAGTAGTTTTTCTTATTCCTATTGCAATCTTGTGTTAAAGTCCCTCCGAATCACATAGGATCTCATCCCTCTGACAATTTACTAGAATTTTCTATTTCATTTCAAGAAGAGCCTTCAATCCTGTGATGAGATAAACAATTTAAAATCACTTCATTGTCATTTGTTTATAAATATTGTATGTACGCCTTTGAATATATCTTTGGCATGAGGAACCAGGGGTATTTGATGTTTTATTGAGTCTTTAGCTTGATCCTTCATATTAAATTATTGGAGATTATGTGAAACCGTGCAAATCTGGGCCTCCATTGATGCATACCTTCTAGTTGTAGGAATATTTTAGTTATTCCGAAGCTTTTTGTCATTTATCTTTCCAATTGTTGTGAATTCTCTAAAATATCTGGTATAATTAATTTTATCCTACTTAATCTCTCACCGAAATTATTCAAAAACAATGAATCCATCCTGAACTACCCCTGTTCGCCCTGTGTGTCCACAAATGTATAAATTATACTGCAAAAATATGTAGAAGCAATTAGGTTTCCATAATTTCTTTAGTAACCTTAGCCCTATCTAGGAAATATCAACATTCTTTATAAGTGACAACTCGTGAGAGTTAAATTGTGGTATATTGATCATATTTTCTTAGGTTCTCCTTTCATATTTGTACAAACAAGAATATATTTATTCTCCTTCAACAAAAGAGGTTACAAAATGGTTCCTCTTACCCTGGTCGAGAGGCACGACCTAAAGCAGTGAGGATATATCAAATCCTTAATGAAGGTGCTATCCATATCTTCGATGCCCAATTGATAAAGATTCAGAAAAATCCTCTCCCTAGCTACAAAACAACTCAAAATAAGATCTATCTATCTTTGAGTGTCTTGCTAAATTTTTTATGTTTCTCGGTTTCCAAGGGAGAATCAATTTGGATACCAACAGGGAGGAAGACTTTATTGAATAAGGTGAATGGTGCATTTCCCATCTTTGTGGTTAGGTAGTTCGAGGGAAACATCACTATAAGAATATCAAAATAAGCCTCCAATCTTGTCATGAACTTTGGAGGATATTTCATTCAAGTCTCGATGTTCACCTACCTTAGAGTCACTATTACAGAAGGTCACACTTATAAGCTTCCAAGGTATGCAAGTGACAAATTGGTGCTTATTGAATTTTATAAAATATTGTGCATTACCCATTTTAAATGTGAAGATAAGAAGGTGAAGGGTATTTTTCCCCAATCAAGCTATCATGATGTGCATAATATTAAATATACTATACTACCCTTCAATATCCATTCATATTCAAAACTGGCTTTCTTTGACGAAAAAGTATATTTCAAAAGTAATCTACTGTTATTAGATAATAGCATAACTCACAAACCTAAGATTGAGGATTTTCAGTAGGACATTGTTGATGATTTTGAGGTATTCCAAAGAGATTACATAAGGATGCCCATGGAGCAAATCAAGTCTTTCCATATTTATTAGAGCATTAAACATATTATTAATGATGTGAGAGATATGATTGATCCACAGTTCACAAAAAACCACAACCTCAAGCCCTAAATCCCATTGAATTATTACACTTAAGGCATACTCCAACTCATGCTTATATGGGGTGGAAGTAGTTGGCTCTAACAACCGTGTCAGTGTTCATATCGAACAACAGCAAATTCTTCAGAAAATCAAATGGTTGTAAATCCCCACCTCTTTTCCTGTTAAATCTATCCTAAGTCAGCATAATAGTAGTGTAAATACAATGTTACACCAACACAAATACCTCCCCATATTACATTAAGAGAAATTTACATGGTTATATTAGGAGTTGGGATATATTACATCTTTTACCTTTTTAATTATATATATATATATATATATATATATATAATATATATCTGTGTGTGTGTGTGTGTGTGTGTGTGTGTGTGTGTGTGTGTGTGTGTGTGTGTGTGTGTGTGTGTGTGTGTGTTGCAATACCTTTACCTAATATTAGTGTGTCTTATGCCAAGAAAGTTATAAGACTTCACTTAAGAGCGACTACAAATAATTAGAAAATTATAAATGTCTTACTAAACATTCTATTTTAGTGTTTTGGCGAGGATTTATAATTATAAAATAAATAGATTTAAATATTCATTAATTATGATTAATAAATATAATTTTGTTATGTTTATAATTATAAGATCGAGTGTCTTATGCCAAGAAATTTTTAAGACTTCACTTAAGAGAGACTACAAATAATTTGAAATTTTTAAATGTCTTACGAGAAATTCTATTTTAGTGTTTTGGTGAGGATTTATAATTATAAAATAAATAAATTTAAATAGTCATTAATTATAATTATTAAATATAATTTTGTTATGTTTATAATTATAAGATCAATTGGTTAAAATAGGTAAGAGATAGGAGGCATTCATTGTGCATTACTCAATGGTGTTGAGCATATTTGCACTTTTGGACATTATCTATAAAATATATAAATACTAAAGTTTGATTGAAAAATATCTATTACATTCACATAAAATCTTGAAACAAGTGCAACCATTATCCTATCATTGATAGAGTACATCATATAATTTTGAAAATATATTATGAAGATAAAGGACTTCCATCATATCATATATTAATAACTTTATGTATTACATTAATACATATGTATTCTAGCCACACATAAAATTCAAACAAACCCATCATATCAAGTATATAAAACCTTTAATATGTTTTAAACCTCCATATTCACTATATCAAATACATTGATAACACAACCACAATACTTTTATATACAAAAACATAAATATTTGGTCACAAGTATTGGTCCAAACTCCAACACATTCCAACCCGAAATGATCTATTTTTAAATTATGTAATATTGAATTTCATGTACCACTTTAAATAGTTGGTCCATTTCCCCTCCACTTCCCATGCCATCAAATCTCATAAATGAGGTACCTGCGATAAATACAACCATTTTTGAGCTCAAGAACTTCAAACTAAAAAGATTTTATTTAATTCCAAAAATTCAAATCTTACTTGCATGAGAAACCATATTAAAGATTGGATTCAACTAAAGTCATTGGATTATAATATTGAAATTCATGATTCACACTAATCAATGTCAACCAATGAGAAACAAGCATAAGGATCAATCACAAACAACACTTCCATCCATCCTCTAAATTCAATTCATTTCATGGTTTGACCAAATTTTTAATTTTTTCTATTCTGGAGGAGAACTGACAACATTCAATATTTTACACAATCTAATTCAAATCATCCTTTAACTGCATATAGATACACTGTAAGTATGAATTATGATTTTCATAAACTGTTTATTATTCCTTATTGAAGTTATAAATCTATATAATGCACATTTTCCTTTCTTCCTCTTTCAGCTATCTATTTTATTTCATATAAACATGTAGCATGTTGCTATGATAAACCTATAGAATGTTGTTGTTACAAAAATAAAATTCAAAAAGCTAAATATCCACAAGAAGGAAAATAGAAGTATAAAAATATAATTACCATATTGTATTTTTTTTACAAAACATATCATTGCAAGAAATAAATGTGATAATATTAATTTAGAAAATAAGAAATCTGTTAACTATTGACAATTTTTTACACTCGTACAAAAATGGGAAACTCAAAAATTCGTTACGTTGAATGGCATTGGTGAAGTGACCCTAAGCTATGGGAGATTCTTGATTAATTAAGGACTACATGTAATTTGTGGCTATGTGTGCTGTTACAAGATATAACATATCACATAGTCTACAATTTCATGATTTTCTTTAGTAAAAGAACACAAAGGCTGGGAAGGATAGATGTGTAATACTAATGAAGACTAAAGTTACAGAATAGATGAAATGTTCATTTTGGAAATGACAATCATAGTTTCAGATTACAACAGTATCAAAGTTCATTACTAAGGTTACAAGTATTGTAAATTTCTTTCCTTCATGATTAAATACATTCAATTATATTATTTATTTTTTTAGTTCATTATATAATCTATATACAAATCTGAAATGTAGAAGGAAGTACACAATGTAGTTTCAGAATTCAATGTTTTATTCATAAGGACTTTCAAGTTTTTCCCACACAAGCCTTGGGATGTAACTCAAGTAAACATCATACTACTGAATGTGAAGGAGCATGTGCATGAAAATAAAATCAAAATAAGATGAATGAATCCATCATTGTCTTGGGTTTCTTTTGTCTTGCTACTCCATCTCCACTCCAGGTTTTTCTCCATCTTCATCCTTGTCATTCAATATTGCACTGTACCTTAAAATAATAGGAAGTGAGACCGTCAGTCACATGCTTAGGATTAAACCATATTATTTATATTGTCTATCTTTATGAAAATGAATCTCCAGATATTAGGAGGTATGATTACATAAAAGATAAATGCATATAAGACAAGCAACAATATTCTAGACTAGTACATATGATTCTCACAATCATTTGAGATAGAAAAGATTAAAGGACTAATTATGGAACAGAAGAGAGGCCAAAAATCTTAATGTTTTCTAACTAGTTTATCTAGATGTATAGATACAAGTAAGGAGAAATAAGTGTTACATTATGTAACTTGAATCAGAAAAATACATTTATTTCCGTTCAAACTAAAGGATTAAATACATAAATATATGCCTATACTAATCAATAAAAGAAATGTAGGTTTAGTGATGCATATATTCTAACAACTGGAATGAGATAAAATTACAACTGAAACAGAATGGAAAAGGAAATATGAGAAAATTTTTACAGGGCTTCACCATGTAAAATGGACATTTTTACCTCTTTCCATCATGTTATTTCACAACTAATACATGCTTGAAAGCTATAGATAAATCAAAATACTATGCAATAAATGAGATAATAAATTATATAGTGATTTCTAAAAATTCAGATAAGTACAAGCTACTTCATGATAAAGAACAACTTAAGTTACAATACACAGTGCAACCAGCCCAATATAACTTCAGAATCTAAGGTAGCATGTTCCTGTTAATAAATCAAGTTTTTGGAGCTAGTGCAAGATGTATGAGGAGTTCAGGAATAAATTAAGATGCTACATTACTTCTACAAAATACAAGTGCAATTAAAAGTCACAAAGGATCAATCCAAAAAGTGAACTTAAGAGAAATATAAATCAAATACATGAGAGATTCAATATAAAATATTTCAGAAGGAACTGATTGTTTGGTAAATAAAAGCATAATATAGAAATCGAGATTGGAATTTTTTCTTCATTATGGTTTAAGGATCCCAAATATTAAAAACTTTGCTACACAACGAACATCTTCAATACAAAGTGTCCTTTTGAGTCAAATAAATAGAATAGTTCAGCATGTATCTTGACTAATGAGGCACTGAAAAAATACAATCAAAGTATGAACTCAAAGAAATGGAGTGATCATTACACACTAAATATCTTGAAAAAAAAATGAAGCAAGGAATGCAGTTCAGAAAGGTACCAATATTCAATAAAGACCAAGCCTCAGGCTCTCATTCCAGAGGTTGGAAAAAGATCACAAAAGTTCCAGATTTCAGAATGAAGATGAGATTGTAATAAAAAACACATTATTTCTTAAGCTTTCAAAAAGTACAATGTTTAAAATGAGTATGGGTCATTCATAGAAAGAAGATTAGACTATTAATTAATCAGGTAGGTACAACTATACTCACATAGTCCATATTTTAAAATTTGAATACAATGGAGAGAATACTAAAAGAAGAAGTACAATATATATATTCTTACTTTTAAAATTGAAAAAACACAGATGAAGATACAATCATGAAGAACATTTTATAGAATATTAGCTACGGGTAGTAAAATGTACTGGGAAAGAAACTTATATTTTTTCAATAGAGAAATTCCAGTTATTACAACGTCAGAGTGTAATACAAGAAAGTTTCAATCCAGATAGTCATATTAAGCTCTACCTGCAAACCAATACAAGTTTTGATGTTATAGTGTTGAAAAGATACACAACTCATGATATCAATAAACAAATACAAAACTCAAGATCCGAATATAGAGAAGAACTATGAAGAATTTTGACCTATTAGGAGAAATTCAAGTAATATCTACATCTGTGAAAAGTTATGATGGCCCCAGAAACAAGAAATCATGCCTCTTCTATAAACAACAGGAGAGAGAACCTTCAACTACCTCATAGCATTCAAAGCTCGTCAAATTCAAAGAATATGTTTTTAGATTGAGCTATAACGACTTTGAGCACCAGACACTACTACATCATTAAAAAATTAGGTATCATTTACAGTACCAGGACATATAATGGCAGTTCAATAAACAATATCACCAAGAGAAAACACAACAGGAGCTTCAAGTTTTTTTTTGGCCTCTAAAAGCACTTAGAGAATTTAGATAGAATAATTGCATCTATACAAAGTAAAACAAAAAATTCTAGGAAATACAGACGCAAAATTCAAAATCATACATGGTGATGTTAATGAAAAGAGAACTTATACTACGTTAAGAATTAAATCTAAAAAAATGAATACCCATGTCACTCAAATTTCCAGATCTGATAGTTTTTAGGAAATAAAATGATACGCAGTATCAAAACTGAAAAGAAAACAGAGTTCCACAAGGTCATTTTAATCTACAAAGTAGAGTTAAACAAAACACCCAAAAACTCGAAAAAGCTCAAGATATCCGTAGTTGAACCCAAAACACAAAAAAAATGTTTAGTTGAGCAACCATGTCAGAGTCTCGAGCTAGGAAAATATAAAACGATGACCATTTTCAGAAGCAGTCTTGGCCACTATGAGGAATAAACACAAGATTGCAAGCTACTAGGAAAAATATGACAATTATTTTAAGAAAACTACCAAAAATCTATTAATGTACAAAACAAGATACAAATCTAGTTTAGAAAAAAGATTTCTCTTCATTTTTTCTAAAATATGCATGAGGGGTTAAATAGACTTACTAGTCAAAGAAGTTGGGTGAAGCCAAAAGTCCAAAGGTAATCACGCAAAATGTGAACACCCACATTAGAAAGCATACAAATCTGAAGGAATCAAGATGAATATGAATTCTTAGAGAAATGATAGAACAAAGAACCTAGAATTGACAAACACAATAAAGAGTTGTATAGGAAATAAGAACCTCCACAAATAAAAGAAACCAAAGCTCCAAGTTGCAGGCTCGTCAACATTTTTATAGAACAGTGAAGGGAAAATATAGAGGAATCAATTACTCAGAAAAATGAAAATATTATAGCCAATAATAATCCATGCATGCTCATTAGCGAGCTAAATGTCAAGTTCAGAATGCACAACTTAAGCTGAAGGGAAACATTCATGGTGGCTCTTTCAGTAGAAATACTCAAAAAAATAGTGACGTATGCATTGAGGAAAAATTTATCCAAGTCTCCATGGAAAGATCATTCATTCAGAGCCTCTGCAATAGGCTAACAAAAAATTCCAGAACATCATAGAACCATTTAGATAAGAAATGAAATTAATAAATAGAGGTCCTAACATAAAAAATGGATTCCAGAAGCAATTTTGTTAGGGATTCTCCACTCAAAATGAGAAAATGAAAATGACAAAGAGATAATCTCAACAATCTTATACCCAACCTAGCTCATCCAGAGTCATTGTTTGACACATAAGATCAAAATGTGCAACAATAAAGGATTGAAAATCTTAACCACTTCCAACTACCGCACTGACCATGAGTTGAAAGATCAATGATCATATTTTGCAAGGTTACAGAGATGAATAGCCACCATTCAATCACTAGGATCAAAGCAAATGCACATCATAACCACATTCACTAAACATCTTAATTACAAGGTCAAAAACCCTAACCGACAATACAAATAAATATATGGAGGAGGATTGTCCAACAAAGATCAAAAAGAGCTTAGCAAACCCATGACTTAACCATGGTTCAGAAACAACATCTACATGTCAACCAATGATGAAACCATAATTAGGGTGTAATTGAGTAATCCCTCACCGAAAAATTTTGAGGGGTGAGTCACCATGGGAGGGGGCGAACCCATATCATTTAAAAATCATTTCATTGACCTTGGTTAAGGTCTTATGTTACAAACTGAAATAATCAAATACCAAAAACAATGATTACAAAAAAGTTAAGGTTTGTTTTACAGTAATAAATTATTATTCAAAGACCAAATATCATCAAGAGTTGATAACCATAGCATGGAGGTGGCAAGTTATATATATTCAAGAGAGATATAATGCCAAGGATTGGAGACATATACCTTAAAAACATTCCAAATTATACCTCAAACTTTGGTAAGATAATCTCTATAAAAGGCAGAAGATCTATTACTACACGTGCACATCAAAGGTGGTTCCCACATTGGATTTGAAGACAAAGACAGGAGTCAATTTCACATGTGACCATAAGAAGACACAAGATGTCGGCATCATAACCAAAAGGTGGTCCCCATAAATATGGCTACATGGGTGAATATTTTTCCAAGTATTGCTAATAAAGGATTAATTTTTGCTCACACACAGGGACGCATTATTTTGCATGTGCATCCAAGGGGCAAGTGGATCAAAATTGTAGATGTCACATCAAGCACTAGAAGACAAATATTGCATGCATTTGAGAATACTTGCTCATCAAACAAAGTTTATTATTATCAGAATTATTCACCGAACTTTATTAAAAATAGAACAGTCAATTAGAGTTTGACTGAGTTGTATTTTTGTAAACAAGGCTATTAATGCCTCATTGTATTACATTCTTATTTTTATTTGTTTATTTATTCATGATAAAGGATAAAAATAGAATGCATGCGTGAGTACAATTTTTAGTCTATTTTTAGCAAGGGTGGGATGAATAATTTCAATATATATTGTGTGCATTGGGAAAGCACAAAGGAGGAATTTTTTGGACATATGAGTGTTGAAGTAGATTTTTTCCATGTTTTTCCCTTAAATGAGAATTATTTTCTACCTTTCCCTATAATTTAAGTCTTGTGTATGTCTTATTAATCCTTGTGAATGTCAAATTTCCTGGTTAATCATCCTACCCTCTTGTAAATTTTAGTAATTTGTGCATGATATTAGTGTGCATGTGTATCTTGAACAATATTGTTGTGAATTTTCCCTCAATACATCAAATGTTTGCCTTAATATTCTGTTGAAAACTATTGGTTTGTGCATCCAAAATCATTCTTAGATATTTGTGCATGTACTCAGTCAAATACCTCAACAAGTTTCGTGTATCACCCCAGTTTTCAATTCATTTACATTCATCTTTTACCCTCAAAACCCCAAAACAAATAGTTTAGGATACATCAAGAAGGAACTAGCCTTGATACCAGAGACTCACCTCAACAATAGGTATACCCACAGACCTGAGGTGTTTCCATTGTATCTAAGAAATAGAGAGATCCAGAGCAAGCTTAGAACACCTACAACCATCTCTTCTACAGGGTGCACTTTTGAGAGATAACAATTTTTGGCATGCCCGTGGGACCACAAATCTGATATGCGATCATATTACAAAAATTTATAATAGATTCACATCAAGAAAAGTTACTTTTAGGGGAAGAAGCTGCAACAATTTATTCTAAAGATTAAAATATTTTTTTGCAAATTCCATAAGGCTTATTTCAGACAAGTTATACAGAACGTTCCATGCCTAAAGTGACTACAAGATCATTGGTAAGAGGAATTCCTTCTGAGTTTATTTCTTTACCTTTGAATTCTGTAAGAAGAAAAAGAGTTGGTAACACCCTACCTTATAATACGCATGGTTTTAATAACCCTCCTCCTCCTAATCCTCCTTCACCACGTATCAATTTGTTTTTCTAGATCCCAAATTTTCCAATGACTATTCAACCACCTAGGAATTTTATAACCTTTACTAATGGAGCAGCCCATTAGTAATTCTAGTCTATCATGATATCCCTAATGCTGCCATGAAAATTTTGCCTACATTCACTAGTGAAAATTAGGTTACACATATAGAGCACATCAAATATGTTGCATTCCTATGTGCAATCCATAATATAACACATGAAGATGTGGCTTTAAGACTTCTAGATTGCATCCTTTAAAGCAAAAGCCTTACAATGGTATATAAACTCAGAGATTAGAAGAATAATAACTTGGGATGAGTTAGGTAAAAAATTGTTGAAACAATTTCAAGATAACTCAGATAATTTATCTCTCATAGAACAATATTCTATAATTAAAAGAGCCCCTCATGAATTTATGGCCAGTTTTAATATTCATTTTGCTAGAACTTGGGAAAGAATTCTAGGAAGTTTCAAGCCTCAAGCTGACCATGCTTTTCTATACTACCTTAGAGCCTTAAACAATGATATTTCTATATGATTTAGTCCATGGGATTAAACTCTCCCGACAGTATGATATTGCATAGATAATTCAAGCCAGTTAGCACCAAGGACTTTAATGCCTTTTTTAGTACACATGGAACCTATCCCACAACCTATCACAATTATAGAACCTGCGATTGCAACCCCATCAAATGATGTATTTAAATGCTTTGTAAAACTATACGAAACAATCTAACTTCGATAGAAAATACACTTGCATTACCTAACAAACCTTATCAAGCTCCTTATCAACAAACCTAGTAAAATTGGCAACCTTATCAATAGAATCAAAATTATAGACAACCATATCAGCAAAGGCAGTTTGACCCAAAGGATCCTAGTTCATCTAATGCTTTAGTCCCAGCTAATATGGCTACAGAAGAATGGTGTCAACCTTGTAATCAACCTCATTCAGTTGCAAGTTGCCCAAATACATTCTTGAATATAATCCTTGTTACACAACCTCAACATGAGACATTGTTTATGCCTGAAATGGAGGGTGGGAAAAAAGAAACTCATGTTCAGAAATTACCTAAATAGAACTTGGTTAGTTTTAGTGAAGATTATTTTATTGTAGTTATGACCAGAGCTCAAGAAAAGGTTCAGGAGAGAGGAAAATAACAAAGTAGGCATGTTTTGTCCATAGTCAAAGATAAAACAATTACAGGTCAAAAAAAGCTAAGAAGTCATTCTGTTCCTCAGAAAAAACCAAGTGTTCTAATCCAAAAGGACTAACAAAAGTCATTATAACCTAATCCATGAAGGATTTTCATACCTTAGATCTCGAAAGCTGTAGAAGAATATTTAGTCTTTGTTAAAACCTATGCTAAAACAGTAAAATATGTTTCCAAAATGGTTTCTTCTTTTAACATTGTTGATATAATGAAAAAGCATAATGTTAATATCTCAATGTGGTATTTTCTAAGTATCCCAAGACAGTAGGAGCTACTTTCTCATGAATGTTCTAAGCTAGAGATTTCTTCAAAAACAATAGAAAAGGAAGTTCAGAAAATAGACATGGTCCTTAGAACAATGGAACAAGACTCACATTAAATAAGTTAAATGGATGGTTCAAAAGGTCTTAAATTCTCATGATATCAAGAAACCACCACCATTTTATTTGTCTCTAATTATTGGAGAACATCTTGTTCATAACTGCATGGTTGACAATGGTGCAAGTAGCACAGTTATGCCAAAAGCAATTACAGAAAAGTTGGGCTTGCAGTATGAACCTATAGAGAAGAGTGTGCTATAGCTTGATGGGACTGTAACTAATACAATTGGTGTCATCATAAATCTTGAGGTAACATTACATGCTTGTCCAAACATTTCTATTTTGCAAGATGTTATTGTTGTAGATTTACCTCCTTACTTTGCTTTAAGCTTATCAAGTGATTTCACAGCAAAAATAGGAGGTTATCTCTCTTCAGATTGGTCATTTTTTATTCTTTACTACATGTTATGGGACCAAAGTTACTATCAATTCTGAACCATTGGCCAGATTTCATATCAAGCCTCATGTTTCTAATGCATTAGCTAATTATTCAGCCATAGACTAGTCTTATTTTGATAATACAGCTCATGTTTCAGCACTAGATGGTGTTTCTAATTTGTTCATGGATGAAAAGACACATGAAGAACATGCTCATGATCCTTTCAAAGAATTTGAAGAACATCTGTTTGGTGTGTATTGCCTGCATGAGGAAAACACACCAATTCCCTTACTATCCAAAATAGAAAATACAACAGAAGGGATTTGGAAGCTTCATTTTGATGGAGCTAAGAACAAGAAAGGACAAGGAGTAGTTTTTATGCTCGCTTCCCCCATGAATGAAAGGTATTTCTCATATTTGAGTCTCCAATTTTCATGTACTTGTTATGTAGCTGAATACGAAGCATTAATTCATGACTTAATTTGGGCCAGAAAGAGAGGTATTAGCATGTTACAGATTTTTGGTGATTCTGAGTTGGTTATAAATCAAGTAAGAAATTTCAATGTTTGTAAAAATCCATTAATGAAGTCTTATAAACATAGATTTTTAAACTTAATGGACTATTTCAATGATATAAATATCCAATCCATTCCAAGAACAGAAAACAACCAAGCGGATAGACTTGCGGGTAAGTGCAGCAAGTTGGTGGACAATTAAGTGGACATAAAAACCTAAAATTTAGGTACCATGATTATGGTTTCTAAACCTCACTCGCCCTATTGTTTTTTATAGGTTTGGTGATTTCTGGACTTAAAACCATGATCACAGTCCTTTGAGACAAAAAAAAACCCGCAACTCCTCATTTTCCCCCATTTTTCCTTTCCAATTGTGATTTCTCCTAGACCTTTAGCACTTGCGCTTTGAATACCTCCTAAAAATTTCTCTTCGGACTTCTGGATAATGATAGTTTCAACCATGCCTCTAAGACAAAGAGGTAAGCCCTCTATTTTGATCAATTTTTTTACATTTTAGGTTGTTTTTTGTGATTTTCATGGGTTTTTCAATTTTTTATTTATGTTTTAAATTTTTTTGTTTTGTCAGTTGCTCAGCAAGCTCATAATCTTGCAAACCATCAAAATATTCCTTAAAACCCTCCAAACATTCCTCAAAACCATCCTCCAAACATAGATCCGCCTCTTGTGGCTCTTTTTATCCCCACAGAACAAGCAAGAACACAAGCTGATATTGTTTGAAGAATCTGACAAAATAAAATTGTCATTAAGAACCTTATGCAAACTATAAATCAAAACCATGCCACAAATCCATCCCACATGACTTTAGCCAACACATTGTAAACATTGATTGGTGAATTTGACTCCGCAACCAACCAAATAGATAGATGGAATACCTTTAGAGGTGATTGTAGGTGGTGGTATGCAGATAAATTACCCCATGCGGTCGTAAAATAAATTTTTTTCGAAAAGACCGCATTTGTGCATTATTTACTGACCCAAGATTAAATCCCCCCACAGCTACTTGCAAATGATTCCCAATCCATTGGTACCATGATGACTGAGTCAAGAACAATATTTGGGACTGATGATGGATGGTTTTTTATTATCCACCATGCAACAACAATGGGGTTTCTCTCTATTTTTTACAAAAATTATATTGCGAGTTCATGCTTAATGAGGTCCCAAATTATTTTGAATTTTCTGAGTTTTATGGGCGAGGAGGTGGCTCTGCACAGAGTAGACCTGGAGCACGTGTAGGTCAACCAAGGATCCCCCATGCCCCCAAACCCCCACTGCCTTCAATTATCCATCCTACAGTGAAGGAGGTTGTGGATATTGACAGAATACATGCATTGAGGGAGCTCACTAACACTCTTACCCAACATAGTGATCATATTGCATCTGGTGATGTGGGTGGAGGCACTAGTTCTAGCGCACCACACCACTATGGATCATGTGGTGCCATATTCACTGTGGGAGAGACATCATTTGTTGGATCACATGATTTCTTTTCTCTAGATGAGATGATGGCAGATGTTTTTGAAACTAGTTCAAAGGATCTTGGTCTTTCATAAGTAAATGTCAAATAAATATTTAATTTATATACAATAGTTTAATTCATGTTTGTTATTTTAATATATATGCATTTGATTGTACGTCATGTACATACATGTAAAAACTAATTTTTTATTTTATTTTAAATAGCAAGAGCCGATGAAGGAAACATCTGGTGTCAACATGCTAGTTACTGTAGTTAGGCATGTTACAAATGTAAGTTTCAAGTTGTACTTAAATTTCAAATTGCATTTGATTGTGCACTTTTATTATTATAATGTTTCACCTGTACATGTACATATTAAAATATGTATGTATTTTATACGCAGGAGCTTGGCAGGTCATCATCTACTCTGGGAACTAAGGCTACTATCATGCCTCACGTGACTTTTACGCAAGTTAGTTTCTCTTTACCCTTTGTTTCTAATTGTGGAAGTTCACGTGGATTATGCTTTGGGTCTGTTATGTGGCACTCATGTAGATTAATATTTGTTTGTACATGTTTTTTATATACCTTATGACTACCAGAGAGACTCCTCCATATATGCAGACTATGGAGGCTACTGTAGATACTGCCATAACATCTGCAGATCAACTAACTGAGGTACGATTTTTCAATTTTTTTAAATTTTGGAGGAATTATTTCTTATTACTTAAATCTAAAATATCAAAAATTTTACATGAAATATTTAATTTGAAATTTAATTATGTGTATGTAGCTTACCCCTCATGAGTCTACTGTTGTCCATACGATACGTCAACGAAAAATTGATAGGGATCACGACATTGCGGTAAGATTTCACATGCATTTCAACAAAATTCTAAGTTTCTAAATTTTGAATGTATTTTAAAAATTTGGGTGTTAAGAACTTGTTGTTTATGAATGTACAGGTTATGTTGCAGGCCTACTTAGAGATGCCTAGGACCACACAAATGAAATTCATAGTGGCATCTCCTTCCACTACATCCCCAAGTCATGGACATGCTACTTCTAGCAAGGTGAAGAGAGGGAAGATTTTTCATGATTAGATTCATAGGACTCGAATATATATATATATATATATATATATGGGCCACCTGGTCCTAGTTCATGATTCTTCATATAGTCCATTGTATATATAGCCTTATGCCACCGCATGTGTTCCTTTATGTATGACACACTTAGTTCGAGATGTACACATGTTATGAACTTATATTTCCAAAGACATGCGTCTAGCACACTTAGTTCGAGATGTACACATGTTATGAACTTATATTTTTAGAGACGTGCGTCTAATACACTTAGTTTGATACATTATATATCCATGTGTTGGTTTTCATAACGATATTACTTTTATGTTTGATTTCATTTCATTGCACATGATATCCTTCTATGTATGTATATTCTATGTATACTAGTTTGATATGTATGTTTTATGTAAAATTAAAAAAAACATGTCCCAGAGCACTACATCGTGCAATTGTTAAGAAAACTTATTCCATTAAGAAAAACCTATGATAACCATGCTAGGTGAACTAAAAAAGGGCAATACGTAATTAATTTTTTCATAGTAATTACATAGGGAGTATGTGCAACTGTAATTATTTTCCCACCTCCTAACAATGTGTACATATTTGAAAGAATGGTTGTGAGGGAATTTGTACAACTAACATTTTTTATTTTAAAGCTAATACTCATCTGTTGCATATCAACTAATACAAACATTGTTATAAATAAGTGAGGTACAGTTCATCGTGAACTATATGAATATAATGTTACTATGGTGCAAAATTGCATGGTACAATTGTTAATATATTAAGGGAATAATTTATGTATTATTTTAGAGATTATCCCATTAATAAATAGATACACCTTAATATCTCTTTATAATTTGGTGCTATGCCAATCAACTAAGAAGTTACACATGATTTGATTATTATAAGTAGATTCACTTCCCTATTAATATTAAGTCCTATATGTTTTTGTATCTAAGCACACAATTTAAAAACCCCATTTTTTGTATACCCTACAATCCTTCTAGTCTAAAATACACATTTTTGTGAGGGGGTTTGTCAAATAATTCACATCCTTACCATTACAAGGTATTTGAAAAAATTTCAAGGCTCTTCAATGAATTTTATAATGATATATCACTTGGAATTTGTGAACATTCTTTACATATTTATTTAGGATGTTTATACATGTGTTACAACATATCAATCTAGATAAGAACACATAAATATGTATGAAATGTATATTGTCAAATAATTCACATTATGGTAGTTTCTAGGGAAGCCTTGATTGGTATTAGACAACCTGATCTGGAGCCTTCCTAGAATTCCTTGAACCTTCGTGGCATAAATGTTTACAAACTACATTTTCTAGGCAGTCCTAGGAAATGAATAGAGGCGAGTAGTGTGAAGTCATGCCTCAAGACATCATGGCACCAAACCAACTATTCTGACACATTTGGGTGGCTAGGTGAACACTATAGGAGGTGTCATTTTTGTGCATGACAACGTCGTTGCTTTTGGCTACCTTGTTCATGCGTAGTCCCTTAAGAGCCCTGAGACCAAAAAGTCGTTCAACATTGATGGGTGACTTCATGCACTCTATGGCACCTAAAGATGTCTCGTCCAATCCTACACCTTGGCGTAGGGACCCTTTACAATAGAGTTTCTCAGTTTATTCCTTCTCCAATCGGTGTTCTCGTTTCCCCATTGCTTGCAAACAAGTAAAATAATGCAGTTTAAGACAGTGTAAGGATATCAAACGCTATATTTTGTAAATGGTGGGGCATGGAACCAAACCAAATGTGCCAACACATCTAAGTGGCCAGGTGAACACTAGAGGAGGTGTCATTTTAGTGCTCAACAACGTCATTTCTTCCGGGCTACTTCATTCGGGCATAGTCCCTTAAGAGCCCTGGGACCAAAAAATTATTCAACTTCGATGGGTGACTACACGCACTCCATGGCACCTAGAGATGTCTCATCTAATCCTACAACTAGGCATGGGACCCTCTACAATATCTTGACTTAGTTTTTTTCATCTCTGATCGGTGCTCTTGCTGCCCTATTGTTTGCAAACACACGAAATAGTGTAGTTTGAGACAATGTAAGGCTGACAAACACTATATTTTACAAATGGTGGGTCATGGTACCAAACTAATTATGTTGAAACATCTGAGTGGATAGGTGAATTTTAGAGGAGGTGTCGTTTCGATGCGCGATAACTTCGTTTCTTCCAGGCTACCTCGTTTGGGCATAGTCCCTTAAGACCCCTAAGACCAAAACATCGTTCAACTTGAACGAGTGACTACATGCACTCCATGGCACCTAAGGATGTATCATCTGATCCTACACCTTGGTGTAGGGACCCTCTACAATATCCTATATTTATTTTTCCTTCTCCAATCGGTGCTCTCACTGCCCTATTGTTTGCAAGCATGCCAAATAGTGCAGTTTAAGATAGTGTAAGGTTGTCAAACGGTATATTTTGTAAATGGCGAATCATGGCACCAAACCGACTATGCCAACAAATCTGGGTAGCCAGGTGAACACTATTGGAGGCATCATTTTGGTGCACAACAACGTTGTTGCTACCGGGCTGCCTCGTTTGGGCATAGTCCCATAAGAGCCCTGAGACCAAAACATCATTCAACTTCTACGAGTGACCATACGCACTCTATGGCACCTAGAGATGTCTCGCCTGATCCTACACCTTGGCATAGGGACCCTCTACAATAGTTTGTCTTAGATTTTTCCTTATCTAATCGGTGCTCTCACTGCCCTATTGTTTGCAAATACGTGAAATAGTGCTATTTGAGCCAGTATAAGGCTGTCAAATGGTATATTTTTCAAATGGTGGGTCATGCCACCAAACTGACTGTGCACACACATAGGGATGGTCTTGTAAAAACTTGGGGAGGCATCATTTCAGTTCTCTAAGCTTTAGGTACTTCTGGGCTATCTCCTCCGAAGCTAAGAACCCCCTCCACAGGTACATAAATCATTGTTAATTACTTCTCTTTTCTTGTAAAACAATGAAAGCTTCTCTTAGCTTCAAGAATTTACAATTATCTACTAATAGTGCCAACCACATGAAGGTGGAAGATTTTTTGGCACCACTAACCTGCACATAAAAGTGTTAGTCAAAGAAATTTAAGTTTCAGATCAAAACCATACTAGACAAATAAAAAATACATACCAGACATGAGCATTGTAAATTCATTCTAATGAACCATCAGGATCGGATCTACTCTGAATAACAGATAGGATTGCTTCATGATCTGACTCTCGAACCTTCCAAAGAATCTTTTTATCAGGCCTTCCATGATATCTATACCGCTGAATATCTATCGCTAGAACTAGATGCAAATATAAGGGTATTTTCCTGTGAGTCTCAAAGTCTTCAAAGACCCAAACAGAGGAGTTTTTTAATGGATATTGTTAAATCCAAGTTCCAGTAACTACCACTAACCCTGTAGGGAACTCAATTTCTTCACCATCTATAAAAGGAAAAGCCAACTTCTTTCTTTCCTCGATGCAACGACATAAGAAATAGTCTATTCCTTCTTCATTGTCTTCTATTGCAATAACTGCAAACACATTTCCTACAAAAAACAAAGGTTTCAACTCAAATTTAAATTGTACATATTAAAATTTCAATGGACATAACTCAATACAAAAAATATAAATAATCATAAATACCTTGTCACACCAAAATAAAAATATCGCCAAAGTCCTTGGATGTTACAAATTCATCTGCAGAAATAAGTCATAATGCTTATGGAGGTTGATAACTAGGAAGCAGAGTTAGAGGCCTACAAATCCATCCATCCAGCCGTTCTTGTGAATCACACTCAACAGTGACAAATTCGATACAAGATGCACAAAACATGTCAACTTTCTTGTCCATGTGGCCCATGAAGTAGTATCTGAGCCACAAAATGAGTGCATATCACTGGACCCAGTGAGGGTCATACAATCCTTGTAGTTAGAAATTTTTTTTCCTCTATCAACCAAAAATATCTGCGAACTATGGAATTTTCTTGAGAACCTTGGGCCATGTTATCAATACACAATTCCACTATGCTCTTTGCATCTTTCAATTTAGCACCATCTTTGTGCTTTCACTCTTCTCTTACAAGAGCTCTTTTCACACATGCACCTGCACCGTCATGCTCTCCTTTTCCATGTTCAACCTCAGTGAAACTCCAAATATGTTACACAGCCATCTTGATGTGCATCCTGCTCATCCAATAAAACATTCTTGCATTCTTAAACTGAGATGTCAATTATCTAACCACATATAATGTTGTTTGAAGTGGATGTCCCTATCAGAAAAGTTTCCATAAAATAACTAGAAACACCCTTGCACAAAATTATTAGAATGAGTACGATCATCACTGATATAAAAGTGGTACTCTGTTAAAAAAATTATCATTCTTTGTACTGTCAGGAGAATGTATAAATTCTATATGCACAAAAATGGCAATGTGTACTGAGTTGTAATATTGTGATTGAACCTCCATTTGTGGTTGCAATGTGTAATTCTCTGCAAAATTGACCACTGAAACAATATTACCAATAGAAAATATGTCCTTGCATATCTTGAACTATTCATCCAACCATCATGCTCTATGTGTATGCCTAGCATACTGATAAACAATTCCATCCTTAAATTTTCTCATAAATTGAAAAATAAGCATATGTTTTGTAACTAGCTTACACCATTTGGACTCTTTTCCATCTTTCAACTAGTATGAAACTGATTTATATTTATCAAACTCAACTAAATAATGTCCTATTGCACCTTCAATTTGCTCATGGATGCAACTTTCCAATTTAGGTAATCCACCGCACGTACCACAACTTCCATGTAAACAATCCTGACTATAAAAAAATTGTCCGACTTCTTTTTCACAAAATATCGTAGGAATGAAATCCCTAGAAGGTATTAGTGGAACTTGAACACCATATTCCGATAACATAGTTTCAGAATGAAAAATTAAAATGAATACGTAAAAATTTACCATAATGCATCGTAAATTCAACATGTTGCCTACAATAACAAGTAGTGTGAGCGTGGTTGATTTTCACATAGAATGGTTTCAACGTTTCCAAAAAACGTTAACTAATTTTAATTTCCAGATGCTCTTGTTCAAACTTACAAAAAAATTGAGTTTGAGCCATATCTAAGAAATGCTTTGGATTGGTTCACGATTAGTATAACCAACTCTCCGTTTTACAACATCTCTTTTATTAGGTGAAACTTAGTGTTATCATGCCAAAATTGAATAACTACTTCTCTTATAGCATTAGAATTATCTTTGTCCTTACGTTGTGCACTAGCAGAAAATTCCCAAAATTCGGTGTTATTGAGTGATTGAAGGATATTACGTCTTTCAATTTATTTCATTAGAGTTTTTCGATTAAATTGCAACATCGACTTGTTTGCATAATCAAAAGTTATTTTTTTATTGATTCATTTACAACACTAGTAGCAAGTACACGATGCACAATATTACTATCCCTAGTGCATCTGTTGACACCAAAAATGTGATATGCATCACGAAGGTTTTCAACAATTGTAGAGGTTTGACCACGTATATTACATGTTGTCAATCCTAAGGTTTTTAATGTAGGTCTCATTTTAATCAATTTCATCAAACTAACCAACAATTAACATCTTTGGGAATCATTTAAAATTTCAAAATGATTATCCCAATTTTCAGTGGCTTTTCTTATGACTTTCCGTTCAGAAAGTTTGTCAGACATTGGTTTCAAAAAAAATTCATCAATTTCAATAAAATAATTAGGTTTCTTATGGAAAATCCTAGGAGGTGTTTTGTGTCAAATTTTACTTGTCTACAGTTTCAACTTGAATTTCTTTATTCACATTTTCATTGTCTCCTTCAATTTCAAAATTTTTTACATCACAAGTATTTAATTCTTCTTCAACATTGACGGTAAAAACATCTTCATCACAAGTATTTAATTCAACTTCAACATTGATAGTGGAAACATTACCTAGTTCCTCATTGCTTATAATAGTAGAGGTTGAAGATGAATCTCTTCTTGATTCACGAAGATTCCACATTTTCTCAACATTTTAAAATATGTTTTCCTCTAATTCGTTTGGTGTTTTTTACTTAATGACTTCCTTTTTTGACTTCGTTTCTTGTCTCCCATGATGTTTTGTTTCCGATGATAAGATAAACATCTAGAAAATGATAAAAAAATTGTAGTAATTCGTACGGTAAAGTCAAACAGTAAAAATCACATGGTAATTAGAACATTGGGATGTGTGTAAATATTATTTAAGAACCGCGATTACGCTTTACAAACTGTTCTCACGGTTTATAAAGTGCAATCACAATTCTTGTTATAAAACCCATGATCACGGTTTATAAACCGCGATTGCGGTTCTATTTGTATCATCAAATCTGACCCTAAGGCTTGGGAAATCTTTGTTTTACCCCAACCAAAGCTATGGAAGGTCATTATGAAGTGTAAAAGGTCAAAAAACTTCAAATTTACTCTTCCACATACGTGAACCATGCTGAAAAACTTAAAACATTTCACAAAAATGGTGTCATCGCATAGGGGAGACTGTTAGCTTTATAGAAATATTGATTTTAAAGTGAATAGAGTAAGATAAATATCATTTTATAATTTTTTACTAACAATAGGTCTTTAAGAAAATTTTTCCCGTGAATTGTAATGTCTACATTTAAGATTGCAACTTTTGTTTCACTTATCAAAATGTGATAAAACTTATACCATCCCAAGCGTGGAGAAATTATATACACGTTAATATATATATATATTTGATTTTGATATTTTTTGATATAGTTATTGTAGGAAAATAGAAAGCGCTCTGTTTTCTAAATCTTTTCAGACCACTTTCACAAAAAAAATCATACAAAAAAAAAATTACTAGAAAAAATATAAAATAAAATCCTTCCCAAGATAAATAACTACATCTAACTTTTCACCAAATGAAAAAAATAAGAAAATTTGTTCATCCAAATCACAGGCAAATAGACTACAATCTTATAAGTTTTTTTTAAAAAAAAGCCAAGTCATATAATTTCAAGTGTTTAATATAGCTAAAGGTGTCTATGTTTTAAGAAAATTAGTAGTTTAGAAACTAAATTCTGGATGCTACGATTCATATTTCTATAAAAAATTAACTTAATTTTGAGTGCGCTTATTGCTAATAATCCCTACAAGTTGATATTTCACTATTTTTTGCAATATGACATCCACTTATGACCTCTTTTTTGTCCACCAACTTGTTGTACTTACCCTTGCAACAATTGGTGTTATTTTTGAAGCGTTGGAACAGATTAAAAATAATGAGATTCCCCCTCACATAAAGCTAATTTTCAGGCCTTGTATACCCGATAATGATTTGAATTGGCAGGTTTTTGCAGCAAGAAGCTGAATTTTCTGTAGTAAATCAAAAGAAATTGCAGCACTTATATGATAACCAGATTGTTCAATTGAAGACCAATAAACTACCTCAAGGTTTAGTTACATTGGAAGACATATTCAACACTGATGATCAGTTAAGGAAATACAAAACAAATATGTCAACACATCCAGGTAATTATGAAGAGATCTCAGTTGACGATGGAAAAAAATTATTTCTTAAAAAGGTATGTTCCTTAGCTGAGAAACATTCCTTTATCAATCTTTGTAAATAATTTAAGGATCTTTTTGCTTGGAAATACCAAGATCGGAAAGGTTTTGATCCAAGTCTGGTACAACATATCATTGAGTTACAACCAATTTCCAAGTCGGTTAGTCAAAAAAAAAGGCTTGTAAATACCAAGATAAAGCCTTTAATGAGAAAAGAGTTATCTAAGTTAATCGAATCAAGTATCATTTTTCCAGTTAAGCATTCAATTTGGATAGATATTCTTGTTCCGGTTTGGAAAAAGAATGGAGAAATCAGATTATGTGTGGATTTTAGAGATCTTAACAAGGCTTCATTGAAAGATCATTATCCACTACCTAACATAGATCAAATCTTGAGAACAGTTTCTAGTTCTGATAGACTATCTCTTTTGGATGGTTATAGTGGATACAATCAGATTCTAGTTTGAGAAGAAGATAGGTACAAAACATATTTTACCACCAAGTGGGGTACTTATGCTTACAAAAGAATTCCTTTTGGCCTTTCAAATGTTGGTGCAATGTTTGAACATGCATTAGACATGGATTTCTCTATCTTATTAAATAAATGCATACTGTTTTATTTGGATGATGTTACCGTGTTTTTCAAATAATTCAGATGAACATATAATACATTTAAGGCATACTTTTCAGTTATGCAGACACTTCTGAATATCATATAGTATCAGAAAATCTATTTTTTTGGTACATCAAGGTAAATTTCTTGGTCATATTGTTTCTAAACAAGGTTTAGCAATTGACCCTTTCAGAATTGAATCCATATCACAGGTATCATTGCCTCATGACAAGAATACATTACAGAGATTTATGGGAAAAAATAACTTTGTTATAAGATTTGTTCCAGATTTTGTAGCATTGGTTAAACCATTGTCAGTTATGTTAAATAAAGAGAAGAATTTCTCTTGGACCAGTGAAGGAAGAGAATGGTTTGAAGAAATTAAAATAGTCATTTCTCAAGCTCCTACTCTTGCAAATCCAAATTTTGAAAAATAATTTACTATGTATGCACTTGGAGGAGCTGAAACAAAATAAGCCATTTTAGCTCAGGTTAATGATGAAAATATTGAGAGCCAATTTCTTTCTTTGGACAAGTTTTGCATGACTACAAAATAAGGTACACATTTCTTGAAAAACAAGTACATTCAGTAGTTAGAGGACTAAGAAATTTTAAGTACATGCTTTCAAACAATAAGATACATGTTTTGGTTTCTCATCTAAGTGTGAAAGATTTCTTGTTAAATAAAGAATTGAATGAGAGGAGAGCAGGATAGATAACAAAGGTTATAGAATATGACATTGATATCTGTGTTGCAAAAAAAGTTCAAAGCAAAGTTTTATGTGAACACCTGATTGCTGATATGGAAAAACAACATGTTCCAGAATCAAAAGATCCAGAACAATATTTTGAAGTTGCGTATCAGCAATCAGATTTCATGGTTCAACCAGAAAATTAGCAACCTGAACTTATTCAAGTAGTTAAGGAATCAATATGGATGACTGATTTAGTTAACTATCTACAACATGGCACTTATCCGGAAGGAGGTCACTTTTTAGCATGTACTACAGCCTTGAAAATAATGAAAGATGATTACTACTATCCCATCATATTCAAATATTTCTTTGAATGGATTAGAATATGTAAGAAATGTGCTTTATTTGTTGCAAAAGAACGTTTAGCTTTGCTACCCCTACAACCTATTTTAGCGCATCAACCTTTTATGTAGTGGGGTCTTAATTTTATTGGCATGATAAATCCACGTTCATCATAAGGACACAAGTGGATTTTTACAGCCACAAATTATTTTACATGCTAGACTCAAGCAATAGCTTTGAAAGATGCTAACAAAACTTTGATATTCTCCTTTTATGAAGGTATAGTTTCCAGATTTGATGTTCTAGCAAATATAATTTTAGATAATGCCTTGGAATTTCTTGGTGGAAAAGTAATAGATTGGGCTATAAAACATGAAATTTATTTAAGTATGTCATCTAATTATTACCCAAAAGCTAATGTGTTAGCTTAAAGTACAAAAAATAATCTTCTAAGGATCATCAAAATAACACTCCAAGATAACGAGAGAGCTTGGCATCTAATGTTGAATTCAACACTTTGGGCTGACAGAGTGACTCCTAAAAGATAATATGGCAATTCACCGTACACGCTTGTTTATGGAAGAGAAGAAAGAATGCCTATTTAAGTTGAGTTACTACTATCTCTCAAAAGTGCACCCTGTAGAGAGATGGTTGCATGTGTTCTAATTTTAAAAAAATGAACTCTCTCATTCATAGATACAATGGAAACACCTCAATTCTATGGGTATACCTATTTTGAGGTGAGTCTTTGGTATAAAGGTTGGTTCCTTATTTATATATCCTAAATTGATTTTTTGGGGTTTGAGGGTAAAAGATGACTGTAAAAAGGATTTAAAACTAAGGTGATACAAAAAACTTGTATGATGTCTTTGACTAAATACATGCACAATTGATATGAGAATGAATTCTTAATGCACAAGCCAACAATTTTCTGCATAATATTAAAGGCAAAAACTTTTATGTATTAAGGGAAAGTATCACAACAATACTACTAAGTTAAACATACACATTAATATCATGTAGAAATTACTTAATTTTGTAATAGGGTGAGATGATTAATCAAGGAATTAAACATTCACAAGATTAATTGAGCATACACAAGACTGCAAATAATTTTAAAGGCAGAAAGTACTTCATATTCAGAGGGAAAAACTGGTAGAATCTACTTCAGCACTCTTGTATCTAAAAAGTCCTCCTCTGTGTTTTGCCAAGCCACACAATATATAGAAAAATTAATTCACCCACCCTTCCTAAAAATAGACTAAATTCATACTCACCCATGCGTCTTATTTTTATCCTTTATTTAATAAATAAAGGAATAAAATAAAGAAAACTAATACAAAGAGGCATTAATAGCCTTTGATTACATCACAATCAAATTTCAGTTGACTGTTATATTTTTAAGAAAAGCATGGGTGAATTATTTTCTAAAATAAATCTTGCTTGATGAGCAAGTCTCCTTCTTTGCACATGCAAAATTGTCTTATTGTGCATGACGTGACATATGTCATTATGATCCACTTGCCTCCTTGGATGCACATACAAAAGTTATCTCCCTGAAAGTGATAAAAATCAATTAAATTATTTGCAATACTTTGCAAAATAATTCATCCAAACATCTATCTTGATTGGGATGACCTTTGTTTCTGATGTTGACACTTATTCTATCTTCTTGTGGTCACATGGATATAACATTGGGAATAATTTCTAACCTTCCCACTAGTAGGGACCACCTTTGCAATTGACCACTTAAGGGTATGAGGTATCTTTTGTAAGTGTTGAGGTAAATATTCTTTGATTATACTCCACCACTTACTAATTATTTTCTCCTTGATCATTAGTTATAATTATTTGTTTACTCCCATTTTGATTTTGGTTTACGTGGCATATCATATAGTTCAGACCTTAGATAAGGTCAATGCAAATAATACTATTCTGCCACCCTTTGTATAACACATGTTACACTGTAATGCTCAACCACTTTTAGATTATCATTGTATTGCAAAACTTATCGGCTTTTGTTTTTTGCATGGGACTGGCCCCCTCTCCATGATGGACCGATCTTCGATCTTTGTATTGTCAGTGGAAAATTAACTCAGGTTACAATTAGGATTTATGACCCTATGACACATGCATAATTTTGTAACTTGGGTTGAGTTCTATAATTTGATGGTGAGTTAATATTGGAAAAGGATTTCAAGACCCTAATACTTTTGCTTTTACATTTTGAGCTCTAACGAGGTAGAGAAAATCTACTCAAAATTCTTCTCATAACCACCATGATTACTTGAACTTGATTTGAGGACATTTGGTTCTGTGGTGAGTTTACGAGTGTATATCTGATTCTTCGGTAATATTTAACCTTTCTGAGATTTGAGAGATTCCGGTATTGAATGAGCACCATCATGAAGACTTTGGGGGTTATTCTTTACGAATTTGACCTCTCTAAATTTTCACATTCTATTCGGGGTTTGACTTAGAGGGTTTTGAGTATGCTCGACCCTTATATTATTATGTGTTCCACAAACATGGATTTTCACGGAGATTTCTCTGAGAATTTTTACTTAAGCCTCTTATTTCTTCCACAAAGTCACCATTACCTAAAACTGAATCTGTTGACGTTTTTGATGATGGGGTTGATTTTTGATTCACCTCTTTTCCATGGCCTCCACTTTGAAGGTAAGAAACTGATTTTAATGAAATTACTTGTATAATTCAAATCATGAGCAGAAATATACCACCAAATAACACAATATTCCAGAATAATGATTTCAATATGCAATTATAATAGCTTCACCACTTCGAGGGGGCAACTTCTAAACCATACAATAATACTCAAATAATCCAATTGAATGATGAACTACTACCTAAAATCCCCTATATATACTATTCATATGTTATGGCCAACACCCAGGATGACCTACTAAGCATGAGAAAGTATAAATGATATAATAAAATGATATGGTAAGCCACAAGTCGGCTACTCATATCCTAATACAAGCAATAGGCTAAGGGCGTAGCATGCCTTTCCCCTTCAAAGCAACATTTTCCCCAATGTTGAGAAGCTCTGGGTGCTGCTATAGGAATGTCATATCTTCCCATGTTGTATCTTCATTGTCCATATTCTTCCACTTGATCAGGTACTCAGTAATAACCCGTGTCCTCAATATTTTAGTGTGTGTTTGAACGATGCATTCAGATTCTAAGATGACTCTCCCCTCCTCATTGAGCTCAGGTAACACTGTTTGGGTTGATACTCTCTGTCCAATTACTTTCTTCAGGCAAGAAACATAAAAAACTGGATGTATTTTGGTTCATTGTGGAAGTTCTAATTTGTATGCTACAGTACCAATCTTCTGCAATACTTGATAGGGGCCATAATACTTAGGTGAAAGTTTGTTATCCTTTTGTTGTTGTTTCAAAGACATTTTCTTATATGGTTGTAATTGCAAAAAAACCCAATCACTGACTTCAAAATTCCCTTCTGTGCAATGTTGATCAGCTTGTTGCTTCATGTGGTCTTGTGCCATGACCAAGTTCTCCTTGAGACTAGAGAGGACCTCTTGTTGATACTGAATGTGTTCTTCTACATCTCTAACCCACGGTTTTCCTCTAAATGATGATGTGATGGATGGTGGATGGTGCCCATAGAGTGCCAAAAAAAGACACATTTTAGATGAAGTATGGAAGTGTTATACCACCATTCTACAAGTGGCAACCATTGGACCCATCTTGCTTGTTTATCTAACTTAAAGCAACGGAGATATTCCTCCAAACACTTATTTACAACTTTTGTTTTCCCATCAGACTGGGGGTGATAAGAAGAGCTACGAGCTAAGTGAGTACCCAAACATGAGAATAAATCAGTCCAGAAATTACTAGTAAATATAGGGTCTTGATCACTTCCTATAATCTTCAGTGTTCCATGAAGCTTTTGAACTGTGTCCATTAAGGTTGTTGCTACTGTGCTTACAGCAAATGGGTGTGCCAAGGCACAAAAATGAGCATATTGGTGAGTCTATCCACCACAACCATGATGACATTATTTCCTTCAGATTTACACAATCCTGTGATAAATTCCATGGAAACCTCTTCCCACCGTTGGCTAGGAATAGATAGAGGTTGTAGAAGACTTGGGGATTGAACTGTTTCACCCTTATTTTGCTAGCAAACTGTAGACACCTATAATTACGCCCAATCAATTTAAATACTTAAATTGTGCTAATTATCCCCTTTCTTGCAAATCAACGACATATCATCAAAAGCACTCATTTTCCCTCATATCATCATTAATTAATTACACTAAGCTAATTAATTAAGTTTCCTATCCAACAAATACCCTAATTAACGACCTTCCGTAATAAATCACCCCTTCTACCTAGACTAATTAATTATTATTAATTAATTATCTTTCCCTTCCATTTAACCAATAAATCAATATTTAATTGATTTAATCCCCTTATAATAGCCTAAATCACACTAATATTCCTCTAATTGGCTTCTATAAGCTTACACCTACCTATTAATTAATCACCTTTGATTAATTAAAATACCGCCAACTCCCATGACTTGCTAAACATGTATTAAACCCTTCTAAAGTAAGGTTACCATTAATAAAGCAACCTTATCCATTCCTAATCATGTTTTACTTTTATCCCACATTCATGAGAATCTGTTGAATCCTTTATCCTTTGGGCTATATAAAGAGCCATCCACCTACCTTTTTACTTACACCTAAACTTTATAAGAGAGCAAATGAAAATCATATAACAAAGAGACTAAGAGCTTGCACCTTGCCCTTTTGAGAGTTCATCATCTTGAAGAGTTAAGCCTTTTTCTTAAAGTGCTTGGGTCATATGGGAGGTGTCAAAAGGGTCTTGTAGCCCAACTTTGATTAGCCCCCATTCCTAGGTTGTTGGAACATTAAGGACAACTATTTTGATAGCCATGGAGCTTACTTAGGTCCATTCATTTATTTTTTGTTAGAGAATAGAGGAGTTTAGATATTTAGCATTGTTAGTTTCAAAGTTTGTAGTTATGAATGCTAGCATCTAACCCTTGTTTAATTCTTATCATGATGGTGTTTATGCTTTGTTTTAGCTAAATTGTAGAACTATTTTAGGTGGTAGTTCTTGCTTCATTTGATTTAGCATTAAGCAAAGTATACATGCACACATTTGGCATGCCTGGTGGGAGTTACTTCATTGTCCGTTGCACTTAATTTCAAGTTTTTGTAGTTAAGTTTTATTTTTGGTTACTAACCCTCTTTTACACATGTTGATCTAACTTATTTTTCTTAACATATTTTGTTGAGTTTTCATGTGTTGAGTCTTCCTTGTAGGTATAAAGGAGGTGAAGTGCTATCAAAATTTAATCTTGGTGAGAAAATTTCAAGATTTCATCATGTTTTCATTTTTAGAGCTTACTTTTTCAACATTTTACATGCTAGTTTTGTCAATTTCTTGAAAATTTTCAATTCTTGAGCATGTAGGTTAGTGTTTGATAGTGTTGAGTCTTCTATTTACATATTAATGTGGTGGGTTGCTGTCAAAATTTAATGTTGGTGAGAAAATTTCAAGATTTTATCATGTTTTCATTTTTAGAGCTTAATTTTTCATCATTCTACATGCTAGTTTTGTCAATTTCTTGAAAATCTTAAATTCTTGAGCATGTATGTTAATGTTTGATAGCGTTGAGTCTTCTATTCATATATTAAAGTGATGGGTTGTTGTCAAAATTGAATCTTGGTTGGAAAAATTTGTCTATTTTGCAGATTAAGGGACTTTTTTTGATCTTTTTTTGAGTGCATGTCAAGTGCATACCCATGAGCATAAGATCATATGCGTAACCCATCTTCCGAAGGCCATAACGTTTTCTCCCGTACTCGAAATGGCTCCATTTTTTTTTGCATTGGAAAGGTATTGAAGTTAACTATGCAATGAAAACATAAATTAGGGATTTATACTTACAAAAATTTTAAGTTTTTCTGTTATTTTAAAACTGGTCATTTTCTAACATGTCTAATGTTTTGATGAATGTTGTATTTCCATGCTTACTCGATTTAGACCAAAGCATGTGTATGCTCTTCTCTTGCACCTTTTGGTGATCTTGAGAATTAAAAACAACTTTGATCTCTATCTTGTTAACATTGGGATTAAACTTGGAAACGTGATTATTCATTTTGCTTAAGGGAATGAACCTTTTACAAAGCATTTTTCAATGGTCCTTTGATTTGAAGTTTTCCATTTCTATATAGTTGGGATAAAGTTTGTGTATGCTCTTCTCTTGTACCTTAGGTGATCTTGAGAATCAAAAGCAACTTTAGTCTTCATTTTATAACATTTGGTAAATTGGAAACTTCATCTTTCACTTTTGGTTTAAAGGAATGAACATTTATCAAGAATTTTGTATGGTTCATTGATTGAAAAGATTTTCTTTACTTTTTAGTTGGATTATTTGTTGTGTATGATCTTCTCTTGCATCCTTGGATGATCTTGAGAATCAAAAGCAACTCTTAATCCTATTTTAAATAATGTGATTTTCTTGGAGAACTACTAACGCTTGAGTGCAGGACCTAAAAATACTTGTCAAATAAAGGAGGAATCAAAACGAAATCAAAAGCTACTAATACAGTTGTTATACAGGTTTCCAAAAGGTGTTCAATCAAACCACACCTAATTAAACAAGATAAAAAGAACAACATATTCAAAACACTGTATTGTAGGTTTCAGAAAAGGGTACGTCCCTCTCCGCTCAACTGGAACATAACCCCTTCGGCATAATGCCTTAAGCTAAAACAATAGGGGTGGTTCCAATAACCCCAAAGTAGTCGACGCAAGAGGGAACCTTGTGGACGAAACGGGAAGTGCTCCCGCACTATCTACTTGACTAGTGATTCCTTTGTGAGATAGTGTTACAAGTTGTCCATTGTGGCGACCCCAATGATAGTACACATAGATGCACTAGTTGCCTACTATTCTTGAAGGGGGTAAAGTAAAGCCGAGATACTCCCAAACTAGTCAGTGTGACTTTTTGGGTAAATTGCGCTCACTCGTGGAAACTTTGTAACACCTAGGGTGAGAGAACCACCTAGGAGAATATACTTTGGCCAAGATCCCACTTTGACCATTTTAAAACAATGTTGAGTTGTGAACCTTCTTTTTGAGAAACGTGTGACGTATTACTTTCGCCTAGTTTTTACTTGCCTTAGGGCGAGGTGAAACTCTGCCAAAGTGAGGCTAGCATTTTTTGTAATTTTTTCTTGATTTATTTCCTTCATATTCTTTTGACACTTTGTTGAACAAAAGAGGTGTGATTACCTTTGTGTTGCCATTCGACTGTTTCCCTCACTTTTATGTCCATTTACGCCCATCCATGTTTGTGGCTGGGTTAGTTAAACATCTAAAGTGAGTGGAGGCGTTTTCACGTCATTTGGTAGCCATTGTGATCTTGATACCCATGTCAAGATCATCATTATAGTTAGTCATGGTTCATCACTGTGGACTTCCATAGAGGAGTTAGCTTGTTTGTCTCGTATCATTACAATTTCAATATTTACGTCTTGTTTCTTGTAAACTTGACATAAATACCTATATTGTACGGTTACGTTGCACACATTCTTAACTATTCCTAGCTATACTTTGAGCATTTTTTTGTTCGGTTTTATTATTACCTCGATTTCAAAAGGTGCTAGGCACTACCATTTGTGTGTGTTATATCAATAACACCTCGATATCAATACTTCACTTTCTTGCAAAGTGGGTTAAAATATCTTAGTGATATTGTTGTGTCATTCACAAATCGTAATTGACACTTTTTGAGATATAGGTCTTAATCAGACTTGAGCATGCTCATCGTATATCTTGATTGGGAGATTGCATTTAACTTCATGTATTTACTTATGTCTTGTTCATTCCTTTGAACTTGGCATAAGTGGAGACATCTTGTTAATCATCTGGCATCGTAAATTACTTTAAAATGTAGTCTAGGAGGTACTTCATTTGATTAAATTTTGATACCAAAAGATTGTTTCATTGGTGACTTTATCATTCTATCAAACTGGTATTCTCACACTGTTAATTTACTCTTAACACGTACATCTTGTGTTTTACTTGGGGGTAGTCATTGAATTTTGAACAAATCTACAACTTACCTTAATGAAAATTATCACGAAAACATGGCTCCCAAGATGCGTCTAGATTTAAAGAAACAAACATATGAGGAACAACAGGCACAAGCTTGGGAAACCTTTAACAGACAAGGGTCAAACCCATTTGTCGAACATGATTTAGGACCACTATTTTCTGTAGAAAAGGAAATAGAAGAAATGGTCGACCATAGTGGAAACGAATTAAAATCACCACACACAGACTTTGATTTTGACCCCACTCTACTAGATGAGTTTCTCCTTAGAAATAAAGATAGAGTTTTGGCACGGGTCATGGAATTAGGGGCCAAATTGCCCACCGAGAATGAACCAATATTACCTACAAATGACACTACTAAGGAAGAACGCCCCCTTATCAATATGGAAGATATTTTAACAGGTGGGCATGCTTCCACTTCTTACGTAGAAAATGATAAAGTGGTAGGGCATAAAATACCCCTCATCAAAGTGCCACGAAGAAACAAGATAGAACATGAGACAGGGGAAGAACCTCCACAATACGAAGAGGAAGAACCTTTAGAAGAAGAAGACACAAACCAAGTCACAATCCAACAACAACTCAGTAACCTAAGCTGACAACTAGCTTTTCTTACTTTCCAGGTATAGAAAGACACAAACAAGAATGTTCAAAAGTCAAATCCTAAGTTTAGGATCCATGAACGCCATCGAGAAAACCAAGGAGAAGAAGACACAGGGTATCATCGTGTACACATCCCCGCTTCTCCCACTAAAGAACAATTGCTCGCAAAAGAAGTGCAATCTATGAAAGAAACACTTGTGAGCATACAAGAAAGCAATATAGGGAGTATTAGGAAATACCAATACAAGGAACTATGCCCCTATCCTTTTGACAAGACAATGACCCTTCAACCCTTTCTAAAGAAATTTGATATGCCAAAGTTTGAAAAATACAAAGGAAAGGGAGACCCAAGGGATCATGTTAAATATTTCTACATGGCATGTCAAAAGATGTCTTAGAGTGATAATTACCTCATCATACTTTTTCCTAAGAGTCTCGGAGGTCAAGCATTGGAATGGTTTACGCGCTTACCATGAGGATCAATTTTCACTTGGCCAGAATTGGTAGAAAGATTCGTGCGTCATTTATCATATAACATAGAGAGTGACATCACCATGGCAGACTTGTGTGGCACAAAACAACGGCCAAATGAGACCTTCGGTAGCTTCCTCCAACGATGGAGAGGGATAGCTAGTCACTTCCCTTGCACTTTCCCTGAGAAGTAGCTGATCAGTATTTTCGTCCCTAATCTCAACCTAGATATAGCTTTCCACATCCAAATGCATTGTGTCTGCACCTTTGAGGAGGTTATCGAGAAAGGGATTCAAATAGAAAAGGCTTTTATAGCTAAAGGCACCCTCAAAACCCAATCTGAAGACAACCAAAGTGTCAAACCCGCTGAAAAGCTGAAGATCTTTAACAAAAACAAAAACGTGGTGGGAGATGGAATCACTGATTCCAAACATGTTCAAACAGTCCAATCCAGTCAACCTTTTAAACTGACCAAGGGCCCAATTCAACCACCACCAAAGCGACGAACATTCACCTCCCTCAATGAGCCGTTGTCCATCATACTAAAACAGTTGGATGCGGCCCACATGATGGCCTATCCTACAATGCAACCATTTGATGACAACGCTCCTAAACCTTCATGGTATAAGGAGAATGAATACTGCGAAATGCATCACATTAAAGGTCATAAAACAGACAAATGTTTTCGACTTCGCCACTATATTCAAGACCTCATTGACAACGGAGAGATAGAGGTGGATAACCCTAGCCACATGAAAACACCTAATGAGAAAATGGGGATTTATAAGGAACCATTCCCCAAGCATGATAAGTCGGAAAAGGAAAAACCGGATCGGGGAGAGTCATCCCAAACCTATAAAGCCACGAATTACTTGTATACCAAGAGAGATAAAAATCATTACGATTCACTTATCGGATGTATTCACTCCCTTGCTGACCATGTCAATACCATCTGGATCAAGGGAAAGGACTGCGCTGTGGTAACAAGTCGTTCTCGCCTCATGATTCAAGAACCCTCTCTGTTGACCCCGCAAACTAGTAAATATAACCTTTTAGAACAACTTGAGAAGACACCTGCTAAGATCTTGATCTTAGATCTTCTCAATATATCCAACGTGCATAAGGACATTTTGTACATCAAACTCTTCAGGGGTCAGGAGTTCCTTTAGAAGTTGATCCTACATACCTTCAAGCCGCGGTGGCAAATATTACACCCAGTGAGCATCTCACTTTCAACCATAGGGAGGTCCCTACTGAGAATCCTACACATAATCTTCCCTTATACATTGAGGTAGTTGTCACCCGCAGGAAAATCAAATGGGTGCTTGTGGAAAATGGATCAGGATTGAATATCTGCGCACTTAAATTAGTCAAACAATTGGGACATACAGAAGAAGATCTTGAGTCCCATATCATCACTATCACCGCATACGACAACGCGGAAAGAGAGTCAGCAGGCACCATTACGCTGCCAATGGAGGTGGGCCCCACTTTCCATCAGACAAAGTTTCATGTCTTAGACTTGGAACTTCCATATAATATGCTTCTAGGCCAACCATGGATCGATGCCATGCAAGTAGTGCCATCAACATTTCATCAATGCATCAAGTTGAAGCATGAGGGACATACAGTAACAATACCAGGAGACTCAGAGCCCTTTGCTCATTGTAGAGATCTTAATAGCTTTACACAAAAGGGTACATATGCATGTCCCTCCACAGATATAGTTGTCCCTCTTCATTCTGAGGCCATGGAGTCTCAAGTAGATTCAAATTCTCTTAGCTCTTGCACTCATGGGGCATCTACTTCAACATCTCCATTTAATTCATGGGAGATGAAAATTCTAGAATATGGCTGTGGGGAGTATAATGTACAACAAGCACTATTGGTTTCTGACCTCTCCTTGTCGCCCAAGACTAGAGGTTGACCCAACTACCGCTTCAGGAGACCTATAGAGGAACACACTATTGGGTCGTTCCTACCTGGAGGCTGGTTAGCTGAGGAAAAATTACTTGATCCACCTACTACTTGGGTCCCAGAGGACACTCAGCCATCTTGTTATCAAACCCCAGAATATGAAAAATCTACCAGAATGATGTACTCCATGGGCTACAAAGGCCTAGGATGTGGGAGGAATGAACAAGGACAAAGAGAACCAGTCCCTCTTCCACATTTCAAAATAGAAAGATATGGCATTGCGATTCACCCTTATGGAGCACACCCCAACGATCAAAATGTGACTTATTCTTAGCATGAGGATAGCTCCGATTATCTAGACAGCGATACAGATTCCTGTTGTAGCCAATATGAGGATCTGGCCTCCACGAACCTTTTCATGAATAACGTTGTCCTAACCATCACCCCCACTGAACCAACCCTTGACCTTGTATACCCCTCCCTTGTTGAATGAGACCAACAACGTCACGTTCCACTAGATTTATTCGAGAACGATGAGGCTATTTCAGAGTTCACGGGCATAAGGGATACAATTCCCATTGGAGATTACAAGAAGGGTTTCTTTATCGACTTAGACACCTGCGCTTACTTCGGCGAGGAGGCTGAACTTCATGGTCAACAAAATTTAAAGAAAAGTGAAGGAAAGATTTCTAAAGAAAAGCCTCGGCAAAAATCGAAGTCCAAGTCACACAATGAAAACCTCTTTGAGGCATTGGCTGACAAACAAATAAGAAAATCAAAGGACAAACAAAGTGACCATGCAAAGGATGAAAATCTCGTAGAGACATCCTTGGATGAAGATCTCAACCTACCTCCCGATCCTACGCGTATGGAGGATTTATCAAAATTGTTAGTTGAAGAAACCATTGATGTCAATATTGGTACCGAAGAAGATCCCAAGATAGTAACATTGGGAGCATCACTCTCAGCCAGAGAACAAAAGACGTTCACTATGCTATTGCGAGAGTTTATTGATGTGTTCGCATGGTCTTACAAAGACATGCCCAGCTTAGATCCAAATTTGGTCGTGCATAAAATAGTTGTGCACGTAGATGCTAAGCCTATCAAACAAAAGCTTCGAAAGATGCACCCAAGAGTGGCCTTGTTAGTTAAAGAAGAGTTGGAAAGGTTGCTTGCAGCAGGATTCATCAGGCCAATTGATTATTCTGAATGGATATCAAACATTGTTCCTGTCAAGAAGAAACCTATTGGTATCTGAATTTGCACAGATTTTAGGGACATCAATAAAGCTTGCCCTAAAGATGACTTTCTGTTGCCCAACATTGACATGATTGTTGACTCAACCGCAGGGTATGAAATGCTATCACTTATGGATGGCTTTTCGGGTTATAATCAAATTAAGATCGCTGAAGAAGACCAACACAAAACAGCTTTCAGAACTCCTTGGGGCACCTTCTATTATTAGGTGATGCCATTTGGTCTTAAGAATGCAAGAGCAACTTATCAGCGGGCCATGACAGTAATATTTCATGATATGATTCATGACATCATGGAAGACTACGTAGACGACATCCTGGGAAAGTCCAAAACAAGAGAGGATCATCCTATCATTTTGCGGCGTATCTTTGAACGCCTGCTTGAATACAAAGTCAGGCTAAATCCAAAGAAGTGTGTCTTCGGTGTGCTATCTGGGAAACTATTAGGCTTCATCGTGTCAAGACGAGGTATTGAGGTAGACCCTGCTAAAGTGTCTACCATCATAGAAATGCCTCCACCTGAGAATATCAAGCAAGTATGTAGCTTGCAATGGAAAATTCAAGCCATTTGCCACTTTATCTCCGAGCTTGCAGATAAATGTCACTCATTCACTCATTTGCTTAAGAAGGACATCACTTTTATCTGGGGACCTAAGCAACAACAAGCCTTTGCTTTGCTTAAACAGTACCTGGCTAATCCACCTGTCCTCATGCCTCCCACTCCGGGAGAACCACTTTTACTCTATATTTCCGCTACACAATACGTTATTGGTGCACTGCTCACCCAATATGACCTTAGCCATAAAGAGAAAGTAGTGTACTATCTGAGTTACACCCTCATTGCCTATGAACGTAATTATTCTCATATTGAAAAGGCTTGCTTGGCTGTTGTTTTTACCTTTCAGAAACTTCTCCATTACCTGCTAAATACTATGACCAAGCTCATATCCAAGGTCGACCCACTCAAGTATTTGTTGTCCAAATTGGATCATTCTACTCAGTGAGTTTGATCATTCTACAGGTAGAATGGCTAATTGGATCATTCTACTCATTGAGTTTGATATAGAATTTGTCCATCAAAAATCAGTTAAAGGACAAGTACTTGCCGACCAGCTAGCGGAAGCACCTTTGCAAAGCACAAAACCTTTGAGTCTGGATCTACCAGATGCATCTTTGCTCTACATTGAAGAATTTATCATATGGCAGATACATTTTGATGGATCTTTTATGTTTCATGGTTCAGGTGAAGGATTGGTCCTTATTACTCCTTCGGGTGATCCTATACCATAGGCTTTCCGCCTGGCCTTCCCTTGCATAAACAACATTGCGGAATATGATGCACTCATTGCAGGGATGAAACTAGCCATCAAGTGGAATATTCAACATGTTAAGGTTGTAGGTGATTCGTAGCTAATCATCAAACAGGTTAATGATGAGTATAAATTTAAGGATGACAAGCTCATACCTTACAAAAGGTTAGTGGAAACTCTAAAGGAGTATTTTGTGTGCATCACCTTTGAGCAGATCCCAAGAGTAGAGAATAGATCGGAAGATGCTATGGCAACGGTGGGATCTATGCTTCATATTCTGCCAGGGAACAATGATATGCCGTTCTTCATAGAAAATCTACGCCAGCCCACATAAGACATGCCAGAATCTTGCCTGGCTTGTAAGGTTGTCGGTCCCCATTCACCATGGTATGAACCCATTTTCACCTATCTTAAGGATAGTACATTCCCTCCCGATATCTCCCGCTCTGAAAAGAAGAGCCTAATTCACCAGATAGCCCGTTACACCCTTTTAGGAGGTACACTTTATCGTCGTGGCTATGACCGAAATCTGTTACGTTGTCTGGATGTGATGGAGTCAATCCAGGAAATCAAGGAAGTACATGAAGGAGTATGCAGAGCGCATACAAACGGAATGGTCTTGGCTAAGAAATTACTGAGAGTAGGTTACTATTGGCCTACCATGGAAACTGATTGTTGTAATTATGTTAGAAAATGTGTGCTTCACCAAAAATATGGAAATTTCATCCATGCTCCATCGCAACCATTACAACCAATCACTACCCCATGGCCATTCTCCAAGTGGGGACTTGATCTAATAGGGAAGCTTACTCCTACCTCATCTGATGGTCATACACATATCATCACCGCAACAGAATACTTTACAAAATGGGTGGAGGCTATCCCTTTAACCTATGTCACAGGAGCACAGATTTCTAAATTCATCATGAATCACATTATTTGCCGATATGGTATCCCTGTAGCCATTGTCACAGATAATGGGAATTCATTTAAGAACAAAACTGTGAAAGGTCTTTGCCAACGGTTCCAAATCAGATTGAAATGGTCCACGCCATATTACCCTCAGGGTAATGGACAAGCTGAGGCAATAAACAAGACTTTGGTAAGGATAATGGAGAAGATGGTTAGCAAAACCGGTTGAAAATTGCACCTACAAATCCACCCAGCTCTCTGGGCCTACCGAACATCAACTCACACTCCTACGGATGTGACGCCATATTCCCTAGTGTTCAGGATAGAATTTATTATCCCTTTAAAGATTGAACTCCCATCCCTGCGAATTTATCTTCGGGACTATTTGGATAAGGATGAAGATTACCGAGTGGCAAGATTGGTTGAATTAGAGCTCCTGGATGAGAGGCACATTCGCGCTGTTAATCACCTGAAGGTATATCACCACAGAATCTCCCACAACTACAACAAGGGAATCATCCCTTGCCTGTTTGAGGTGGGTGATTTAGTTATGAAGGAGAACCAGTTCAACACTAGAGCAGAGCGAGAAAAGAAATCAAAGTTCGAACCACACTGGTTAGGACCCTATGTCATAGTTGCTAAGTATGGCACCGGGGCATAAAAAATGTCTCACCCCAATGGTGATGAGCTCCGAGAGCCAATGAACACCATGAATCTTAAGAATTTCTATGCTTGAACATGGCACAAAAATTAAAAAATACAAAAACATCAAAAAAAAAATCAGAAAAAGAAAAAGAGAAAACAGGTCGTCCACTAGTGAAAACCATGTAATTCTGGCACTTTGGACAAGTCCTTGGGTGAAAACTAGTTTCCGACGCCTCGGGAGGATTCCTTGTTCACAAGAATTCTGTATTAGAAGGGTAGTTGTCTTTATCCTGGACCTGGTTCTACCTTCAATTTTCCTTGTGCACACCATCTAGTCCAACCTTGATCCAACTTTTCCTTCTTCTATTTGTCTGTAAGGTACATGGTCTTTCGTTATTTCCCATTTTAAGCTAGGGGCAACTCAACGACTTCACCTTCTTATTCATAAGTGTGTGGCTTCTGCCCTTGTATATTCCCCACCTAACGCTGGGGGCATCCATGATTTCTTGGTTACCTGCACATAGCTTTGGAAAATTGTTAAAAACACAAAAACAATAGAAAATTGTTTCGAGAAAACACAAAACCAATAGAACAATGTTTTGAGAAAACACAAAAACAATAGAAAATTGTTTCAAAAAACACAAAAACAATAGAAACATTCTTTTGAGAAAACACAAAAACAATAGAAAATTGTTTCACAAAACACAAAAACAATAGAAAATTGTTTCGAGAAAAACACAAAAACAATAGAAAATTGTTTCGAGAAAAACACAAAAACAATAGAACATTGTTTCGAGAAAACAACAAAAACAATATATATATATCAAAAAAATATAAAAACAAGGAAAAAATTTTCAAAAAATTCCTAAAAAGTAAAACACCCTACAAAATGGTAACTTGCTTCTTACGGCTGAAACTTGTGTCTTGTGCATGGTATTTTCTCCATATCCTATTGGTTTGTCTCACCTCTTCCCCGATTAATACGACTCGTGGATCACTGGATTCACAACCATTCACAAAAGCTAGCTGCTTGCTTCGTCTGTACTCTGGGGCACTTTTGGTTGCTTGGTGTTGTTTCATTGCGCACAAATGCTTTTCATGGACCCTGTGTCCATTTTCATTTCCCCTTGCATGTATCCTTGCTTGGGGCATCATTTTTAACCCTTGTCATCAATCACAAACTTGTGGATCTCTTCAGCACTGATAACAAGACATTTGTACAACTATCTTCACCGTTATTGGGTTAGATATGTGCATTCGTACTTGTTTTCCCTGGTATATGAGCTTGTTTCCTTCTCGTATTGCATTGTATTATTGTATGTTGTGTGGAGTTGGTACTTTCAGCAATGGACAATTGTTCGTAGTATGGCTTTTCATGTCATTCTACCTTTGTCGTATGCTTATATTTTTCATAAGGACTGATGATGTAGTTCCTATGGCAATATGATGACATCAAATTTGTTCCAAACAAATAAGCAGCTAGAGGTTAAGATCTTCTCTCTCCTCATCCATATTTCTTCTACACAACTTGCCTTTCACCCCTAATTCTCCCTCTCCTCGGGGCATCCTGCCTTTTCCCCATTCTTCTGTCTACTTCTCATATTTTTCGATCGTCGATCGGCTTCCTTCATCACCCCATCAACACTCGAGGGGGCATCTCTCCCTCCTACTAATTTTTCTTCTATCCCTTCAAAATCTCTTCTGTCTACTATCTTTGAAGTGGCATCACTTATGCCACCCCAAAGAGGGGAAAATGTAGACACCTATAATTACGCCCAATCAATTTAAATACTTAAATTGTGCTAATTATCCCCTTTCTCGCAAATCAACGACATATCGTCAAAACTACTCATTTTCCCTCATATCATCATTAATTAATTACACTAAGTAATTAAGTTGCCTATCCAAAAAATACCCTAATTAATGACCTTCCGTTAATAAATCACCCCTTCTACCTAGACTAATTAATTATTATTAATTAATTAGCTTTCCCTTCCATTTAACCAATAAATCAATATTTAATTGATTTAATCCCCTTATAATAGCCTAAATCGCACTAATATTCCTCTAATTGGCTTCTATAAGCTTAGACCTACCTATTAATTAATCACCTTTGATTAATTAAAATACCCCCAACTCCCATGACTTGCTAAACATGTATTAAACCCTTCTAAAGTAAGGTTACCTTTAATAAAGCAACCTTATCCATTCCTAATCATGTTTTACCTTTATCCTTTGGGCTATATAAAGAGCCCTCCACCTACCTTTTTACTTACACCTAAACTTTCTAAGAGAGCAAATGCAAAGCATATATCAAAGAGACTAAGAGCTTGCACCTTGCCCTTTTGAGAGTTCATCATCTTGAAGAGTTAAGCCTCTTTCTTAAAGTGTTTGGGTCATATGGGAGGTGTCAAAAGGGTCTTGTAGCCCAAATTTGATTAGCCCCCATTCCTAGGTTGTTGGAACATTAAGGACAACTATTTTGATAGCCATGGAGCTTACTTAGGTCCATTCATTTATTTGTTGCTAGAGAATAGAGGAGTTTAGATATTTAGCATTGTTAGTTTAAAAGTTTGTATTTATGAATGCTAGCATCTAACCCTTGTTTAATTCTTATCATGATGGTGTTTATCCTTTGTTTTAGCTAAATTGTAGAACTATTTTAGGTGGTAGTTCTTGCTTCATTTGATTTAGAATTAAGCAAAGTATACATGCATTCTGCCACAAATTTTTGGACATCCCCTTTGAGACCTTCCCAAAATAAATTTTGTTTGACTCGATGATAAGTATTCAAGAATCCAAAGTTCCACCTTACTAGAAAAGAGTGAAGCACAGATAAAATCCTATTTTTAAGAGTGGAGTTCTTACATAGGTATAATCTATCTTTATACCATAAAGCGTCCCCTTTCAATACAAAATTTTTAGACATGCTTGTATCATTCTAGAGATGATGAATGAGGTTTTTTTTGGTTGGGTCATTTCTCCATTCGAACCTTGCCTCATCTATCCAATCTTCCTGTAATATAGATATGGCACATAACAAGGCTACACTTGATTCATCTTTCTGCAACAGAGCATCTGCAACTACATTCTCCTTCCCTTTCTTATAGATAATCTCAAAATCATATCCCAACATCTTGGAGACCCATTTTTGTTGTTCTTCAGATGATAAATGCCGCTCCAAGAAGTATTTCAGACTATCATGATTTGTCTTGACTTTAAAGTGTCTTCCTATGAGATATGGTCTCCGTTGCTTTACTGCATGAAGTATGGCTAGCATTTCCTTCTCATAAGCTAGCTTGGAAAGATTCTTACCTTTGAATTGATGGATCAAAAAGGTAATAGGATGGTATTATTGCATGAGAACTGCCCCCATACCAACCCCTGATGCATCACATTCAACAATGAATGTTTTGGAAAAATCTAGAGTAGCCAAGACTGGAGTGGTGCACATTGCCTCCTTTAGTTGCTCAAATGCTTTGGTTACATCCTCACTCCAATGGAAGGAATACTTCTTTAATAAAGTTATGAGAGGTGCATATATGCTTCCATATTGCCTTAGGAATCTTTGGTAATAACCTATAAGCCCCAAAAATCCTCGTAGATTATTTAGGGTTTTTGAAACCTTCCACTCCATCATGGATTTGATCTTATTAGGATCCACTTTAACCCCTTCATGAGAGACAATGTGACCCAAATATTCAACCTCCTTGAGTCCAAAAGAACACTTAGAGGGATTTGCATAAAGTTGATGTTGCTCAAGGGTTTCCAAAACCTTATTTACATGAAGAAAATGTTCCTCCCATGTTTTGATATAAATTAATATATCATCAAAAAACATTAAGAAAAAATTCTGTAGGAATGACTTAAAAATAGAATTCATCAAAATTTGAGATGTAGAAGGTGCATTTGTGAGTCCAAAATGCTTTACCATGAATTCATAATGGCCTTCATGTGTCTGAAAGGTAGTTTTATGAACATTCTCATCCTTGATTCTGATTTGGGGATATCCCAAATGAAGATCAAGCTTTGTAAAATAAATAGCACCATGCAAATCATCAAGCAAAACATCAATTACAGGAATAGGAAACTTATCTTTGATTGTGCACTTATTAAGTTCCCTATAATCAAGACACATGTGCCACATGTCATCTTTCTTTTGTACCATCACTACTAGAGAAGAATAAGCACTCTGACTATGATGGATAATTCCTACTTCCAACATCTCTTGTACAATCTTTTCAATTTCACTCTTTTGCACATATGGGAACCTATAAGGTCTAATGTTAGGTGGTTGACTTTCTAGTAATAACTAAATAGCATGATCATGATCTCTCTTTGGAGGTAAGCCCTTTGGTATATTTTCAAATACAACAGAGCGTGCATCCAACACTGGTTACATATCTGATGGTATAATCTCCTTAGAATGATGAGCCTCTAATGAAAATAGTTGTGCCACAAATCCCTCTGCACCTTTTTTTAGCATTTTGTGCATCTGATGAGAACTTACTATTTGTGGAGACTTTCCTCTTAAGCCTCTTAGCTCAAAATTCCTTCCTTCAGAGTGAAATCACATGAACAAGTCTTGGAAGCTCATCTCAATGGTTCCCAAAGTGGTAAGCCATTAAACCCCTAACACAATGTCTTCTCCTCTCATAGAAATGGTAGACATGGGACTATTTAGTATGTAATCTCCCATGGCAAGCTTAATGCTATGGCATTTTATAGAACAAGTAATAGTACCTCCATCAGTAATCATTACTTGACATTCAAGAGCTGGATAAATGAAGCAGTTTAGGCATACTACTAACTTATTATTGATAAAGTTTTGAGTACTTCCTGAATCAATCAACACTGTGACCCTCTTTTTTTTTAGGAATCCAACCACCTTTAGGGTTTGGGGGTGCTAATACCTAAAATTACATGGCATGAGATTGTTGGTTGAGGATCTCCTAACTCCTCCTTTGGCTCAACCAAGACCTCTGACTCTGAATCTTCATCCTTCTCTTCATCTTCACTAGGCCCATCAATGTAGAACAACTTCTTTTGAGCACATTTATGTCCTGGTCAAAATTTACTCTCACAGTTAAAACATAAACCTTTTTCTATTTTTTCTTCAATTTGTTGAGGTGTCAATCTAGCTGGTCGAGGGAGTGTTGGGGCCAAGGTGTTGTGATCTCTGGTATAAGTGAAATGTTGTCTCGTACTTGAAACAAATTTCTCCTCTACCCTTCTTGCCATAATCATCAAATCAGAAATCTTATGAGGATTAGACATACACACCTCATGCTCAATGTGATCCTTAAGACCCCCAAGAAATAGGTCATTTAGATTCTCTTCAATAATATTTTCCACCCATAGAGAAAGGTTTTGGAAGTGATGAATGTAATCCTTAACATATCCTATCTGTCTCAATTTTGCTAATTGGCTGAAGTAATTATCTGACACGCTAGAACTATAGTGTAATTGCAACTCTTCAGTGAACACTGTCCATGTAAAATTGAGACCACTCTTCTACCTTTGAGCACATAACCATCGATACCAGACGAATTGGTTAGGTTTGAGATACAAAGCTGCCATGGTCACCTTTTGTCCTGGTGGAATCTGATGTAGTTAAAAAAAATTCCATTTGGTTGATCCAATTGAGTGGATCCTTTCCATCAAAATTACACATCTCCACTTTTGGAAACATAGTACGGGCCTGTAGAGTACTCGTATTTGGATTGTGCACACTCAAAGATCCACTCTAGCTCATGTGTCTCTTATGTTGACCTGAGGATGCATCTTGATTGACATAGGTATGATTACCCATCATATACGTATGGAATTTTTGCATGAAATCCTCCAATATTTTTCCAATCCTATCCACATCTTCTTTGTTGGCCACCCGAGATTCGAGGTCTCTCAAGTTAAACTCAAGTTGGCTTACTTTGTGGTCTCTCAAAGTAAACCCTAGCCCTAAGGAATCTGTAGTTATGTCTTCTGTCTCCAACTCCTCAACTACTATCTCATCCTTTTCTGGTGTTTTACCCGGAGTGATGGGATTCTTTTTTCCTCTTGTGGAAGGCCCCGCCATGATGCACCAAAATAGTAGGATGTAGGGATCACATTCAAATTTTAGGGTTTCATATTTCAATATGAATTCATCCAAATATAAACAAACTTAAAGAACAAACCCCAAATAAAATTTTTTTCTTTCCGAAAATGTAAAGAATTTGAAAAAAATCCACAATTTGCACCTTAGGGAGCGATTTTATCAAAAACCCTAAATTTTTGATAACTTTTGTAAAATAAATAAAAAATGTCTCAAATTTTCAAGGAATTGTACTTGAAATGTTTTACAACTCTGGTAAAAATATATTGCACCAATTTTCTTTGGTTCACAATATATGGCAGAAATTTTTTTTAGGGTTTTTTCCCTAATTTTGGCCCAGATCGTAGCTCTGATACCACTTGTAATGAAATTACTTGTATAATTCAGATCATGAGTAGAAATATAACACCAAATAACACAATATTCAAAAATAATGATCTCAATATGCAATTATAATAGCTTCGCCACTTTGAGGGGGCAACCTCCAAACCATACAATAATAATCAAATAATCCAATTGAATGATGAACTACTACCTAAAATCCCCTATATATACTATTCATATGTTATGGCCAACACCCAGGCCGACCTTCTAAGCATGAGAATGTATTTATGATATAATAAAATAATATGGTAAGCCACAAGTCAGCTACTCATATCCTAATACAAGAAATAGGTTAAGGGCGTAGCACTAATCTTCTTTACTCTTTTGTAACAACCAAAAATTGGTATTAATCATTTGATCGAAAAGTATCAGATTTCAGAGAATTTTTAACTAGGGTATTTCTTGTTTTCTTTGCATTAAATCATCTTTGAGGGTTTCCATATTACATTTCTTCCAGTAGTAAGTTCTATCTATGGTGGCCATTATTTTAATAATTTGATCTCCTTTCTTCCATTACTTCTTTCTCTGGATTTTTGAAACCCTCGAAGCTAGGGTTGATATCTCAAGCTTGATCCATGGCTGAGTTTCTCAATAATCATCTCTGTCTTGGTTTAGATCTAATTATTTCCTCATGTGGGTTTTCTTTCACTGTATATCAAGTGTCATGAATGTACAATTCAAAATTTTGTTTCGCTTTGTTGTATCTTCCTTTCACTATATATATTTTTCATGATAGTTACTCCACCCGGGAACTTTGTAAATACCTCATACCATCTATTTATACTTCAGAGCATGTGTATGCTCCTGATTTCAAGCATTGCTAAGTGTAGAGGGTTTGTAAAATTAAACTCCATTAGTATATGTTTCTATTATTGTTTCATCCCTCTACGGCTGGTAATACATCTCTATCACCATGGATATTTGCATTGAATCTGGGCAACTTTCATGGTTTTTTGTGTTTTCTTGTCTTTGACTGAAAATTTCATAGAAAATTTATTTGGATCGAACTCAACTTCATCTGCATGATTCTTCTATATCGTTTCTTGTGAGCTTATGGGTACTTTGATTTTCAAATGCAATTTGGACATCTGTATTCTTACCTCCCAGTACACATATTTCAATCATTCAGGATTTAAGAAAAATGTTGCCATTGACTTTTGATTTACTGAAATATCTCATATCCATTTGAGCACTTGAAATTGGCTTCACTGTTTATCATTTAGAGATATTTATTCTTTTGTGGTACCTATATTTGATTTAGTTGATGCTTCAATGTGACAGAAAATTTTCTTAAAAGTCCTGTGTAAAATTTGTTGTGAAAACTATAGATCTGAATAATCAAATATTCTAAGTTGTCTAAATGCCTCTGAAATGAAAAAAAATATTTGCTCCTATAAACTTCTTTAACTAAAATCATATCCTTTTTGCAATAATGAGTTGAAGGTAATAAGTTCTTCATTCTATATCATACTTTCTTGATAGTCCGAAATTTGAAAATATACTCTGCACTGTATCATGATCTTTGTACATTAAGACTATACTTTGAGATGTAAGTCTTTAATATTCTTGAATCTATATCAATGTTCTGTGTTGAAATGTTTCAATCATGTTTCTTTCAAAGCAATTGAGGATTTTTCAAAGCATTATGGCTTGGATTCCTTAAATCTAGAATATAAAGTTCCTTTGGAGTTTGTATCATTTTACCATTCTTTTCTTCTTGTGCCATTTGCTACCTAATTTTGGTTCTGAACTCTCTAATTCCATAGTCATTTCATGAGAAAAAATTGAACTGAAGAAATGTTCTTTCCATCATAAGTTGTTTTACTTCATAAATTGTAACCTTACATAGTCCATTTCATTTTATAATGAAAATGCATACTTTTGATATTAATAAATAATGTAGAAAATTTGAGATCCATTTCTACATACAGATGATGATATTATGTACTTTTTCCTATCTGCTGCAATTTATTGTACCTTTTATACTTCAATATATTAACTTTTCTTTTCATCATTATAATTGTGTCTTTACTTACTTCGAATGAGAAAGAAAGATTAACAATGTTGTTAGGTCCTTCTTTGTTGCTGGTCTCAAATTGTATATTTTGTAAATGATTTTTTATTCATTCTGTATTGAATTCAAGTTCGTTATTTGAAAGCACACCTGATCAAAGCTATGAATATAACAAACATGAAATCTGGAGCCTTGATAATCCTTTATTTCCCTTCTTAGGTACAATTGTAGGAGTTGGTGAAGATGGTGGAGAGGAGTAGGGAATACAAACTCAACCAAAATTGATGAAAATCCAGGAAATTATGGATTTCATCCTTTCTTTTTTCACAACTTTACGTATGTCTTTTCATTTCATGCACTTGATTTAAGAGTTATTCCCATGGCTTGTGTGGGTTCACTATACTTTTATTCCATATGAATAGATGAAAAATTTTCATGTAATGAGATGTATAAATTTCCTTTCTATACTTCCTTTAGTTGTATGGATGATAATGAACTTATACAACTCAAAACACTTAAATAATTCACTTAATCATCCCTTTATGGCTGGTAATACATCTTTGTCGCCATGGATATTTGCATTGGATCTGGGCATCTTTCATGGTTTTTTGTGTTTTCTTGTCTTTGACTGAAAATTTTGTAGAAAACTTACTCAGTTCGAACTTAAACTCATCTGCATGATTCTTCTATATCATCTCTTGTGAACTTCTAGTTATTTTAATTTTCAAATGCAATTTGGACATATGTATTCTTACCTCCCAGTACACTTATTTAAATCATTCAGGATTTAAGAAAAATGTTGCCATTACTTTTGATTTGTTGAAATATCTCATATCCATTTGAACACTTGAAATTGGCTTCATTGTTTATCATTTATAGATATTTATTATTTTATGGTACCTGTATTTGATTCAGTTGATGCTTCGATGTGACCGAAAATTTTCTTTAAAGTCCTATGCAAATTTCATTGTGAAAACTATAGATTTGAATAATCAGTTATTCTAAGTTGTTTAAATGCCGTTGAAATGAAAAAAAATATGCTCCTATAGATTTCTTTAACTAAAATCATATCTTTTTTCCAATAATGAGCTGAAGGTAATAAGTTCTTTATTCTATATCATACTTTCTTGATAGTCTAAAATTTTAAAAGATACTTTGCACTGTATCATGATCTATGTACTTTAAGAATGTGCTTTCAGATGTAAGTATTTAATATTCTTGAATCTGTATCAATGTTCTTATTTGAAATGTTTCAATCATGTTTCTTTCAATGCAAATTAGGAGTTTGCAAATCATTATGGATTGGATTCCTCGAATCTAGAATATAAAGTTCCTTTGGAGTTTGTCTTATTTTACCATTCTTTTCTGCTTGTGCCATTTGCTACCTAATTATGGTTGGGAACTTTGTAATTCCTTTGTCATTTTGTGAGAAAAAATTGAACTGAAGCAATGCTCTTTCTATCATAAGTTGTTTTACTTCATAAAATGTAACCTTACATAATCCATTTCAATTTATATTGAAAATGCATAATTTTGATCTTAATAAATGATGCAAAAAATTTGAGTTCCATTTCTACTTCCAGACAATGATATTTTGTACTTTTTTCTATCTGCTACAACTTATTGTACCTTTTATACTTCAAGCTTTTAACTTTTCTTTTCATCAGCATAAATGTGTCTTTACTTACTTCGAATGAGAAAGGAAGATGAACAATGTTGTTAGGTCCTTCTTTGTTTCTGGTCTCAAATTGTTTATTGTGTAAATGCTTCTTTTTTCATTTTGTATTGATTTTAAGTTCATTATTTGAAACACACCTACTCAAAGTTGTGAATACAAAAAACGTGAAATCCAGAGCCTTGAAAATCCTTTATTTCCCTTCTTAGGTACAAATTCAGTAGCTGGTGAAGATGGTGGTGAGGAGTAGCGAGGACAAACTCAACCTAAACTTGTGAAAATCCAGGAAATTATGGATTTCATCCTTTCTTTGTTCACAACTTTACGTAAATGTCCTTTCGTTACATGTACTTAATTTCAGAGTTATTCACATGGCTTGTGTGGGTTCACTATACTTTTATTCCATATGAATAGATGAACAATTTTCATGTAATGAGATGTATATATTTCCTTTCTGTACTTCCTTTATTTGTATGGATAATAATGAATTTACATAACTCAAAACACTTAAATAATTCACTTAATCATCCCTCTATGGATATTAATACATCTTTATCACCATGAATATTTGCATTGGATCTAGGCATCTTTCATGGTTTTCTGTTTTTTCTTGTCTTTGACTGAAAATTTCGTAGAAAACTTACTTGGTTCGAACTTAAACTCATCTGCATGATTCTTCTATATCATCTCTTGCGAACTTCTGGGTATTTTGATTTTCAAATGCAATTTGGACATCTATATTCTTACCTATGAGTACACATATTTAAATCATTTAGGATTTAAGGAAAATGTTGGGCCATTGACTTTTGATTTGCTGAAATATCTCATATCCATTTGAACACTTGAAATTGGATTCATTGTTTATCATTTAGAGATATTTATTCTTTATGGTACCTGTATTTGATTCAGTTGATGCTTCAATGTGACCAAAATTTTTCTTTAAAGTCCTGTGCAAAATTCATTGTGAAAACCATAGATCTGAATAATCAGTAATTCTGAGTTGTTTAAATGTCGTTTAAATAAAAAAAATGTACTCCGTTTTGCAATAATGAGCTAAAGGTAATAAGTTCTTCATTCTATATCATACTTTCTTGATAGTCCAAAATTTGAAAATATACTCTACAATGTATCACGATCTTTGTAATCTAAGACTCTTTAATATTCTTGAATCTGTATCAATGTTCTGAGTTGAAATGTTTCAATCATGTTTCCTTCATTGCAAATGAGGATTTTGCAAAGCATTATGGATTGGATTCCTCAAATCTAGAATATAAATTTCCTTTTGAGTTTTTCTTATTTTACCATTCTTTCCTGCTTGTGCCATTTGCTACCTGATTTTGGTTGTGAACACTTTAATTCCATAGTCATTTTGTGAGAAAAAATTAAACTAAAGCAAAATTCTTTCCATCATAAGTTGTTTTACTTCATAAATTGCAACCTTACATAGTCCATTTCAGTTTATAATGAAAATGCATACTTTTGATGTTAATAAATGATGCAAAAAATTTGAGTTCCATTTCTGCTTTCAGATGATGATATTATGTACTTTTTCCTATCTACTTAAATTTATTGTACCTTTTATACTTCAATATTTTAATGTTTCTTTTCATCAGCATAACTATGTATTTACTTACTTGGAATGAAAAAATAATATGAACAATGTTGTTAGGTCCTTTTTTGTTGTTGGTCTCGAATTGTATATTGTGTAAATGATCTTTATTCACTCTGTATTGATTTTAAGTTCATTATTTAAAAGCACACCTTCTCAAAGTTGTGAATACAACAAACATGAAATCCGGAGCCTCGATAATCCTTTATTTCCCTTCTCAAGTACAAATTCAGCAGTTGGTGAAGATAGTGGAGCGGAGCAGTGAGGAAAAACTCAACCCAAACTGAAGAAAATCCAGGAAATGATGAATTTCATCCTTTCTTTGTTCACAACTTTACATATATGTCCTTCCATTGCATGCACTTGATTTCAGATTTATTCCCATGGCTTGTGTGGGTTCACTCTACTTTTATTCCATATGAATAGATGAACTATTTTCATGTAATGAGATGTATATATTTCCTTTCTGTACTTCCTTTATTTGTATGGATGATAATGAACTTATACAACTCAAAACACTTAAATAATTCACTTAATCATGGAAATAAATTAGAATCAAATGTACCTTTTTATGTTCATTAGATGAGTAAATTGTATTTTGTACCCTATCCTTCAAACCTAAAACTTGTTCGCAACTTTAAAACTTCATATCTGATACATGTTACCCTTCCTGCCTTCCTCAGGGCCTTGCAATAGTCGTTTATGACTGTTGCATAGTTCTGATGAGGGTTTCAAATGGAATGGCTGCATCTATGAGGCATGGATTTCTATAACTGTACCCAAGTTATAGTTTTGATCTAAAAATGACTCCCAACTATGCAAAACCAAACAATTAAAATTTTTATGTTATTCTGAGGTGCCTTTCCCAAACATAACGAAACCTTTGACTCAATCAATCTAAGAAACTTAAAAGTTTTGAGTTGAACCTTTTCGCACAGGGTGCAAAAAATGTCAACATTTCTAGTGATCTTGTAGGCTGCCTACTAGCTTGTAAACAAGTTCCTTGCTCTTATCCATTGGGCATGGAGTCCAAAACATGTAACCAAAATTTTTCTTCCTCAGGTCCAACCCTTCCAAAATGATATAAAACTGGAAAGGATAAGGTAAACCATATCACATGCACGAATGCACTTATTGAATTGAAAACATAAAAATGTGCAGGAACTACACTTATTGAAAGGGAAATCCTAATCTACCCAATTCTAACTAGCTGTAAATCGAGGCTAGATAAAACCTGAGATAGGAACTGAAAAATAGCTTCCTTTTCTCCAAAACTGAAATGATGAATTCAGCTTGCAAAACAAGTGGCATGACAGAACTAAAAATGAGATGTGTACCTTTAATTTGTTCCAAAACTTAGCCCAAAACTTGAATAATATTTCTAATTGATCTGCAAACTATTCTAAAGGGATTTGGAACTAATTCTTGAGTATCTAATGCTCATTCTTAGGCTCTAATAGGAGCATGAATTTTGGTATTTCAATGGCATGTTTTGAACCAGTGAGATACCAAATAGGACATGGGCTCCAAATAGTTGAAAAGCTAATTTTCCTATCTAGTGCTGAAACATGAATCTACCTTTTGATAATGGGCTCTTTCTGAAGCTGTTTTGAATGTTGTTCTAAGAGCTAATCTACCTCTATAAACCGTTGTATATTATTTTTGACAATATGAAACTGATATGAAAAGTATTCAGCCTCTTCAATCTATTGTACTTCATCAATCATAACATCATGAAGATGATGAGATGGTTGTTCTACTTCTTTAAATTTTTTGGAAATATTTTCATAGTGTTCAAACTATTTCTCATCCTCTTCAATCTTCTAACCCATTACTATCATGATTGAAATTTCAGCGGCACTTTCAAATTCTTCCATTTTATCCCTTCTTACTATGTTCTTTGAACATTTTAATTCCTCAATCAAAAATTGTTGCTCCTGGATACTTGCAGGACCATCTAATAGTCCTCTTGAAACACAAGTCTCTAATAGCTTAGCTATCTCCATGCATGCAGCACAACGAGGGTCTTCACACTCAAATTTTTTTGTCATGATCATTCTGAAACTAATCCATTTCCTTTTGGTTATCAACCATGGAAACTGATAAGATGCAAACTTAGTTCTCATCCCTTAGATCAGCTAATTTATCTTTGGAAATGATCTGTAGATTTTCTTCAGGTTCTATTAATTGTGGTTAATTAGTAGTTCATAGGATTATGGTGCCTTCATGCACATTATGCTCAAAATATGAATATTTTTGATCAACTTTAACCTATTTTTGATCTAATGTAAAAATAGATTGTACCTTTTGAATGGGTTTCTCTTCTAATTCTGGAGTATAATCGAATTGAAATTTAGAAATCCATTGTTCAATTTTCTGTAAAAACTCCAACCTATTGTTTTCTTCAGCTGGCTATCCCTCCTGAATGATATTATGACCCTCTTTTTCCTAGACTGCAAATATGAGTAAAGAAGGAGTGTGACTAATCTCAGCATTAACTGGAATTATTTAAAGAGAGGCTGGGGTACAAACTTTTTTTTAGGACAACATCTGAATGCCAATTTGGACACTCTAATTTGAGTTCAATGCATGATTGTTGGGTAGGAAAAGAAGGAATTGCAGTAGCCGGATAATTTAAAATTTTATGAATGGGATGCTTTGACTGACAAGGGGAATATATAGGCATTGAATTTTGATAGGGAAGGCAAGTGGGAAAACTCTTTTGATGGGGTTCCATAACCGGATGCCTATCAGTTTTCACTGCTAATGATTTCTCGTATAGTTCCTTGACAACTAAAAATTATTTCTTAAGTTCATTAATCTCAATTTCTAGATCTTTTCACCTTTCACACTTAGCATAACCCTCTACATAAATTTGACCTTGAACAATGTAATGATCATCATATTGACAATCATACTGATTTCCGAGGTTTGGGTCATAAGGATATTCATTCTAATAGGGGTTTTGGAACTGGTCTGAAGGTGAAATTGGATAAAAGAACTACTGGTTTGGCTGATAATACTGCTGAAAATGAGGGTTTATGGTTGCAAGATCTCATAAAATACTGAAACTATGAAAAAAAGGTCTGCTACTCATAAAAATAGCTAATAACAACAAATATACATATCTGATTTTCTCGATAAATACCTGAAAAACTGTAGTTGAAAAATTTAATGTCATTGAAAAGTGTTGTACTGATCTGAAATCAGATTTGTGGAGTCACCAAATGAATTCTACTTGGATCTTGAATCTTCATAATGCACCAATAGTAGTTCTAGTCCTTGTCCCACTGAGCATGCCAAAAACTATTATCTCTCTAAAGTGCACCTTGTAGAGAGATGGTTGCAGGTGTTCTAAGCTTGCAAAATTTTTATCTCTCTCTTTCGTAGATACAATGGAAACACCTCAGGTCTGTGGGTATACCTATTTTGAGGTGAGTCTCTGGTATCAAGGTCGGTTCCTTATTGATGTATCCTAAATTGATTTTATAGGGTTTGAGGGTAAAAGATGACTGTAAAAAGGATTTAAAATTGAGGTGATACACCAAACTTGTATGAGGTCTTTGACTGATTACATGCACAATTGATATGATAATGAATACTTGATGCACAAGCACAACAGTTTTCTACATATTATTAAGGGAAAACACTTTGATGTATTGAGGGAAAATATCACAACAATACTGCTAAGTTAAACATACACATTAATATCATGTAGAAATTACTGAAATTTGTAACAAGGTAAGATGATTAATCATGGAATTAAACATTCACAAGATTAATTGAGCATACACAAGACTGCAAATAATTGGAAAGACAGAAAAATACTTCACATTTAGAGGGCAAAACTGGCAGAAAACTGCTTTGGCACTCTTGTATCTAAAAAATTCCTCTCTATGTGCTTTGCCAAGGCACACAATATATAGAAAAATTAATTCACCCACCCTTCCTAAAAATAGGACGAAAGTTGTACTCACCCATGCATCCTATTTTTATCCTTTATTTAATTAAATAAAGGAATAAAATAAAGAAAAGCTAACACAAAGAGGCATTAATAACCTTTGATTACATCACAGTCAAACTGTAGTTGACTATTCTATTTTTAAGAAAAGCATAGGTGAATTATTTGCTAAAATAAATCTTGCTTGATGAGAAAGTCTCCTTCCTTTTGCATGCAAATTTGTCTTCCTGTGCCTAATGTGACATCTTTTAATATGATCCACTTTCCTCCTTGGATGCACATGCAAACGTTATCTCCCTTGGAGTGAGAAAAATCAATTACATTAGTTACAATAATTAACATCTATCCTGATTGGGACCACCTTTGTTTCTGATCTTATCACTTTTTCTGTCTTCTTGTGGCCATATGGAAAAAACATTTTGAATCATCTCCAACCTTCCCACTAGTGGGGACCACCTTTGTAGTTGACCACTTAAGGGTACGAGGTATATTTTATAAGTGTTAAGGTAAATATTCTTTGGTTATAATCCATAACTTACCTATTATTTGCTCCTTGATCGTTGGTTATAATCATTTGTTTGCTCCCCTTTTGATTTTTGTTTGGATGACATATCATATATTTCAGACCTTAGACAAGGTTTATGCAAAGAATACTATCTTAAAACCATTGGTGTGAACAATGCTTGAGCACTATAATTCTTGGCCATTTTATTATATTAAGTTTTAGCAAAATATAGTCAACTTTTGTTTTTTTCATGGCGTTGAGGAAGACACCTTCTCCACGATGGACCGAACCTCGAGCTATGTATTTCTAGTGGAAACTTGACTCAGGTTACAATTAGGGTTTCTGACCCAATGACACATGCATACTTTTGTAACTTGGGTTGAGTTTTGTAATTTGATGGTGAGTTAATATTGGAAAAGGATTTCAAAACCCTAATCTTTTTGCTTTTGCATTTTGAGCTCTAACGCACTGGAGAAACTCTACTTGAAATTTTCATCATGACCGCCATGATTACTTGAGCTTTCTTTGAGGACCTCTGGTTCTGTGATGATTTTACGAGTGTATGTCTAATTCTTCTATGATATTTAACCTTTCTAAGCTCTGTGTTATTCTGGTAGTGAATGGGCACCATCATGAAGACTTTGGGGTTTATTCTTTACGAATTCGAGCTCTCTGAAGTTTTAGCATGAAGTTTTGCATTCTGTTGGGGATTAACCTAGAGGGTTTTGAGTATGCTCGACCCTTACTTTATTTTTTGTTCCATGAACATGGTTGTTCATGGAGATTTCTCTGAGCATTTGTACTTAAGCCTCTAATTTCTTCAACAAAGTCGCCATTACCTGAAATTGAATCTGTTGATGTTTTCGATGTTGGGGTTGAGTTTTGATTTGCCACTTTTCCATAGCCATTGATTTGAAGGTAAGAAAATGCTCTGCTTTTCTCTTTTTTAACAACCAAAAATGGGTATTAATCATTTGATCGAAAAGTATAACATTTCAGAGAATTTTTAATTTGGGTATTTCTTGTTTGGTTTGTATTAAATCATCTTTGAGGGTTTCCATATTACATTTCATCTCACAGTAAGTTCTATTTGTGGTGGCCATTATTTCAATGATTTGATCTTTGTTCTTCCATTAATTCTTTCTCTATATTTTTAAGCCCTCGAAGTTGGGCTTGGTATCTCAAGCTTGATCCATGGCTAAGTTTCTCAATAATCTGCTCTGTCTTGGTTTAGATCTGATTATTTCCTCATGTGGGTTTTCGTTCTTTGTATATCAAGTATCATGAATGTACAATTCAAAAAAAAAATTCACTTTGTTGTATCTTCCTTTCACTGTAGATTTTCTACATGATAGTTTCTCCACTCGAGAACTTTGTAAATACCTTAGACCCTCTATTTGTACTTCAGAGCATGTGTATGCTCCTGATTTCAAAGCATTACTTAGTGTAGAGGTTTTGTAAAATGAAACTCCATTAGTATATGTTTCTATTTTTGTTTCATCCCTCTATGGATGGTAATACATCTTTGTTGCCATGGATATTTGCATTGGATCTGGGCATCTTTCATGGTTTTTTGTGTTTTCTTGTCTTTGACTAAAAATTTCATAGAAAACTTAATGGGTTCAAACTCAGCTTCATCTGCATGATTCTTTTATATTGTTTCTTGTGAGATTCTAGGAATTTTGATTTTCAATACTGCAATTTTGGACATCTGTATATAAGCTTACCTCCCAGTACCCATATTTGGGTCATTCAGGGATTTAAATTTTGATAGTAGCATGTTTCATTGAATTTTGATTTGCTGAAATTGTTCTTACCTAGAGCTCCATTTTCTACTTAAGATCTTAGCATTAGCATTGAGTTATGAATACTGTAGAGATTTCAAATGGACATCCTTGTGATTTGAACTCCCTGTATCTATATTTGATTTATCCTGATGCTTTGATGTGACCAAAATTTTCTTTCACAAGTCCTTGTTGAAAACTTTGAAACTTTGTTTTACATCTGACTATCAGCTTTACCTTCTATAGTTTTTAAATGCATCGTCTGAAAACTGAAAAATGCAATTTATGCTCTTGTAGATTTCTTTAACTGAACTTCATCTCCAGGATTTAAGCAATAATGAGCTGTTGAGGTAATAAGTTCTTCATTCTATATGAATACTTTCTTGATAGTTTAAAATTTAGAAAATATACTTGTATTGTATCATGATCTTTGATAATTTAAGACCGAAAATTTGCTTTAAAGTTGTGCAAAATTCTTTAATATTCTTGTATCTGTATCAATGTTCTGAGTTGAAATGTCTCAATCATGTTCTTTCAAAGAAATTGAGGATTTTGCAAAGCATTATGGCTTGGATTCTTGAAATCTGGAATATAAAGTTCCTTTGGAGTTTGTCTTATTTTACCATTCTTTTCTGCTTGTGCCATTTGCTACCTGATTTTGGTTGTGAACTCTTGTAATTCCTTAGTCATTTCGTGAGAAAAAATTGAACTGAAGCAATGCTCTTTCCATCATAAGTTGTTTTACTTCATAAATTGTAACCTTACATAGTCCATTTCAGTTAATAATGAAAATGCATACTTTTGATCTTAACAAATGATGCAGAAAATTTGAGTTCCATTTCTGCTTTCAAATGATGATATTTTGTACTTATTCCTATTTGCTACAATTCAACTGTACCTTTGATACTTCAATCTTTTTGATTTTACTGTCTTTTCATCAACATATATGTGTCTTTACTTACTTAAGGATTGAGTTACGTGAAACTGTAAACACATGTTGTTATATAGACCAAACCATAAAGCTCTAACAATATGTATTGTATTTCATTAGGTGCTTGTTGCTGGAAGCTATGAATACAACAGGATGAGGATGACAATCCTTTAGCTTCTCAGGTAAAATGAAGCAAAAACAGAAGCACAAGAGAAAACTGAACCCAAACAGGCAATGATGGGTTTATTCTCTCTCCATTTTCTTATATTTTAAGTATATGCATCTTTTATTTCCAGTACATATAAGTTATTCCCACAGCTTGTGTGGGTTCACTGTACTTTTATTCCATATGAATACATGAACGATTTTCATGTAATGAGATGTATATCTTTCCTTTTTGTAGTTCTTTTATTTGTATGGATAATAATGAACTTATACAACTCAAAACACTTAAATAATTCACTTAATCATGTAAATAAATTAAAATCAAATGTACCTTTTGATGTTCATTGGATGACTGAACTTTATTTCATGCCCTGTCCTTCAAACCTACAACTTATCCATAGCTTCAGAACTTCATGTTTGATACATGTTTCCCTTCCTACCTTCCTCAAGGCCTTGCAATGGTCATTTATGGATGTTGCACAGTTCTGATGAGGGTTTCAAATGGAATGGATGCATCTATGAGGCATGGATTTTTGTAATTTTACAGCAATTATAGTTTTGATCTAAAAATGACTCCTAATTATCCAAAACCAAACAATTAAAATTTGTATGTTATTCTCAAGTGGCTGTCGCAAATATAACCAAATCTCCGACTCGATCAATCTGAAAAACTTAAAAGTTTCCAGTTGACCCTTTTTACACAGGGTGTGAAAAATGTCAATAGTTTTCTACATTAGATTTGCTACATCAAATGGATCTTTTTGAGAATGAACCATTACAAGTTTTTTATGTAGAATTGATGCAATTACAAGAGTAGAGAGATCTAGCTCATCTAAACATGGAAAAGAATCAGAAATAAATAACGAAAACTTTTAATAAGAAGGCTAAGTTCATAATATTAAATGAAGCAGACGTTGTGTTAAAATGAGATGTTGATCATGCAAAGCCAGGAAACCACTCAAAATTTGACACACTCTGGAGTGGTCCTTATATGATTTTATCCTGCAAAGAACACAATGCATTTCATATTTCAAGTTTGAATGGAGAGGAACATCCCATTCCTATGAATGGTATGTTTCTTAAACACTGTTACTGAAAATAATGCAGTGTTTAGTTAGAGTAGGATTTCCCTTTCAATAAGTTTTTTAGGCACATTGTATGTTTTTCAATTCAATAAAGTGCATTTGTGCATGTGATCTAGTTTACTAGATCCTTCATAGTTTTATTTCATTTTTGAAAGGTTAGACCTTCAGGAAGGTAGATTTTGATTACATGTTTTGAATTGTATGCCCAATGGACAAGATAAAGGTAGTGATACAAGCTAGTAGGTAGCTTTCCTCCGCAAGATTGCCAAAAATGTTGACAATTTTTTGTACTCGTGCAAAAATGGGAAACTCGAAACTTTGTTATGATAGATGGCATTGGTGAAGTAACCCTAAACTATGGTAGATTATTTCATTTCAATATTTTTTCTGCTAGATTAATTAAGGACTACATGTAACTTGCAGCTATGTTTGTTTTTAAAAAATAGAACAAATCACATGGTCTGCAATCTCATGATTGTCTTCAGCAAAGGAAAACAAATCCCTGAAGGATAGATGTGTAATCTTGATGAAGACTAAAAATACATAATAGATAAAGTGTTAGGTTTTGGAACAACAATCATAGTTGCAGATTACAGCAATGAAAGTTCATTGCTAAAGTTACAGGTATTTTAAAGTTATTTCCTTCATGATTATATACATTCAATTATGTTATTGAGTTGTTTAATTCATTATACAATCCATATACAAATCTGATATGCAAAAAGAAATACACAACTCAGTTTCAGAATTCAATGTTTTATTCATAAGGAATTTCAAATGTTCCCACACAAGCCATGGGATGTAACTCAAAAGTAAATAACAACTACTGAAGTAAGAGGTACATATGCATGAAAAAGAAAGTAAAGGATGATGAATGAACCCATCATTGCCTCGAGTTTCTTTCATGTTGGTTGATAAATTTCTAGCTCCATCTTTTCTCCATCTTCATTCTCGTTTCTTAGCAATGGCACTATACTTGAATACAAGAAAAGGAAACATTTTCAATCATGATCTTAGGATTGATTCATATTCCAATACTATCCAATTTCGTGCAAGTGGATCTCCTTGCATCAAGAGGTATAAGTTACACAAAGATCAAAGGCATAACTAATAAAATCACTATTTTGTAACAACATACATGACTCGTTTACTCATAAACAACCAAAGAGAAAAACTATGGAATAAAAGAGAGGCTAAAAACCCTAATGTTTTCTAACTAGATTATCTAAATGTGAAAGTGCAAGTAAGAAGAAAGAACTGTTGCATTCTATAGATTAAATTAGAAAACTACATTTATTTTAGTTCAAACTAAAGGTTGAAAAATACAAATATATGCTTGTACTAATTGATAAAATAAATGCAAGTTTAGTACTGAAATTTCTAACAATTGGAATAAGAGAAATTACAACTGAAACAAAATGGAAAAGGGAATCTGAAATTTTTTTGACAGAGCTTCACCATGTAAAAATAGACATTTTACATCTTTCCATCATGCTATTTCAAAATAATACATGCTTGAAAGCTTTATATAAATGAGATAGTAATACATAAAGGAGATAATGCATGGTATAGTCAAAGATATAGATTCAGATAAGTACGGGTTAATTCATGATACAGTACAACTAAGGAATTACAGAGTGCATATTCAAAATTAGGTAGCAAATGGCAGAAGAAGAGAAGAATACCAAACTAAATGGTAAAACAAGACAAACTTAAAGGAGTTTTATACTCCAAATTTTATGAATCCAGCCAAGGACAACATGTAATGTGACAAAAAAAAATTCAGTTTGCAAATCAGATTTCAAAGATCATGAACTCAAAACAGCCATACAACACAAGAGTTCTTTATATGGTACAAAATGCATGCTTAAAGTTTGTTATACCATAAAAAGTTACAACATCAACTGAATCAACATGTAATAAAACTCAAAACCTACAAGAACAAGGGGACTTACATATTTGATTAAAGTGCAACAAGTAGTAATAGCCCCAAAAATAAAATGATTACAGTCGTTTTCAATGAGTATACGAGAAATAGAAGTAGTACAACTTTATGGGTATAGAAATTGTAATAGAGAAAAGAACTTCACACAGGAACTCAAGCCATAGTGGTTTGCAAAAGCCTCATTTTATTTCCAAGGACATGATACAAATGCATCAAATTATCTATACATTGTGAGTAACAGATTGAAAGAGGTTCAAGATCAATTCATTCAACTCACTAATTCCTTTTCAAAGGAAATCAACAACTCAATCTAGAATACAATGGAGTAAGTATGAAGTGACAAGAACTCAGATTCAAAGAAATTAACATTATAATGCATCTTATAACATCTCTAAGTTGCAGGTAAGCTACAGGTGTTTACAGATGAACATATAGTCATTAGAAAAAGAACACAGTATAAATCATAGATGGTAACAACAAATAATGATACTATTTTCAAGTGTTTCAGACTGAAACAAACTATATTATTCAAAAATTACTAATCTTAAAAGGTGCATTGATTTATAGATCATGAATATTTTAAATAATAGTACCACTGGACTATCAGTTTACCAACTTGACAAATGGAAGCATTGATTCATAATACAAAAGGATTCAAATTTCTTAGTCTTCTCAAAATTATCAAGGGTTTAATCATCTAAATTTATGCATTAAACACCAAGAAGAGATTTGAAAGGGAGAATCCTTCTCAACCTTGAATAAATCATGTTAGCATAGACAAAGATCAAATTTAAGCTCATTATTCTCAAGCAAAATGAAAAAGGGGTTTCCAAACAACAATCAAATCATGATTTAGATATCAGAAGATCAACGTTATTGACGAATGAAGTAAAGAATATATAGATATAGAGTTCAAGTATCAGTTTAAGAGATCAAAATAAATCAAATAGCCAAATCTATACATTGATACTAGAAAAATATAATGCACATTCTGAACTCTAATTTCTGAGAAATACACAATAGTTAAGATTTGATAAGAAACACAATCAAGATTCAATAATCGTAAGAAAATATTTTAACTACTCGATTTTCTAAAATAGTGATTTAGTATCACTCATTGCATACATGGAAGCCAAAGAAAGGGAGCCAAAATTTTCTATGATACAGAAACAACAAACTTTAGGGTAGAAACAAGTTGAAACCCCTGAGCTAAAATCCAATGTGAAAAAATAAGCTCTCCTCGCATACAAATCAAAACTTCTAGGATATAAATGCTCAGAAAAACCAAAACATGTAGTAATGGAAAAATCACAAAGCCTATTCGAGTCGCAAAAACAAAATCAGAAGAATAGATTTCTTCAACAATGTTGGCCATAAAATTAAAATCATAAAAACTCTTGTACTAGTAACCAATGGAATTCTAGATTTTATGGCCATCCAAGTAAAACCAAACCTAATGGTAGAGTCTCTAATCAAAACAGAGAGCTCATAGAAATAACAATGGTATTAGATCCGAATGCAAAGGAACCAAACAATACACAAAATTCAAGCTCAAAATGACAGAAAACCATCACAGATCCAAGATTCTCAAGCCGTACGATGGGTATAACCAGAAACTCTATTTCAATGATAAAACCCTCACCAAACTGAAAAATGTGAAGGTTCAGTTCAAGACAAAAGGACCTACAACTCATGGAGAATAATCAAAGGGAAGACAAGCAAGATCAACATTGATTTCCCTCTACAAATTCTCAAGAAGCACAACATATAAAGCTAATAATAAAAGGCAGCCAGGTTTTTACAAGGAATGGAATTCACAAATGAGAAAGCACTTAAACCCTCGACTTACCTTAGAATTTAAGAACACCCAAAGCTTCACATTCTCAAACTCAAAAGGGAATAGAGGTTTATGCAAGGAGGTGACTTACCAGTCAATAATGGCGAGTCTCAAATCGATTCAATCATAAAGTGCAGAGCTTTATTTCAGTGGAAATGATATGCCAAGTGGCCATGAACCCGAGGAAGGAACATACATAGCTCCAGGGATAGAAATCATAGTGGCTTCCCCTCGTTTTTCCTTTAAACCTCATCAAGAACCCTTAAGGAGCTCATTATGCAAATTTTGAGCTCAATAAACACACCTAGTACCCAAATTTGGCAAAACCATTATCAATGGTAGTAGATTCAAATGAAAATAAAATGGATTAGAGATTTTACCAATGAAAAAGGTCACTCCATGACCATTAATGCAAGCATGAGCCAAATAATGAAAAAGATCTCCAATGGCTTGAGCCATAGAGAATAAGCAGAAAGGGAAAGGGAAAAACACATGTCATAACTCATAAGCCATTAATACTTATAGTTAGAGCTCTAAAGGTACTCATCAATAGCAACCACCATTTCAAACAGAGCATCATCACACAAAAATGGCAGCACACAAGCTCAAACCCTTAGATAACAACATAACCATTTTTGTAAATTTTTCGAGCTCGAAATCATAGAGAAACAAAAAACCTAAGGAAAATTTACATGAGAAATGATCAAATTGTAGGTTATAAATGAGCATGTTCCTGACTTAACCACATTCGAATCTAGCTCAACCTAGGTAGATGATCAATGGTACCAAATTAACTGTGTAAAATTGACAGAATCACATGATAACCCAAACTAACCACCAAGCTACAAATCCACTGTGGAGATGATAACAGTAACATAGATCAACGGCCACAAAGTAATCAGAGATTCATTTATCTCGTAAGAAATGTGAACACATATGCTCAAAGGATCGATGGTGTGAGATCATCAAGGATAGAGATCAATGGCCACCATTCAATCACCAGGATCAAAGTAAATAAACACCATAACCGCAAACTAGAAGATGAATTATTTAAAATGAAACAAGTACAAGAATCAACAACCAACATTTGATTTATTTTATCAATGTAGACCCAGGGTCATATTTAACTCAACCTGAATTAGTAATTCCACCAACAAAAGCAAAGGGGTGAGTCACCATGAGAGGGGGGTCGTGTCATATCATATTAAAATCATTCCATTTGACCTTGGTTAAGGTCTTATAAAACTGAAATAATCAAATACTGACAGTATGTACAATGAAATGATATCCAAAAGGTGGTCAATCATATGATATGGAAAAGTTTAAAAATGCCCTCATGTTATCCTAAGTCATAATTTTGTACCAAACAAGGGCAAGGAGTGGTCAGTTTAAAACAAAGGGTCAATGAAACATGAGGAAGGGGACCAAATTATATGCCATAAATTAGTCAATCAAAAAAATAATCAATCAATGATTATTATATATGCTATGGAGAATTAAATCCGTGACCTTATATAAAAGGGTGTGATGGTCAAAACGAAGGACTTATGATTATATGATTATAAACCAAATTATATGCCATGCAAATCAAAATGGGTCCCATGACCTACCTTTTCACAAAGGTACCATCATTGTTTGAATAAAGTAACATAGGTAAACAAGACCTTATCATATATCAGAATAAACCAAGAGATAGGTCATATATGCCAAGTTCAATGGAGACCCCTATGAAGTCAAGGAGTGTAATTCTTCATGTGACCATAAGAAGACAAAACAGTTGTTTGCATTAGAACCAAAGGTGTTCCCCATCAAGATGGATACATGGGAGAATAGTTTTCCATGTTTTACTAATTCAGGATTTATTTTTGCTCTCACACAAGGACATATTATTTTGCATGTACATCCAAGGGGGCAAGTTGATCAAAATTACAGATGTCACATCAAGCACTATAAGAAAGAGATTGCATGCATTAGAGAAGAATTTCTCATCAAGAAAATTTTATTATTAGCCAATTATTCACCTAACTTTATTAAAAATAGAATATTCAACAGTAGTTTGATTGAGCTGTATTTTGTAAACAAGGCTATTAATGTCTCATTATATTAGCATGCTTATTTTTATTCCTTTATTTATTCATGATAAAATAGAAAAATAGGATGCATGGGAGAGTACAATTTTTAGTCTATTTTTAGGAAGGGTGGGATAAATAAATTTGCTATATATTGTGTGCATTGGCAAAGCACAAAAAAAGGGGGAATTTTTTGACACATGAGTGTTGAAGCAGTTTTTTTCGCCAGTTTTACCTCTTTGAATGAGAAGTATATTCTTCCTTTCCAATAATTCGCAGTCTTTTGTATGTCTTATTAATCCTTGTGAATGCCAAATTCCCTAGTTAATCATCCTACCCTGTTGCAAAATTTAGTATTTTCTACATGATATTGGTGTGCATGTGTATCTTAATAGTAACCTATTGCTGTGAATTTTCCATCAATACATCAAGTGTTTTCCTTAATATTCTGCTGAAAAATATTGGTTTGTGCATCCAGAATTCATTCTCAGATATTTTTACATGTATTTAGTCAAATCCCTCAACAATTTTTGTGTATCACCTCATTTCTCAATTCATTTATAGTCATCCTATTACCCTCAAAACCCCAAAAAAATTGTTTAGGATACATCAAGAAGGAACCGACCTTAATACTGGAGACTCACCTCAATAATAGGTATACCCACAAACCTGAGCTGTTTCCATTGTATCTACAAAAGAGAGATATCCAGACCATGGTTATAACATGTGCAACCATCTCTCTATAGGGTGCACTTTCAAGAGATAAAATTAACTTTGTAGATCAAAAAATATGAAAAAATCACCAAAATTATCTCTTTTTTTTGGAGATACAAAGATAACATATTTATGGTTTATTACTAATAGGGTACTTATATTTTTATACTTACATTTTCCTTACCATACCAGCATAAATTTTTGAAAAAAATAATAGAATTGTAACAACAAGATTCTACAAGTTTATAACTTCAATAAGTAAAAAGATATTAAATTATAAATCCAAAAATATGATATGTTTGTATCTATAATAAGGAAAATAGAAAATGATGATCATATTTCATAATTTTTCAAACAAAGATAACATAGTTGTGCTTATGTTTGTATCAACAATCAACACCTATGACTATGAGCAATCAATAAGATGAGTCTCTATCTATGCCCACACAAGCTAGCCCTCCTGAGTGGATGAAAGAGGTAGCTTTGAATCTTGGTGTAAACTTTAATTTCAAAAATGAAGAATTCAGTCTCTCTCTACCATCCCAGCCAACACTACTTAGTGAGGTAGATTTGGTACACTATTATGTTGATACTCAAACCGAAGAAAATAATGGAATAACAGAGTTGGAGGTAATATCTGTTTTAGGGGTGTTGTTGCTCAAATTAGTCTCACCCCATTTATCATTGAAATTCTTCAGTTTGCAGGGTCTGTCATGTTTTCTATCTTCCCATATTGATACATGAAAACTCTGTCCTCCATTTGGTTTCCATGATCAGTCCCTTCCTTAGTCGAGGATCACTTAAAAGTCCAGAATTTTTTTTTCAGTCCTCTATCCATATGAAAGAGTCTGAAACTTGGATGTAAAACTCGGGTTTTTCCTTTTCTTTCGTTTTCCACAGTCATGTTTTGTTCTCCCTGTCATTTTTGTCCCAAATATTTTTGAAAACGTGATTGGATGTGGCTCAGTGGATCGTATTTGGGCCTTGTAACATTTCCAAATTCTCTGTCTTGAAGAAATATTCATTTCCAAGCTCAAATGGTGATTTTCCTGCATTTACAGTTTGACAGGTGTGTTTTTCCCCGTCAAATTTACATCTCAGCATTGGTGGAAATGTGGCCCATTTTGGTTGGATGAGGCTCGGTTGGGCACTTTGAAAACTCTAAGGCTCGCTTCAACTCAATACTTTTCCACGTGGAGGGTCGATGCTCATCTAAAAATTTGTTTTTTGGCTTGGCCTTAGAGTTGCGTCAAGGAGACATGTGGAGGTTTCCACTTCCTTGCCCAGACTTAAAAAAATAAATTATGTAGCTGGTATATTGTTGGCAGCCCATGGACACATGGATGGTAGGTGCTCATTTGAGGATCCACCTCAGGGTCCCACATTAACAATTGCGATAGGGAGACATGTGGAGGCTTCTGCTGGCTCCGCTCTATACTTAAACTTTTCAAAGCAATTTTGAAAGGCTTGGGACACATGGAGGGACTGTGCATGTTTGGGGACTGGCCCCTAAGTTTTATTTTAAAGAAGCACTAGGAGGACACTTAGAGGTTTCTGCTCACTCTGCCCATTTCTTGGACTTTTCAACGGCCAAGGAAATCTGTCTCGGACCCTGGAAACATGGCACCTTCCGCTGATCCTTCAATTTTTTTAAAACAAATCTGTCGGACTGAGACATGTGGTGAGCCCACACTTTTTTGGGATCTCTACTTTTGAGGACCATCTAAAAGCACACCATTAAGACATGTGGAGGCTTCCGCTAGCTCCTTTTTGCTGAGACATTTTTAGAGACCAAAAGGTGTTTTTTTGGGCTCAGAGCATGTGGAAGGCTTGCGCTTGTTTGGAAACTTTCCCCTATACTTCTCCTTTCCATTTATGCAAAGAAAACATGTGAGCAGCTATGATATAAAGTATAAAAGGGGTAGAATCAATGGTTGCTAAGTATTGCATCTGTTTTTCTACCATTTTTTCTCCAAGAGTCCTGGAGACACGAATACGCATTGTTTTTCATCATTTTTGATGAAATTCCTTATCATCCTTATTTGTAAAGTGCCATTGAATGGATTCAAAACTTAATTTGTGAGTCTAAAGATTGTTAAGATTGATATTTTTAATTTAGAATTACTAAGGCACTTGCAAAAATAGGAATTACCAGAGAAGATGGATGTGGGATAGAGTTGCAAAGGAAAGAAAGGGAAAAGGATGAAATGATGAAGTTATAGGTGCAAAAGATGAAAAAGGTGTTTCCTCGAGAGAAAAAAGGATTACCTGTCAAATCTAGTTATGCAGAGCCTCCGAAAAATGATTAAAAAGGGGATTTCTTGCATAACATAATCAGAATGATTAGAGACATTGCCAAAAAATTGTGAATTTGTTAAATGTCACTTTCTGAGGAAAATTGGTAACAAACAAAGGTCCCTCAAGTATTCTTCTCTTTTGGGGGGGAATTTGAGTGAGTAAAATGTAGAAATGCAATGAGAATACTCTTGTGAAAGGTAGGGGGTTGAATTCTTAAGAGAAAATTTGAGAAAAGCCGTCTTCGTGAGAGACCAATCCGAGATAACCTGTTAGTTTCTTCTGTGTTAGATTTTTTATCATGGCAAGTTGGTTGCAGATGTATAGCCATTGACGAGCATTGAGATTGTTCTAGAATCTTTCCACTGTTGATGAATATAAGCAATTTTAAAATTAATTTGTGTTAATTTTGGATCAATTAGTGTTTTTTTTGTTTCAAAATGTCTGCAACTAGTTTTACTCATTCTTATTGCAATCTTACATTGAAATATTTGTGAAATCACATAGGATCTCGTGCATGTGATATTATAGTGGTATTTGTAATTTCATTTCAAGAAAAGCCTTCATCATGTGATAAGATAAACAAATTTAAAATCACTTCACTATCATTTGTTGATAAAGATTGTTTATAAGTCTTTGGGTGTACCTTAGGCATGACTGATCAGAGATTTTGGTTTTTAATTGAGTCTTTTAACTTGAGCCTTCGTGTTAGAGTCTCAAAGATTATGTGAAAACATGATGATCTATGCCTCCATTTAAGCACACCTTCTTGTTGAAGGAACGTTTTAACTATTCTAAAGCTTTCTATTGTTGAGTTGTCCATTTTTGTGAAGTTTCTTAGAGATGTGGTATAATCAACTTTATCCTACTTAATATCCCACCAAAAACATTGAAAAACCATGAATCCATCCTAAACAACCCTGTTTTCCTTGTATATCTACAAAGAAACAAAATCTATTCACTAAAATATGTAGAACAATCAAGATTTCTTAATGTCTTCAGTAACCTTAGCCTTGTGTTGAAAATATCTCCATCTTTTAGAAGTGACAACTCTTAAGAGTTAAATTATGGAGTATTGACTATTTTTTCCCAAGGTTTCCTTCATAAAATTTGTGGAAAAGAAGGATATCTCCATCTCCTTCATCAAACAGAGCTTACATTAAGGGTCCTCTCACCCTGGTTGAAGAGGCACAACCTAAAGTAGTCAGGATAGGTCAAATCCTCTTGAAGATGTTATTCATCTCTCCACAAATTTGAGTGACAAAGGGCGAGTTAGATCTCATTCCCGGCTACAAAATGAAACACACTATCATCTATTTGTCTTTAAGCTCCATGTCCAATCTGTGTTGTTGCTCGGCTTGAAAAGGATAACAAATTTGGATACCAAGACCAGTGGTGCCATTGTCAGGGAATCTCTGAATTATTTTACAAATACAATACATAAATACCCTGGTAATGCTTCTTACAAATCTTAAATTGAAAATACATTGCTAAAACATCATTCTTTGTTCAAATATGTAAGAATTACTCAAATTTGTAAGTTTTGAGTGCAATATTTCCAGCTTATACAGTTATTGCACTAAATTTTGTATCATCATTGATAAATTTGGGTAGAAGAAGAGTAGATCTTGTAAGCTTTGCATGAATATGGTATTGACAGACATTTGATAGATCTTTCATGGTGCATTTACACAAACTAAGGTGAAAATCCTTAATGGTGACTCTGTGTTGTTTAAATTCTTTATAAATACCAGTGTCTTAACATATATCAAGTAAGATTTGTCATTAATATCTGTAAAACTGGAATGAAGAAGATCTGTCTTCGCCAAGGAACCTGGTAGAAGGTTTTTTCAAGAGCTGGGAAAGTCTAATTCAAAAGGAAGAAGAATTTGGAAGGTTGTTGGAGATCAAACATCAAGAAAATATATCTCCATTGGTGAAACTGATTAGCCTGTGATTGAAGATTGTAATACATCCTCAAGTGCTTCTAAATCAGGTAGTCTCTTTATTGAATTGAATTCTCCATCTGCAGAGAGTCCTTCTTTTTTATTTTAAACATTTGCTTCTCCGTCTGCCCCAGTATTTTCCAAATCTATTAGAGTCTTCCAGGAAACAGATCCTTTAAAGGGAAATCTTTTTTATAATTACATCCCTGTACCACACAGACCTCTCACTCCTCATTATTTTGTTTCTCCTGTAAGATCACCTCTTCATAATAATATGGCTCAGCCTCCACCCAGACCTCCATTTGTTGTTAATACTTTTGGTTCCATAAATTTTAGAGGTATGACTGGCTATCCAAATGTTGTGCCACAAGATGTAAGAAATAGATTGCTTAAGTTCCAAGGAAATAATGCAATCACTGGTGATCAGCACTTGAAGCTTTTTGTCAATATGATGGAGGACTTCAAAATAGAATTTGAGGAAGTTTACATTAAATTGTTTATCCATACTCTAAAAGAAGATGCAAGGGACTGGTATAAATATTTTCCAAATAATTCCATTGACTCCTGGAAAGTAATGAAGAATGATTTTAGAATGTAGTATGGTGATAAAACAGAGCCTAGGTTTCTTTTATCAGAGTTTGAAAATATAAAAAATAATCCTAATGAATCAGTGCATGATTTCAACACAAGTTTTAACAAAACATTGAGAATACTTCTTGTTAACTTGAGGCCATGTGATGAATCATGTATGATAAAGTACTCAGATGCATTTGATAAGAAAGTTTCTTAATATTTGAGGGATAAGAACCCTTGAACTATGAGGTAGGCCTTTACCATGGCTCTGTAAATTGAGAACAACATTAAAGCAGTTGGAAAACCTTCTAAGAGGGAGGGTGTTAAATTGATCAACCCAGAAAAGACTCAATCAAGTAAGGTTGTGGATCTTGAGCAAGTTGTAAAGACTTTCGTAGGAGCTGTCAAAGAAATCTCTTATAAGCTAACCAAGGGGGAGAAAGGAATTAGACATGGTTTTCAATGTCAGCATAGGCAACAAGGACAAGACATATTTTAAATCATCCTAGAAATGATCAGAGGTATGTTGATAGAGGTAAAGGACCCATCAGAGCTAGACAACCCCAAGCTAGGGAAAATAGAGTAGTGCCTGATCATTTAAATGCCAGAGTTGCTATTGTTGAAGAGACAAATCAAATTGATTGGTGTGACAAATGCTTCTTGCCCCACCCTCCATGTGAAGTAGATCAAAAATTTGAAGAATCTGATGATGATGACAACACTGATGATGATGAATGCATGGTGGAATGCTCTACAAGCTCACAGCAAGGAGCAACTTCAACTGAAGTAATAAGTGCAAGAACTACTTCAAGTTTTTGGGACTACATTCACTAGGTACCTCTTCTTCCTCCCTCTCATGCTATAGAAATAGATATGGTACAAGTATTTGAACTTTCTAATAATTATTTTGAGTACCTAATAGCTCTAATGATTATTAAGTATGATGAAGGACTCTTATCATAAGAGGATATACAACTGTTAATGAATGTTGTTGTTACCCAAGAAAAAGAGTATGACACAAGAAGTAAAGCTGTTAAAGGGGGTTGGCCTCAAGCCAAACCAAAGACCCCAATTCTCACCAATGTCCCAAAAGAGACTCCAAAGAAAGATGCATCTGGTAAAGGCCTTGTTGTCTCAAGTAGAATTGGTGTTCCCACCGATGCCCAAAATGTGAAAAATATTATGCCATCTGATGAGTTTGTCAATCTTTCTCCAAATGTTGCTTTGTCCAAATACATTCCTTATGGGATTTCCCAAGTCTTGAGTCAGATCAAGATTTCTATCCCAATTGTTGAACTGTTTAGGATTCATGAGCACAAGAAGAGGGCTTTTGAGTATTTGGGATTGGAGGAAGATAGGAGTGCCCAAGGTAGAAATATAAATAATGTGAACCTAGAAAAAACCACCAACATTGGAGGAGATAGGTTAACCACCTAAATTTTACTTGGGAACATCTTTGGTTGAGTCTTAATTAAATGTTGATCCATTTTTTACAACACTAATTATTAAGGACAGACTATTGCAAAATTGTATTTTTGATTCCGAAGCATCATGCAATGTTATGCCTCTGGAAGTCATGAATGAATTGAACATTAAAGTGACAGCAGCTTATGACAAATGTAATGGAATGGATTCTAGAGAGGTGTCAGTTATAGGGCGTGTAAAAGGTTTGGTAGTACAACTTGTAGCTTATCCGAGTAAGAAATTGAAACTTCATGTTGTTATTGTTCATTGCCCTGCCAAATGGGGCATTTTGTTATCAAGAAAGAGGGTTGCAAGTGTTGGTAGAAGTGTTCAGATGGATATGTCTTTTTCCACCATTCCAATTGAAGGCAGCCTTGCAAATCTATATGGAGAGAAGAACATGTTGCACCTCATTGAAGATCCCAATAATGTTTCTTATGAAGTGTTGTATACTAATGTAGATGTTGATTATTTTGTTGGGTATATTGATGGCAAAGAGCATAAGATTGATCAATGTAAATGTATTGAACAAGTAGGTTTAAATTGGACCTTATTATTTGATGGAGCTTGTTCTAAGTTTTGAAATGGTGTTGGCATTGTTCTGATTTCTCCAAGCCAAGAAGAGTTTGTCTTTTCTTTAAAATTTAACTTTGAATGCACTAACAACATTGTTGAATATGAAGCACTGTTATTAGGCTTGAGAATTTCATGGAAATATGGTATAAAGGATATCATTGTCAAAGGGGATTCAAAATTGATTGTCAAGAAAATAAGAAAACTCTATTCTACTAAATATCAAAGAATGAAACAATACAAGCATGCAGTATGGGATTTGATTGAAATTTTTTACTCTTTTAATATTGTGCACCATGATAGAAAGTTTAATGTTGTTGCAGACAAGTTAGCAGTGCTAAGATCTAGATTTGAGAATTGTACAATGTCTCCATTTTGTGAGTATGATGTTGAAATACTAACAAGGTCATATGTCCCTGATAATGTTAAAAATTGGAAAGTGTTTGATGATGATGCCTCGGTGAAATGGTTTTGCAGAGCCAAGGTGAGTTTGTTGACCAAAATATAGATTGGAAAATAATGGTGTGTGTTGCTGAAGGAAAGGAAACTTTATTTGGCAAAGACATCATCCAAGTAAAGACAAACATGATTCCCAGAGGTTTGGTGGCACTTAAATTAAACTTTGATTATGTTGATTGCATTATTCAAAGAAATATGCTGGTTTCAAGAGATGTGGAAGAGCACAACCTAGGAATAAAGGAAAACCCACGTAAAGTCTGGTTAGGAAGCAATCTCAGCAAGGAAGAGAAGCATTCATGTGTTCAATTGTTGAAGAAATATCAAGATTTCCTAGCTTGGTATTACTCTGATTTAAAGACGTAAAGGGAAAATTTGTTCCAACATGAAATTCCTGTTGAATCTAATGCCAAGCCTTTCAGGAAAAAGAGAGGCCCATTAATCCACTCCTTTCTTTGAAGATGCAAGAAGAACTAAATAATTTGAGGGATGGAGGAATCATTCATCCCACAAGATACTCATCTTGGGTTACAAACCTAGTGCCTGTCAGAAAAAAGAATGGTGATATAAGGTTGTGCATAGACTTCAGGAACTTGAATAAAGCATCATTGAAAGATAATTACAGTCTGCCAAACATGGAGAATCTGCTACAATTGGTAACTGGTTCTGAATTGTTATCCACTTTGGATGGTTTCTCTAGCTATAATCAAATTGTCTTGAAGGAGTCAAAAAGAATAAAGATTCCCTTTACCACTCCTTGGGGAACTTATGTCCATGTTAGGATGCCTTTTGGCTTAATGAATTCTAGAGCAACTTTCCAAAGAGCAATGAATGTAGCATTTGCTAGTTATATTAATGATTTCTTTGTTGTTTATTAAGATGGTGTAACTTTGTTTTCGAGAAATAGAAATGATCACTTGCAACACTTGGAGAGAATATGGATAAGGTTAGAGAGTATGGAATATCATTGAATCCTAAGAAGTGCCTCTTTGGAGTGTAAAAGGCGAAGCTACTTGGTCACATTGTATCAAAAGAAGGGTCATGATAGATCCAGAGAGAGTGGAAGCCATCAGCAAGGTTCCAATTCTGAGAAATAAGAAGGGAGTTCAGTCCTTCTTTGGAAAAATAAACTTTATCAAAAGATTTGTGTCTAACTTTGTTGAGTGTACCATCCCCATTACTAGCATGCTGAAGAAGGACCAAGTTATCAAATGGGAAGAATCTTCCATTCAATATTTCAATGGGATCAAGGGAGCACTAAAGCATGCCCTTATTTTGGTAGGTCCAAATTACAAGAAGCCTTCTCAAGTGTTTTATTTAGCTTCAGAAAACACCATTGCATTTTTCTTATTACAGAAGGATGATGAAGGGGCTGAGAGACCAATTTCCTTTTTCAGTAACGCATTGTAAGGAGATGAGTTGAAGTACACCATCATGGAGAAGCAAGCATTTACCTTGGTGATAGTAAAAAAAGGTATTCAAACCCTACATCTTGAGCTCTAAAGTTGTTTATTATGTTCCCCACACCTTGGTGAAATACATCTTATCAGAGATGGAGGTTTCAAAAAAAAAAAAGATGGGTGAACAAGTTATAGAAATATGACATGCATATCCAAACGACAAAATTGGTAAGAGGTTTAGGCCTAGCCAAGCTTATGGATGAGAGAAACTTGTAGACTATTGAGGTGAATGAAGTAGAAGGAGAAAGGTTAGATGTCCTTGAAAATTTGGTAAGCTATGAATGGTACAAATATATAATATTTTATCTCAGACATCTTTGATGCCCTGAAAATTTTAGTAAAAATAAAAAAAGAGCTCTTAAGTTAGCCTCCCAAAAATATGTCATTACTGATTTTGGGTTAGCTTGGAAGAACCCCGAGGTAGTGCTCTTGAGATGCATTACTGAGGATGAAGCCCCAAAGGTAATTGTTGATCTCCATGGAGGATTTTGTGCAGGACATTTTGCTGGAAGAATTACAACACATAAAATCTTGAGGCCTGGTTATTAGTGGCCAACTCTCTTCAAGGAAATGTGAAAGTTGCCAACAATTTTCTGGAAGAATGAAAGCTTCATGCTCCCTTCCTTTATAGTCTGTGTCAGTTGAAGCCCCATTTAAGCAATGGGGAATGGATTTCCTTGGAAAAATTTCTGATCCTTCTATTAGTGGTCATTAATGGATTCTTGTACACACTGATTATTTCACTAAGTGGGTGGAAGCAATCCCCACCAATAAGGAAACACATCAAGTTACCATGGACTTCATGTTGAATCAAATCATATGTAGATTTGGAGTGCTAGCTAAAATTGTTGTTGATAATGCCATGAGTTTCATAGCCAAACCTTTGGTGGCAATGTGCAAAGAGTATGGAATCAGTTTGACATATGCTTCTAACTAAAATCCCCAAGGAAATGGATAACTTGAGTACAACAATAAAAACTTGTTTAAGATCATTAGAAGAACCTTAGAGCTAAACAAAAGGAAGTGGGGTGAACAACTAAAGTTTGTTATTTGGGCTGACAGAGTCACTGTTAAAAGAGTTGTTGTTAAAAACCCATTTGAGTTGGTATATGGAACTCAAGCTTTGTTGCCCCTTCATTTGCAATTGTTTTCATTTCAATTTGTTCAACAAATTAAAAATCAAGAAGTTAACCCATATGATGCTCGAATCAATCAGATTATTGAGTTAGATGAAGAAAGAAGGGTATCCCATCAGTGGCATGTGAAGTTCAGAGAAAAGTTGAAGTGATTTTATAAGAAGGTGACTCCAAAAGCTTTCAGCATTGGGGATCTTGTGCTATTATGGGATAGCAAGCAAGAGGATAAGGGAAAGCATGGTAAATTTGATGCATTATGGGTGGGACCTTATTCAATTGATATTCGAATTGGTGAAAATACCTTCTTCCTAAAAGACTTAGATGGGGAACTACTTGAATTGCCTGTTTATGGCAGGCATTTGAAAATTTTTCTTGATTGATTTCTCAGAATCAAGGTATACTCCATTGTATAGCGTATAGTTCTTGGTTTTAATTTTTCTTATGAGTTTTTGTTCATTCTGTTCCTTGGTAACCTGGTTTTATTGGTTTCTCGATTCATTTTTTGGAGGATGGTTATGGTTTCTCTACTCTACAAGATTATTCTTGGACTTTGTTTCCCAATGGTCTATTTTTGGCACTTGGTCTTCTATTTTTTCTTGTGGCACTGACAAGGAGTGCTCATCCCCGAGTCCGAGCCAATGTTGGTGCTCAAATTAGTCTCACCCTGTTTGTCATTGAAATTCTTCAGTTTATGGGCTTTGTCATGTTTTCTATCTCCCCGTATTAATGCATGAAAACTGTGTCCTCCATTTGGTTTCCATGATAAGTCCCTTCCTTAGTCGAGGATCACTTAAAATTCTAGAATTTTTTTTTCGTTCCTATGTCCATATGAAAGAGTCTGTAACTTGGGCGTACAACTCAAGTTTTTTGCTTTTCTTCCATTTTCCACAGTCACGTTTTGTTGTCCTAGTCATTTTTGTCCCAAATATTTGTGAAAACGTGATTGAATCCATCTCGGTGGATCGTATTTGGGCCTTATAACATTTCCAAATTCTCTTTCCTTGAAGAACGATTCATTTTCGGGCTCAAATGGTGATTTTCCTGCATTTACGGTTTGACGGGTGTGTTTTTCCCCATCAAATTTACATCTCAACATCAGTGGAAATGTGGCCCTTTTTGGTTGGATGCGGCTCAGCGGGGTACTTTGAAAACTCTTAGGCTCACTTCAACTCAAAACTTGTCCATGTGGAGGGTCGGTGCTCATCTGAAAATTTTCTTTTTGGTTTGGCCTTGGAGTTGCACCAGGGAGACGTGTGAAGGTTTCCGCTACCTTGCCTAGAATTAGGAAAAAAAATTATGCATCTAATACAATTTTGGTAGACCATGGACATGTGTAGTGAAGTAGCTCATTTGAGGATCCACCTCAGGGTCCCACCTTAACAATTGCAACAGGGAGACATGTGGCGGCTTCCGCCAGCTCCGCTCTATACTTAAAATTTTCAAAGCAATTTTGAAAGGCCTGGGACACCTGGAGGGACTGCACATGTTTGGGGATTGGCCCCTAATTTTTATTTTGAAGAAGAGCCAGGAGGACACTTGGAGGTTTCCGCTCACTCCACCCTTTTCTTGGACTTTTCAACGGCCAAGGAAAATTGTCTCGAACACTGGACACATGGCACCTTCTGTTGATCCTTCAACCTTTTTAAAACAACTCTGTCAGAATGAGACACATGGTGAGCCCGTGCTTGTTTAGGGTCTCTGATTTTGGGGACCGTCTCAAAGTTTGACATTAAGACACGTGGAGGCTTCCGCTGCCTCCCTTTTTGCTGTGACAATTTTAGAGACCAAAAGGTGTTTTTCCTGGGCCCAGGGCATGTGGAAGGCCCGCACTTGTTTGGAAACTTTCCCATGTACTTCTCCTTTGCAGTTGCACCAAGGAAACACATGGATGACTATGATATAAAGTAGAAAAGGGGTAGAATCAACAGTTGTTGTGTATTGTGTCTGTGTTTCTACCATTTTTTCTCCAAGACACCTGGAGACATGAATACACACTATTTTTCATCATTTTTGATGAAATTCCTTATTTTTTATGTTTTTAAAGTTCCATTTAATGGATTCATAACTTAATTTGTGAGTCCAAGGATTGTTACGATCGATATTTTGAAGGTGGAATTGCTCGGGAACTTGTAAAAATGGTAATTATAAGCGAAGCTAGATGTGGGACAAAGTTGCAGAGGAAAGAAAGGGAAAATGATGAAATGATGAAAGTTGCAGGCGTAAAAGATGAAAAATGTGTTGCCTCAAGAGCAAAAAGGATTACCTGTCAAATCCAGTTGTGCAAAACCTTTGGAAAATGATTAAAAAGAGGATTTCTTACATGACAGAATCAGAATGATTAGAGGGATTGCCAAATAGTTATGTCATGGCATCCTAGTCATTAGTCGAGGGCCCAAGAAATGTGATCATTTCATAGTTGGTCCACCTGTCAATTTTTGGATGTTAATTTTTTAAATGTCACTTTCTAAGGCAAATTGGTAACAAGTAAAGGTCCCTTGAATATTCTTCTCTTTTGTGGGGGAAATTTAGTGAGTAAAATGTATAAATGCAATGAGAATACTCTTGCGAGAGGCAAGGTGGTTGAATTCTTAAGAATTTTTTTGAGAAAAGTCATCTTTGTGAGAGACCAATCCGAGATACCCTGTTAGTTTCTTCTGTGCTAGATTTTCTATCATGTCAAGTTGGTTGTAGATGTATAGCCATTGATGAGCATTGAGATTGTTCTGGAAGCTTTCCCTCGCTGATGAATCTAAGTAATTTTGAAATTAATTTGTGTCAATTTTGGAGCAATTAGTGTCTGCTTTGTTTTAGAATTTCTGCAAGTAGTTTTACTCATTCCTATTGCAATATTACATTTAAATATTTGTGAAATCACATAGGATCTCGTCCATGTGATAGTTTAGTGGTATTTTCAATTTCATTTCAAGAAGAGCCTTCATCCTGTGACAAGATAGACAAATTTAATATCATTGCATTGTCATTTGTTGACAAAGATTGTTTTTAAGTCTTTGGGTCTACCTTAGGCGTGAATGATCAGATTTTTTGGTGTTCAATTGAGTATTTTAACTCGAGACTTCGTGTTAGAGTCTCAAAGATTGTGTGAAAATGTGTTGATCTGGACCTCCATTGAAGCACACCTTCTTGTTGAAGGAAATTTTTAACTATTATGAAGCTTTCTATTTTTGAGTTTTCCATTATTATGAAAATCCTCATAGGTATAGTATAATCAACTTTATCCTACTTAATCTCCCACCAAAATCATTCAAAAACCATGAATTTATCCTAAAAAACCCTTGTTTTCCTTGTATATCTACAAAGGAACAAAATCTATTCACTAAAATATGCGGAACAATCAGGATTTCTTAATGTATTTAGTAACCTTAGTCTTGTGTTGAAAATATATCCATATTTTAGAAGTGACAACTCTTAAGAGTTAAATTATGGAGTATTGATCGTGTTTTCTCAAGGTTTCCTTCATAAAATTTGTGTAAAAGAAGGATATCTCCATAGAGGTTACATTAAGGGTCCTCTCACCCTGGTTGAAAAGGCACAACCTAAAGTAGTGAGGATAGTGAGGATAGGTCAAATCCGCTTCAAGGTGTTATCCATCTCTCCACAAATCTGAGTGACAAAGGGCCAGTTAGATCTCATCCCCAGCTACAAAACGACACACACTATGATCTATCTGTCTCTAAGCTCCACGTCCAATCTGTGTTGCTTCTCGGCTTGAAAGGGAGAACAAATTTGGATACCAATATGATCCTCGATCAATATCCCCATGAGATGATAAAATATCTTCATTGTCACTCAACATAATCTTCTAGGTCTTACCTAATAACAAAAACACAAATTTTCCTTCATAGCTATCATACCACACTCTTAGAACCAATATCCCTCAATCATGTATTTAGTCCAAAAAATACAATCTTCTTCAAGCTACAAACTTATATTCAAGCACAAACAACTTCTAAAGTCTCTCTTGGAACCGTGATCCCTATATCTCACTAAAAAATGCACCTTTTAAGCTTCTTACCTTATAAGATATGTAGGATAATCAACTTCATCGACTTAGACATAGAAAATCAATTCAATCTTCATTTCCCTGATAACATCATTTTTGCATGAAATCAATACTGCTAAAGTTTTAATAAGCTCACTTATCAATGTGCATGTAAAAACAACCATTGTGCATGTAAAAACAACCATTCATCTAAGCATATTAGATACCTATTTTGAGGAACAACATCAAAGTATTCTTAAAATGCATTACATACGTTCCACATGACTATAGCCAACATACAATACTCTTTCTAATATGTTAGAGAAAATTAAATAGCTCATTCAAATAGTTTCTCCCATGTTTGAGTGAAGCAGACAAATTTTACATCAATGAACATAAGATTTGAGCACTTCAAACATTTAGATGAAGGTTCCTTCTACTTTTTTATTTACAGAAATTGATACTACACCAACCATCAATATTTATTTGACCCTGTAAGACTTTACAGGTCATCTAACATGCATCATTCTCATCCTTTTAGTTTTAGAGACCTATAAAATCTTTTTGAGACACAATAATGGATCTTCAACCCACCAAGAATAGGTAGGAAGACCAATATTTTGGATTTATACAGACCAATTTAGCCTAGTAGATTGTATATATATTTTCATGCTTATGATAGTACATAGTACAACACCTCATCTATGAAAGAAGATACAAACCTGGGAAATTGTCGTAGGACATTAAGAGATCCTTATCACTGCCTTACACTGATGAAGTTAAATTTCACAATCACACTAAACACTGATACTCCATTTTATACACAAGGTGGCAAGTAAAATCCTTTACTCATTCTTGGTACAACATATTGAATCTTTAAACAATCCTCCTAGGCTTCAAGAAATAACTCCTTTTGATCTTCACAACCTATTCAACTCATGCAAAACAGTAAATCATCAACCTTTCAACTTCTTCAACATACACTCAGTACCATAACATACTGTGAACTTTCTATAACTTCAATACTCACGCACAGAACTTGATATTAAGCACAAATCAATCCCCTTCTATATGTAGCATGCATTTTCAACTTCTCAGACCTTTGATATAACTTGAATTCCAATAACAGCTCTCACATTGTTAACTATTTATTGGGGTAAACAATATACTTTGAAATAGACCATAAGACATGATTAACTATTTCCACTTTTTCTGAGACACTTCTGAGACCCTCTACACTTTTGATGTACAATTTTTGATTACATAGGCCATACAAACTCATATTTTAGACCTAGATTACAATTAGATCATCTCGACTCAGAGTATTTTTGGACTTATATTCTTAAGAGCACTCTACAACTCTTGAATCACTCACAGTTCATAGCTTTGGAATCCACCAAATCACAAATCTTCCAAACCTCCTCGTCCATACTAAAGTCATAATTATTTTGGTAACAAATAATCTTGACCTTGAATTGTGAAGTGCACACAGATATTTTACATAAATTTCTTCAAAATCACTTCACTCCCCTCAGGAGTGAGCAAAAATAATTTTCGTGACTAAGATGCTTCTATAGGTTCAAACTATCATTTAAAATAAGATTTCACTATTACATGGTCTTCAAATTTGTACCTTATAGATATTTAACAGTACTTTTCCTTCTTGATCTCAAACTCTGATAATCATGCTTCATGATCATGAAATCTCACTTTTTCATCTTAGCAGTCCTTGAAATGTTTGAGGTATATTTCATGATGCAAACCTATCAAAAAATCTTCTGTCCCTCATGCTTGAGATAAAAATGTTTCCTACAATCTTTCTTGCACATACTTAATATGAATTTGCACACATCTTTCCAAAATTTATCTTTTCAAATTAGTAAGGATGGATGAACATACCTCTGATATGCACTATACATGCACAATAAATACTTCAGACTATTTGATGGAAGATCAAGAACTTCATAATATTTTCTGAAGACATGAAAATTCTCTTTCTCTGTGGATTTAACAACTTTGTAGTCATTATGAACATACCTTGACACATCTATAGCTTCATCCTTCAAAATATTATGCATTCTAATCAACCTAATGAATTTAAAAAACTTTGAAGCACACACACTTAACTAGACAAGTCATGATAAGGCTTGATAACTAATTTTACAAACTTTTACCTCTTGTCAATACTAAACTTGGAAATACTAATCCCTTTTAAGAACCTTTAAAACTTTGTTTCATCCATGAGAAACATACTTTTCCTGAGAACTCTATTTTTAAGGCACAAGAACCAAACCATGGGTTTGTAACCCTATAGATACTTCTGTCACTTAGAAACCCCTGAGAACAATCATGCACAATAACAAATCTGGCAAGAACTAACTTTCCTTGCTTGTGGATTAGATCAACACATATCTTCATACATCAATAATCATGAGATAAAACACTCTATACAACAATGCATACTTATTGATGCCTTAGAACCAACACACCTTGTTAAGAACACAACATACACTAAAAATACCATTTGAGACATAAATTCTATCACTTTGAGACTTTAGATTAGACATTGACAAAGGATCATCAACACATTTATAGACTAATGAAACCTAACATGGAATCCTGATGCATGACACTAAACTTGACCAACTCAAGAAAAAGGCCTCATAACATGATGAGGAAAAACCTAATAGAATTAATTAAAAGATATGACTTTGAAAAACACACCCACATACTTTGAGCAACAAAATACACCAATCTAGATCAAACATAATCAATCTCAAACCATAAACTACCTAATTACTTGATCACAACTCTAAACTTAGATTTAGAATTTTGAATGTTTATAACAATAAAGAATTACTCATGACACTAACTTGGAACACATGGACTAAAAACTCTTTGAGACCTAACATATCAGACACCTACTAAAGAAAAGGACTAAAAAACACATGAATATGTCACTTCACATACCTTATATATCGTGAAGTATCCAAAACTCATACCATCTTCAATTTTTCATGTACTGAAGCAGTGAGGCACATAATGAATGGTAGTTCATCTAACGAAGAATGGAAGTTGATCCAACGAATAATGGTGATAGCCATGGAGTAATTCACATTTACCTCTAGATGCAGTGGAGTTAATGTTGTTTCCATTAGTATACACACCATTTAATAATGGCCTTTCAAATTTTATTCTTGCATCACCATGTTTATGCAAACAACTAACTTACATCGGTTACTCCAGGTGGTAGGGCGGGAAATCAATTCAAATCCTAGCGTCGTTGGTTTCTCGGGTGGAGGTTTTAATGAGATTTCCGTGATTAGCGCTCAGGATAGGGATCCCTCCACTGTATCCTCATCGACATTGGTGGTTGACCACGGTAGAGGTAATTTTCTCGATGAAAAGTCCTCTTTGGAGGCTTTTGGATTTAAGGACGGGTGGTCTTACATGTCTAGAAAGAAAAAAAAGATGGTTAAACACCCTTTGACTTGACCCGTCATTCGCATCGTCAGGGGGGAGGAGTTGTTGCTTCCTCCTCTTTGGTGCCTTGACGGTCTGCATCGCTGCGATCCCTTGGATCTGTTTTTATTGTTTGCTTCTCTTTTGTGTCTCATCGTTATATCTTGGGTTTGTACAGGGTTTTCAGAGCTCCCTTCCAAATCCATTTGTTTACCTAATCATATATATATATATCATTGTGATTTATTTGTAATACTATAATTTGATGTCGATATACGTTTTACAATGGAAATGAAGAGAGGTGTATGGTGTGACTGTGTAAAGTTTTATTTTCTAAATTATATTTGATGTCCATTTCACTCTCACAAGGTAATTTTCAGGAACCATAAATTTACATCTACTTGGCATTCACTATTTTAAAAAAAAACATTTTAACATTGAAAAGTGAGAAAAAAAAGTACTATATCTTAGTCATACTTTAGAGTTTGATGTTCTTTTTTCATCACTCCATAGAAAATATGAACATAATGTTATGGAACTATTAATCAATATAATATGCGTAAAATTCAAAATAAAACACTTGAAATTGATATCTATTGACATCCTTAAAATAAATATGTTTAAAATATTTATACGAGTTCTTTCTAAATTATATTTAAATAGGTTTAATAATAAAGAACAAAAAAATTTATCTAATGAATGTGTTATAAATTATAATCCATATTAATCAACATTTATTCCATAAATTACATAACACTTTTTACATGCGAATGAACATTCCAATTTTCATCATTAAAAAAAATCAACCAAAACACACCGACAACTTACTTTTAATGGTAAAGTTTCCATTCATTCAACAGAAAGAACAAAGTATGTGTGCCTCGTATTTAAAACACACTAATTTGCACAATACAACAAAGTATGAAAGAGAGTGTGATTTCGAAGTGCATACAATATAAAAGGAACCAAATTATTTAAGATACCATCAATATTGGGTCAAGCCATAGGGCCCGAGAAAACTATAGATGCTAAGTGCATACTTTGTGGAGATTGAAAACCACAAATGTGGAGTAAAGTACGACCGAGGTAAAATAAAAAAGAAAACACAAAATGTAAATCCGACTCAAATACATAAAATAATGTGTGCTTGTCAATTGTTGCCCATGGTTTGACGCGCAGGAGCTGTCATCCCAATCCCTTGTTGTTGCTGTGGCTTTGGCAGGTTCCCCTTCCAACCTGCATCAACAACAAATAAATAAATCATTGACACTCGTGCAAACAATTTTACAGATTAAGATTTAATGGTACGAATACATTACCCAGAGAGGGGTCATATCCTTTATGTTTCAGTTCTCTGTATTCTTGGCACATAGCGCACGAGTTGCAAAAAAAGTGTAACAGACAATCTCCGCACGGGCTCCCCGTCAAGTTAAATTTTGCCCTTATTTTAGTTCGGTATAAACATGAATAACAGCCCGCGAACCCAGTTAGAAGGAACAGCACGCCGAAGATCCCTCCGCTTACAGCACATGCTGCGTCCACCAAGTCATTTCTCCATTACAAAACTGATATATTCAACAAATAAATTTGCTTCTTCTAAATTATCAAGGGAGATGCACTTACGCGGAGAACCTTCATCGATTATCTCCGCTATTCGGCCGAACGTGATGCAGGGGCAACACCATGTCAGGAAACCTGTGCAATAACATTTCAGTAATTATAAGAAAGATAGTATTTTCACATTTCATATAAATTATTGAGATTGAATGTTTTTGGATAAAATTGTGTTGGTGGTTTTTGAATCAATGTTTTGGATGGAGTCTTTGAATTTCTCACATTAAGTAATAGAAAATTATCAAAATGTGATCCGAAACCATAATCCAAAAATCAGAATGTTATTAAAAAAAATACTCAGAAGAATAATCCTAAAGATTGATCTAACGCACACAGTTTTCTCCAAAGCATTCGATCTAATTTCCATAATCATTAATTGCATGCAGCAAATACATATTCCTCAAAAGTATATATTATAGGCAGATATATGCATACAATTGGAATGATCTTGGCCGCAGTCGCAGAGTCCAGAGGACCACTCGATGGGATACTGTTCAGCATTAGGGGCGTGCATCTTGATCTTCTTTTGCTGCTGCTATTGGGATATACAACGATCACTTAAGGAAATTAGTGGGATATACAATGTATATCTTTTCTAATTAGATATAATTAGATACAATGAAATTAGTGGGTTGTGTCACATATATAATTAAACCGATAGGAGTAAACACCAAAGGCTACCCTCCACGTAGCCACTCAATGTGGGTCCATGCATCATGGCTATCCATTTCAAAATGGACAGCCACGATGCATTGACCCATGTTGACTGCGGTGCATATTGAGTGGAGGGTAGCCCTCTGACAGTGAGATGTACTCACTTGACTGAGCAGATCTACGGTTACAAAATGCACCACCTGTAAGGGGGACGACCATCAAACCAATCCTAACCGTTTGTGTGATACCTAGTCGATCAATATACCGCTGCTGCGCTGCTCGGATCCTTCCTCACGTAGTACGTACACATGCATTGTCAATAATCCATTGGGTGAAATAAAGTCATTGACGTGCATCTATTATTTTTTTAAAGCTCCGGACAAAGGAAAAAGCATGACTAAGTAGCGCAGCTGCGGACCACTCGCACAGTGTTTACGGTTTCATCTTGACAAGACATCGTACAAAGGAAGGATTCGCCATTCATGCTCTGCAGCAACCTGCCCAGCGTATACCTAACAACACCAAATGTCAGAGTCATGCACGGTGTCAATTCAAAGTCCCGCCGTTGTACTAACGTCAATCTCTTTTACGATCTTCAAAAAACTTTCAAGATCGAACATTGTTGGCCGGTCCCACACTGCCTGTCAATAATTTGTGTGAATTTTTTATATCTTACAAAATATTTTGGATTTAACTTCTATAAACAACACTCACCTCCAGCTTTTCATGCTCTACACATGACTCATAGATACTTACACAAGGTGTTTTACTTGAAATTACCAAAAGTTTTACTTTAGTAAAAATACTGCTATTATAATATTATTAAGCTCAAATCCCAAGTTTCTAGCAAATTGTTGATGTAAGCTCATTGAATACTTGAGCACAAATACCTCCAAACCAATGATTTATTACTAACATTTATGGTTTTCTATCTTTTTCTTGGGATTCATTCAGATGTTTTATCTACCATTTTGTACTTGTTTCTGCTTGTTTGTTGCAGGAACCACCTCGAGAGATATAGAACATAGCTAGGATCAACTTGCATACACATATGTATTGCACGCTTGGGACACTGCACAACATGAATTGGAATAAATCCAGTGTGTCGAGTGACCACAAGTTTGGATATGGGATGAGATGGATATTTGAGGTTGGGGAAGAGCTCGGAGAAAAGTGTTGTAATGATCTCAAAGAGTGGCTTCAATTATATTTGACTCACAATGTATGATGTCAAGAAGGCTCTATGGGATCCATGTTGATGCTAAAGGGCGGGATGAGCTCGCAATGGTCTTGATCTAGATCACCTAGATCAATTTGAACTTAGTACATAGACAAGCCATGGGACAAGATGATTGGATTAGCTCTATTTATATGTAATGGAGAAGGATCTCAGGGAAAAGGTTGAGTCACTTCAGGACCTCACCCATTATGACCCTTGAAAAGGAAAAACGAGCTGAGTGTTGAGTTTCTTCCTAATGCAAAGGTTGATTGGACATATTCAAGATGGAAGAATGCAGGGAAGAGGACGGGAGATTATTTCAGAGGGGGAGAATAAGTAGAGATAAACTTCTTCATCAATTCAAATAACCCCTCCAATTCATCATTGGTCTTTTCTCTCTAATTGTTGTTCAATAGTAGTGATGTGAAGGCCAACAAGAATGATATATTTACAGTTGTGCTCAAGACAATGATGTTCAACTTTATGGCCAAGGAATTAAGGAAGAGGGCTGTGATCAAATTTAAGGAGGATTATAAAGGGTGTGCGTGTTTAATAAAGTAGTCTAATTTTGTAAAACATCATTTATATGTAATATATCTGAATGAGTATTGTGCACGACGTGAATCTCTTGGCTCTGAAATCTAACTAAGAATATCTTGATATATCTATCGGTGACATAGATAGTGTGGGTGTTTCAATGTATGGATGTGTTGTCACCCTAAAAAATTCCCCTCTTTTGAAGTCAAGTTTTAGAAATTTTGAGTCAGTACCTTGGATTATTAGGCCGCATCGAGCCTAGTATTGTTTGTCGTTTTCTATTCCATGGAGAACAATTTGAAAGTCGGGCATAACGATGGAGTTTTCCCCCTTATTTTTATTTTCTTCCCGCAGTTAGGAATGACAAGCATATCTTCCCTGTAAATTTTTACCCCAGCATCCATGGGTAGTACGTGGATATCTCTGATTGGATGCGGTATGGCCATGTTTCAAGATACATCGGAAGCCTTCATGCGTCCAAACAACACAACTCCAAGGGTAGGCCCCAAGGGACAGTCCTCAAATAAGCGTAGGCTTTCCACATGTCCCAGGTCCAAAATGAAGACAGAACAAGCCCAAATCGGCTAAGTATGGAAGGTTCAGTGGACGATGCCATGTGCTCCATCGGCGTAACTTCAAGGGTCAAAGTCAGGGGTGGTTCTCAAACTTGCGCCAGTCCCCCACGTGTCCCAGGTCTAAAAGAGAAAGCGCCGATCGTTTAAATTGACTAAGTATGAGCACGTCAACTGAGGCCTCCACGTGCCCCAACGACGTAATTTTAGAAGTGAAACTAAAAGACCGGTTTCCAAATGAGCGCCAGCTCGCCACATGTTCAAAGTAAATGAAGGGATAGACTTGGCCGTTGATAATTCCAAGACCGCTGGAAGGAGCCACACGTTAGCTTGGCGCAATTTCAAGAGGCATATCCAAAGCGGAAACTCAAATGAGCACTAGTCCTCCACGTGTCCCAGGTCTAAAAAGGGACAGAGCCGGTTATTTAAATTGACTAAGTATGAGCAGGTCGGCGGAAGCCTCCATGTGCCTCAACGATGCGATTTAAGAAGTGAAACCAAAAGGATGGATTTCGACTGAGCGTCAACTCACCTCGTGGTCAAAGTCAATGAAGGGACAAAGTTGGCCGTTGAAAAGTCCAAGACCGGAGGAAGATGCCACGCGTCCACTTGGCGTAATTTTAGGAGGTGTTTCCAAAGGAGAAACTCAAATGAGCACTAGCACTCCACGTGTCTAGGGGTCAACATAAGTCAAACAAGAAATAGGCCTGAATCGGCTAAGTATAAAAGAATCGACAGAAGCCTCCACGTGTCAACTTGGTGCAACTTCAAAGGTAAAAATATAGAGGCCGGTTCCAAATGAGCATCAACTTGCCATGTGTCCAGGGTCAGATATGCGGCCCCGCCAAACAAAAGGAAGAGAGTCAAATATTAAGCCCGAATAAAAAGTCAAGGCATCCTTAGGCCCGCTTCAGCTTGAATCTCTCCCAAGTGGACGGTTCAAATTTAAAATTTGCAAAGGTAGGGTGGACGACTGTGATTCAATGCATCTAGTTTTGCTACCAGACATGGAAACGACTGAGGCATTGGGGAAACTCAGACATCGGTTTCTTGAATTAGTTTTCATAATTTTTTGTAACCGATGTAATCGTTCTTTGAACTATTTAACGACTTCTCCATGTTGTTGTTGAGGTTGGAATTTTGGTATTGTGAAACTGTAATTTCAAGTCTGAAGAAATCTATACAAGGGTTTTCCCCTTTTTCCTCTGTTTTCTCTTTCCTTCTTTCTCTGATCTGTGAATCATTTAATCCTTGCATGCTTAGAAACTTTGTGTTCTAGTTTATACAATCTCAAGAGTCTGCAGATTGTGCCTGTTATAACCGTGAATGGTAATACTCTATATCTCATTTTCTCAATACATATAAGGGTTTTCTCTATCATCTGTTTCCCCTGAAAGTATTGTCTTCTTCAACCTCCCTTCTCTCTTTAAGTCTTCTATCCTCATGTATTGATAACTTTCCAAGCATAAAACACATTTCAAGATATCAGGAAACCACCATTGAATTAAATATTATGTATTTGTACATAGGTTTTGCCCCTGCTTTCAATAAAGGAACCTCTCCCATTAAAGACAAGGGACTTGCTTGCCCCCTGACTGTGGTTTCATCCTAAGTGTGAATCTGAAACCCAACAATTTTTGGCGACTCTACTAGGAATTTGTTCAACAAATTTTCTTTCTGAAAAAGAACAACTAATTTGATCATTTCTTTGATCTGGCGACTCTAAGATACAGTTGTGGTAGAAGGGCTCTTGGAATTTAAGATTCCCAATTTCAACTCCTGGATCAACAAGGTTTTCCACTTCCTCCAACAAGAAAAAATAGAAGAGTTTGTTCCACAAGTACACCTTCTGTTGAAGACATAACTTATGGTAGTATCATTCCTCAAGCACAACTTAGCCCTAATCTTTGCGCCCTAGTTCTTATTGGTGTCTCAATTCCACTCCAAGCAATATTTCTAAGGATGGTAGCACCTCGGCCTTGGGGACAAAGAGTTGGGCCTCTGGCTTTTCCTCAACCATTGCATGAGTTACCTAGGGGTAACAGGAAGAATTTTCCCAAATTTAGAGGTGATGGCAAAGTAAACCCTAATGAACACATTGTAGCCTTCATTGTTACATGTGGGGTCCTTGGAGTTGAACCTGAGGATGTCTCTATTAGGTTGTTTGTGGAGACCTTACAAGACAATGTTGCAGATTGGTTTTACCATCTTCATGCCAGGACCATCACCGATTGGACTACTATATAAGGACTGAATTTGAGCAACATTTCAAACCTACTAACAATGTGCATGGTTTGCTAGCTCAGATTTCTCAAATCAAGAAAGAGCCACACGAGCCTATGAGAGAATTTGTGGCCAAGTTCAACAAGTTGGTTAACAAGATTCCACAAAATACTAGGCCTATTGATCAGATTCAGAAGTGTTTCTTCTTGAATGCTCAATTGTCAGAAGTAAGCTATGCCCTAAGGAGAGAAAATATTGTAACTTTGGATGCTGATCAGAGATTGAGTGTTAGTATGGAAGATGAATTGATTATGTCTGACAAGTTGAAAAGGGATTCTTACAAATCCAATGCATCTTATTCTTCCTCTTCTCCTAGAGGCAATGTAGGTCAGTTGGTGTAAAAGATGGCTAATGACCTCATTTCCATCCAGAAACAATTGGCTCAACATGCTCCATATCAAGATGTTCCAAGGAATAACTTTCAGCCTAGGAACTGCTTGTCCTCATCTCAAACTAAGTTGGTCGTTGAAGGTCCACCCCTTAAGGTGACTATCAATGCTACTTGTGAGGTTCTTGAGCCTAATGATGAGGAAGAAAATGGGCTCTATGATGAACAAGAAGAGGAATTTGATGAAGAACTGGAGGATCTTGGCGGTTCTCGAGTTCATTTCCTCACCACCGAAGGTGTTAATGATGAAGATGACTATGATGATGTAGTGGCTGAGATGAACAGTGAGTCATATGTTGTTATTACCTGGGAGTAGACCAACAAAAAGGAAAAAGTGGTGCATCTTGCAAAAAATCCAAGGACCTTCCTACAACTATTCCGGTGATTGGAAGAAGAGGATCTCCTATTCATACTACTTCCACCCAAAAGGTAAGCTCTGCTAGTCCTTCTCCCTCTAATTCTGCTTCTGAGAATTCTTGTCCAACAAATGATAAATCTGATAGATCAAAATCTCCTCATACTCCTAGTAGTGATTCTTCATCCTCATCTGGATCTTTTGACATTATAGACCATCTTAAAAAGACCAAGATTCAGATTTCTGAGGCAAAGTTCTATCAAACCCATCCTAAAGCCTTTGCAAAAATGGTTAACTTTGTAAATTCTAAATCTAAAACCCTAGCCCATTCTTCTAAAGGCCTTTTCCCCACTTCCTCTTCCTCACCTCAATCAAGCCTTCTGGCTACAGTCACTTCCCCTAATGAGAAATTGAACCATTTTATGTGATCCTTCTCATAACTGGCCATAAAATCAGTAACCATGTCATAGCTTCAAGAGCATCAGATAATGTAATGCCTGTAAAAGTGCCTCATGCTTTGGGTCTAACCCTAGCCTACACTTATGGCTCTTTCTATTCCATGGCAAGTAAGAAAGTACCTTTGGTTGGCAGAATTAAAGATGCAGAAGTATTTTTTACTGCTTTTCCAGAGAAAAGGGTCTTAGCCACCATTTTGGTAGTTGATATTCCTCCTTCATATGGGATGTTGCTGAGTAGAAATTTTTGTGAGGAGGTAGGAAGGGAAATCCAAATAGATTGGTCACATGCCTTGATCCCTGTCAATGGGAAGATGAAGAAGCTGTTACCTGAGAAACAAGCAGAGTATATTGTGCAAAAGACAGATGATCCTAAAGCACAAATACTGTATGAATACATTGGGCATGGGAACTACATGATCATGCCACAAGAGGAGACAAGTCTATCAAATGGAGTGTTGCTTGACCATAATGGTGTGTGGACTTTGGAGTTTGATGGCAGCTACTCTTTAGCTGGTTCTAGAGCTGGTGTAGTGCTCATTTCTCCTGGGGGTAAGGCTCATCCTTTCTCCTTCAAGTTTTAGTTTGAAAATACCAATAATACAACTAAGTATGAGACCCCCATTCTTGGGTTGAGCATGGCGAAGGAAATGGGAGTGAAGAACCTTCTTGCTTGTGGAGATGTAGACCTAATTGTAAAACAAGTTAGATACCTTTATCAAGTAAAGAATATAAGGTAAAAGCACTAAGGAATCTGGTTTGGGATTCGATTGAATTCCTTGATGCTTTTTCCATTGAAGTTGTGCCAAGGGAAAGGAACACTAGGGCTGACTCTCTAGCTATTTCAGGGTCCTTGTTAATTCCTCATCCTGATTTCCCTCAAGAGAAATTCACCATTGAGATGATCCATAGACCCAGTGTTCCTGACAATGCAAATAATTGGTAAGTTTTCAATGATGGCTAGTATTTGCTTTCTTTCTTAGAACTCATAGATAGCTTTGATTAGTTGTACTTTGAAGGAAGTGACAATCTTCCTAGAGAGTGTGTGTCATCAAACGAAGCAGGTGTCAAAGAAGAGATGGATCAAGATGGATGCATCTAACCGAAAGGCAATAAAATCCCTAAAGGCCTGGCAAGTTTGGAGGATTTTTTTGATAAACATGACAGGTATTTGAAGTCTAAAGTTTCTCAAAGATCCCGGCAATCTGTTGAGACTGAGAAAGTGAATATTGGGAGTCTTGATGATCCCAAAATGGCAAAAATTGGAAAATGTTGCACTTAGGAAGACAAAACTAAGGTGGTGAGTCTATTGAAGAGGCATGTTGATGTTCTGGCTTACTCTTATGATGATCTTAAAGCTTTTTAACCTAAAGAAATGTAACATTTCATTCCCCTTAAGCCTAAGATCAAACCCTTCAAATAGAAACAAAGGCAATATAATCCGAAGATAGATGATACAATTTTCCAATAAATACAAAATAGTTTGAAGGCTAAGATCATCTTCCCCATCCACCATTCAACGTGGATTGCTAATATAGTGCCTATCAGAAAGAATAATGGTGAGATCTAGATTTATGTGCACTTGAAATCTAAATCAGGGTTCTTTGAAGGACAACTATCCTCTCCCCATGATGAACCAAGTATTGCAAGTTGTCACAAGCTCAAAGATGCTATCCATGTTAGATGGATTCTCGGGGTACAATCAAGTAGAGGTGAATACTACTGATCAACATAAGAATGCCTTTACTACTCTTTGGGGCACCTTTGCATATAAGAGGATGACATTTGGTCTCATCGATGCTGGTGCTACTTTCTAGAGAGGGCCATGGACTTGGCTTTTGGCAGTTTGAAAGGGAAATGCATTGTTGTGTATTTGGATGACTTGACAGTGTTTTCTAAAGCAAGAACAAATCACTTCCAACACCTTGAAACAATATTGCAGAAGAGTAGAGAGCACGGGATTTCTTTAAACCCTAAGAAGTCCATGTTTTATGTCATAGAAGGAAATTTGTTGGGACACATTGTTTCAAAGGAAGGGATCAAGATTGATCTAGACAGAGTTCAAGCCATCCAGTGAATTCCTCTTCCATAAAGTAAGAAAGGTGTCCATTATTTCTTTGGTAAGATGAACTTCCTAAGAAGATTCATCCCCGATTTTACAGAAATTACTATGAGCATTGCTCACATGATGCAAGGGAAGAAAACTTTTGGTTGGTCCTTTGAAGGGAAGAAATAATTTGAGCACATTAAACTGGCTATTGTAAAGACTCCAACCTTGGCGTGCCTTGACTTTAACAAAGATTTCATTATCTATTGTTATGCCACTGAAAATACCCTAACTGTTGTGTTAGCCCAGAAGAATGTTGAAGATCATGAGCTCCCAATTGTATTCATGAGTTATGTCTTGAAAACTCATGAGATGAAGTACACCATGATGGAGAAAAATGCTTTTGCAGTTGTTAAAGCTATCAAGCAGTTTAGGTTTTACATCCTTAATTCTCATTCTTTGGTACTGGTGCCTGATACAAAAATCAAATCCATTCTTAATCAACATGAATTTGGAACCAAGAGAGGTAATTGGGTAGAAAATGTGTAAGAGTATGATCTTGACATCAAACCAACAAAACTAGTTCGGGGTAAGGGCCTGTGTGAAATCATTGCTAAGGGAGCTTCCAAGGAGTCATCCAAAGATGGGTTTGATGTCCCTATTGTTCTGTTCCTCATCTCAATTGACATATGGTATGATGACATTGCTCATTTTCTAACCTATAGAGAGTGTCCATCTCACTTGAGTGCCAAGGAGAAGAGGGTTATCAAGCTAATTTCTGCACAATATGTGTTATGGGAGAATGCTTTGTTCAAATGAGGAACAGATGGAAGGTTTTTGAAGTGTGTAGACAAGGAGCAACAAAAGAAGTTGTTCTCTACTTTTCATGACCATGCTTGTGGAGGCCATTTCTCCTCTACTGTAACAGCTCATAAAATACTTCGTGCTGGTTATTATTGGCCCACTCTGTTCAGAGATGTGTCAAAATGGGTTGGTAAATGTGAAGCATGACAAATGTTTGTTAGAAAACCTAAGTTGGTTGTTTTTCCTCTCAAGCCTGTAGTGATTGATGAGCCCTTTCAACAGTGGGGATTGGATTTCATTCAAACTATTAATCCATCTTCTAGTGTTGGGCATACCCATGTGTTGACTACCATAGATTAATTCACCAAGTGGGTGGAAGCCATCCTAGTCAAGAGCACTACTTCCAAGGTAGTTTTCAATTTCATTAAGGAGAACATATTGATAAGGTTTGGGGTACCAAACATAATTGTGACTGATAATGCTTCAAAATTTTCTTCTACTAAGATGATGGAATTCTATCATGGGTATGGGATCTCCCTTACTCATTCTTCATATTACTACCCCTAAGGGAATGGACAAGAAAAATCAACAAACAAGAATCTGGTAACCATCGTTCGGAAGCTTGTCAGTGACTCCAGAGGAATTGACACAAGAAACTCTATGATGATCTCTGAACAGATAGAATTACACCCAAAAGAGTAATTGGAATGTCTCCTTTCCAAGTGGTGTATGGTGTGGAAGCTCAACTGCCGGTCACAGTGGAATTTCCAGCCTTGTATCTAATGAAAACCATTGAAGATTCAAGTTTTAGTAGCTCTTTGGATAAGATAATTTTGTACCTTCAGAAGATGGATGAAGATAGGTTGGAGGTTTTTGATAGGATATTGGCTCATCAATTGAAGGTAAAATCTCTGTTTGACAAGAAAGCAAGACCTATATATTTTCAAGTAGAAGACATTGTGTTGCTTTGGGACAAAAGACATGAGCCATGAGGAATCCATGGTAAGTTTGATTCTCTTTGGCTTGGTCCTTTTAGAATCATACATTTACTGGAGAGAAATATTTTTATTTGGATTACATGGATGGATCTCCTCTCCCACTTTCTTATAGTGGGTAGTACCTAAAGTTGTTCAAGTCCTAGATGGCTAGGAAGTCCTTTTGTACATTGCATTTGGTTTTTTGTTTTGTCTTGTTTCCCTTTCTTGTTCTTTGTTGTGTTTTCTTTGGGTCTTCCCTTTTGGTTTGTTTTGTTCCTTTTCTTATCTTTTGCATGTTGCCTTATATTGGTTTTCGCTTTGAATCTATTTTTCTGAATGGATAAGGCACTGGTCTTCTTTCCCTAAGTTTTTCCATGGTTCTTGATCTCTCCTCATTCCTCTATCAAGTTGTCCCCAGAAAGAGTCAACTGTTGTCGCCCTAAAAATTCCCCTCTTTTGAAGTCAAGTTTCAGATATTTTGAGTCGGTACCTTGGAGTATTGGGTCGTGTCAAGCCTGGTATTGTTTTCTATTTTCTATTTCATGGAGAACAATTTGAAAGTCATGCGTAATGGTGGAGTTTTCCTGTTCTTTTTATTTTCTTCCAATAGTCAGGAATGCCAGGTGTATCTTCCCCGTTATTTTTTTCCCCAATATACACAGGTAGTACGTGGACATCTCTAATTAGATGCAGTATGGCCATGTTTCAAGAAACAGCAGAAGCCTCCATGCATCCAAATGATGTAACTCGAAGGGTAGGGACCAAGGGACAATGCTCAAATAAGCACAGGATTTCCACATGTCCCATGTCCAAAATGAAGACAAAACAAGCCCAAATCGGATAAGTATGGAAGGTTCAGCAGACAACGCCACATGCCTCATCGATGTAATTTCAAGGTTCAAAGCGAGGGGCAGTTCTCAAACTTGTGTCAGTCCCCCACGTGTCCTAGGTCCAAAAGAGAAAATGCCGATCGTTTAAATTGACTAAGTATGAGTGCATCGGCGGAGGCCTTCACGTGCCTCAATGGCGCAATTTCAAAAGTGAAACCAAAAGGCTAGTTTCCAAATGAGCGCTAGCTCACCACGTGGTCAAAGTAAATGAAGGGAAAGAGTTATCCATTTAAATGTCCAAGACCAGTGGAAGGAGCCACTCATCATCTTGGCACTATTTCAGGAGGAATATCCAGAGTGAAAACTCAAATGAGCGCTAGTCCTCCATGTGTCCTAGGTCCAAAAAGGGATAGATCCAATTATTTAAATTGACTAAGTATGAGAGGGTCGGCAGACGACTCCACGTGCCTCAACGATGTGATTTCAAAAGTGAAACCAAAAGGTTGGTTTCTAAATGAGCGCCAGCTCACCACGTGGTCAAAGTCAATGAAGGGATAGAGTTGGTCGTTGAAAATTCCAAGACCAACGGAAGGAGCCATGCGTCCGCTTGGTGTAATTTCAGGAGTTGTTTCCAAAGTGAAAGCTCAAATGAGCGCCATCTCTCCATGTGTCTAGGGGTCAACATAAGTTAAATAGGAAATAGGCCCGAATTGGCTAAGTATAAAAGAACTGGCAGAAGCCTCCACGTGTCAACTTGGCACAACTTCAAAGGTAAAAATATAGAGGCATGTTCCAAAAGAACGCCAACTTGCCATGTGTCCAGGGTCATATATGTGGCCCTGCCAAACAAAAGGAAGAGAGTCAAATATTAAGCCCGAATAGAAAGTCAAGGCATCCTCAGGCCTGCTTCAGTTTGAATCTCTCCCACGTGGATGGTTCGAATTTAAAATTTGCAAGGGCAAGGTGGACAGCTGTGATTCAATGTGTCTGGTTTTACTGCCAAACATGGAAACGACCGAGGCATTAGGGAAACTCATACATTGGTTTTTTGAATCAGTTTTCATCATTATTTGTAACCGATGTAACTATTCTTTGAACTATTTAATGGCTTCTCCATTGTAACACAGAAGTGACACTCTAGGAACACTCTAACACCTAACACTTACCCCCTAATTGCAACTACTTTTTTTGGTTACAAGATTAAGGATACAGGTAAAAGATTTTACACAAGGTTAATCCCCTAGGATACAATAACTAACTTACACCACTAAACTCAACCCTATGGTTTTAAGAATCAAATCTAGTTATAAGTTCAACATAGTTTCTAGTTCACTCTAGGGTCAATTAAACCCATTTCAACTAGGAAGGTAATATATTTTAATTCACTTAGTTAAATGTTTTCTTCTTCTTAATAATATTAAAATCCTAATATGTTTAGCCTCTTGCTTAATTAATATAAATCATTATCTTAATAACTGAGGGTCTTTTCTAATATTAACTAAAGTTTGATAAAGACTCACAAAGTTTTGACACTCCAATGGTAATAAAAGGACCCCATTCCCAAATAACACATACCCCTAAGATTTTAAAAGCAACATTTATAAAATTCATTTTATCCTACAAAGGTAGGGTTGATTCTCCACCCTTGGATCAAATCAATCCCAACCACAAGATCCTAGGGTTTCAAGTAAGCCCTAAATTTCCATAAGCATTCCTATTAAACTCTTCCTTTATTTTATCATCCTCATTTGGTCTATTTTTCCTAGGTGAAAATGTAGGTTGGAGAGGAGAAGGCCGTGGGAGCAAGAATGGAGAAATCGTGGAGGACTCTATAAGGACCAAGCTTTAGAAGGTTTAGATTGTAGGTTTCTTATTTTTTTCAATTTCATTCCAAGATTGGGAGGGATCTCCTTCCCAATCTACCTTTATTACAAATCATTTGTAATTGGGTTTTAAATTTGGGGCAAACCCTACCCCCATGAATAAAATGAGGAGAAATGTTTTAGATCCACCATTTGTATGTTTCATTGCTCAATCTAATGGTTTTACTCATTATTTTGGTTGTTAGTAGTTAATACATAAATTTTTCATCTTATAAATCTAAGGAAGCCAGCTAAAAAATCACGCACATGTGCGGATCCAGAAGGTTATGTCGCAAGTGACAGAACCGCCGCCTAGAGAAGACCGGTAGTCCTGGGACCACCGCCCTGCCTGGGTGACAAACCGCGGACCGCCGCCCTGTCTGGGTAAAAAACCACAGATTGCCACCCAACTGAGTGACAATTTTGAGACCACCACCTTAGCCTTAGCGGGGCTTATGGGATTGCTGGTCTGCACAGGGTGGCAGTCCTGTTTTTGAAAAATAGAACCTTAATTTCGAGGTTTTCAAAAAAATCGAAAGTTACCCAAAGGTTCAAAAATGCATTCTGAGTCTATTTCTGAGCATCTCAAGTTTTCAGTTTTGAAATTTAGTTCCATTTATTCATTCATAGTTAAATCTACACTTTTTAAGGAACTATCTAAACCAATGAAAATACATCTACTTACAAAATCATTCTATTAAGTTCATCTAGTTTTTCTTTCCATTTCAAGAGCAAGTGTATCTAATCTATTATTTTACATTTTCACTTTCTTGCTATAAAAACAATCAACATTTCTAAATACAATACATTCAAACTTGTTCTCTTTTTTCATTTCACTATAATATGAATGCATTCAAAATAGCCATAATAGCTTTATTTTCCATTCAAATACAAATTGTAGATTCAAAAATACTATGACAACTTTCTTTTTCTATTGAGAATGACTCAATTTATTTAACACCAAGAATTACCTTTTTCACAATATAACCAAGATTTCAAATAAAATAATTTCTTTCATTTCTATTTCTCAAACAATCTCCACAATACAAGTCTTTCTTCTTCTTCTTCCTTTCTTATCCAATAACACAATGCCACAATGAAAAAGACTTTCTTTTCCATATCACAACTATTTCAACACAAATCTTTCTTTCTCTTTTCAAATTCAATATTTGAATGCAAACTCTTCTACACAATATTATTATAAAGTCATCCACTCAAGGTGGGAAATAATACAAGAATGTAAATAAGGGAAAACTATAGTAATACAATTTTTTCCACTCTAAGTGGGACTACAATAAGTTTCTTCACAAGAATAAGTTCTCAAGGTCTCGAACAACACTCCAAGCAAGATGACTCCTTCAAGATATGTTTGATTCACAGAAAAATGGGGGAGAGAAAATTCTCTCCACCTAACCAAGACATCCAATGAAGAGGAGAAGCCATCCTCTTCATTGGCCCCCAAGCCCCAACCACATCACAATGGAAGATGAATCAACACATGGTAAAAACTAGCTTCCACAATACTTAACAAAATAGTCTCACATTCCATTCCATCCACATTAAAAAACAACAACAACACAAGAAAAAGAAACAACAAACAAACAATAATATAACAAGGCTTATCAAGAAAGTCAAAATAGCAAGACCTATGTGGAGGCCACTTATGCCTCCCAATGGGAATGGGTGCCCACCTTAAAGCCTCCAATGTATATATAAAATCCCCTACAAACTCTTATTCCTCCCTCAAGTATCCCTTATACCTCCATATATTCTTATGCCTCCCTCAATCTCTTATGCCTCCTCATAACAAGAACAAGAAGAAATGCAAGCATTCCTCATACAAGGTGTAGCACCCAACCCAAATTCCCTCCACACAAAAAGTAAACTCTTATGCCTCCCTACATGAAAAATCCCCATAGTCTCCTCCTACTCCAAACTTAGGCAATCTACCCATACCCAAACACACATTCCAAAGGAAAACAACACTCAACACAAACATATAAACACAAAATAAAAACATAATTTAAAAAAATGTGAAGCTCCTACCTCTCCATAGTAGAGCTTGTTCTAAGGATGAAATTCCAAGCTCCTCAAAACCAAGCAAACATTCACAAAGCTGCAACAATCCACAAACACTCCCAACAATATTATAACCCTCCAAAATACAAGAGTCCAAAATGATCAAGTAACCCACAAACAAGGAAAAGAGGAACAATAAATAGAAAAAGGAGGGAGGAGGATGAGGGGGATCCATGTAGGATGCCACATCACTCATCCTCAACTCCACCTCACTTGGTCAAACCTCAACCCTAATACACCATAAATTGGTGGGTGAGAGGAATGACAAGATATTTGCACATACAAACTAAGCCCACACCCGCAAAGGAAAAAATTAAATATTTGAAAGAAAGTGCAATAAACATTTTACCTTTTTCTCTTCCCAAAACACCTATGGAGTCTAATTTTGAACCCCCAACCCATAGGTAGGGCTGATACATCAATTTAAGAGGCGTGTGACAAGTTTAACTTGTCCCACAAGCCTTCAAAATTGGCCCTAAAGGTTAAATTTGAGTTTTCCAATAAAGGTAGAGTGTACAACACTCAAGATCACAAGCATTCAACACACAACACAAAAACCAAGACACATCAAGTCTAATAAATGATCTCCTTTCAGTCACATATTTATTTAGTTTAGGAATAGATTAATCTAACTCTAATAAGACACTTAGACCCATTAGGTTAAAGGGGGAAAACAATACATCAAAATTCTAAATAAATAAAACAAGTAAATTACATCACTAAAGGAACACATACTAACATTAATAAAGGAACTAAAATAAAAGACAACACATGACCCCTTGGTCACAATTTCCCCCTAACAAAATTTCAAAAACACACAATTACATGTTGCCATGGTGACCCTTGTTGAATTCATCAAGAATTCCAATGTGGTTGGTCTCCAATCCCCCCGATGTTGTTGTGAATAAAAATATACCTATAAAACATAGAATACCTCCTTCGACCTCGTGGCCGCATGAAAACGTCCATGCCAAAATATGAAATATAAATCTTAAATCATCTATATAAAAATTAATATCATCTAGGTAATTACGAATCATTTACAAATTTATAGCACATTTCTATCCAACATTTCATACATGTCAAAATGATCACAACATTAATTCAATATCCAAGCCTACTCATGGTGACGAAAGTATATTGCATGTTAGAATCATATAGAAATAACCATGTCCACAACATATCAACATCAATATGAAATGTCTCTAATAATCCACATGCATCATATATGAATCGAAATCAACGACAATAAAGTATCTCTAACATCTAGTATCATACTAAATCAAAAAGGATAAAATAATGTACATAAGAGTAGTTGATAGTATCATAATCAAAATCAAAAAGTGTCGAAGGGAAGTGGGAACTACATCCATGCTATTGTTTAGGTTGGAATTTTGGTATTCTGAAACTGTAATTTCGAGTCTGAAGAAATCAATACAAAGGTTTTTCCCTTTTTCTTTGTTTTCTCTTTCCTTCTTGCTTTGATCTATGAATCATATAATCCTTGCATGCTTAGAAACATTTTGTTCTAGTTTATACAATCTCAATAACTTTGAGTTTACAGATTGTGTCTGTTATAAACGTGAATGGTGCTAATCTATATCTCATTTGCTCAATACATATAAGGGTTTTCTCTGTCATCTCTTTCCCCTGAAATTATTGTCTTCTTCTGCCTCCCTCCTCTCTTCAAGTCTTCTATCCTCATGTATTGATAACTTTCCAGGCATAAAATACATTTCAAGATATCAGGAAACCACCATTGAATGAAAGATTGTGTATTTGTACATATGTTTTGCCCCTGCTTTCAATAAGGGAACCTCTCCCATTAATGATGACGGACTTGCTTGTCCCCTGACTATGGTTTCATCCCAAGTGTGAATCTGAAACTCAACTGGATGTAAATTTTCTTTAATTTATTTGGAAAACATATATTTCAATGCATTTCACTAGTTAAAATTTACATGAGTTTTGATTTTAGTGATTAAAATACGAATGATATTTTTATTGAAGTGGTAAGAATCCAAATAGGTTTTAATTTTAGTATTAAAATTCGAAGTGGAAGTTAATTTTATTTACTTTATTATTTACAAGTTTTCTTAATGATTTTGATAAGAGATCCTCATGTCCCACATGCAGTTTGATGTTATTTATGTGTTTATTAATCTGTGTGCCTTCTTGTCTCATTTCAATTGTTTGTTTATGAATTTATTTATTAAATTTATTTAATGCTTATCTTAGTTATGATATTTTTTAGGAAATTATAATATTACAAATTTTGGCTTTCTTTACATCATAATTTGATTATTTTAGTAGTTTAATTGCAACTTAATATAACACCATCATGATTGAGGGGTCATTTTGTTTGGATTATTGAATCTTTTCTTTTTACTTAAGGTGTCGATAAACTAACAATTTAAAGAAAATAATCTTATTATAATATATATTTTTAATTTTTTATGACGTGCGTACTTGAATTATTCTTGTCATATGAAATGTAAACAATTTATAGTGTTTTCATCATCGAAGTGTTGTTCCGATATTTTCCCTTCACAATAAAATTTAGACTAGCCCTTCAAATTTGATCCCTGCATTGAAATCCTAAACTTGTCATGCATTCCACTCTCTACTGACGTGTCATGAACATGTACGGTCATGTGAGCAAGGATAAAAATTGAATTTGTGAATGCCCTTCAAAAGTCTTATCATAGAATGGTAATTAAAAATTTACACTTCAATACTAAAAGGCATTAAAATACTATAAATTTTCATTAGAAGGGCTAACTAAAAATATCATTTGTCATGTAAATTGTATCCTGAGTTAATATTTATAATTTATTAAATATATTTTAATAAATTAAATAATAATTAAAACAACAAAATTCATGTTCAATAGCTTTCTATTTTCTATATTAAAAAAATCTTCATTCACTTCACACAAATCATGCACAAAAACACTAAAATAGATAAATCTCTAGAAAATAAGCAATTACCTTACTCTTTCTATTTTCAAAATAATGATATTATCTTTTATTTTTTTCTATCTTGTAAATCATGTTTGGAATTTGGTGGTTTATTCTCAATTTATTTTGTAAACAATTCATTTTAATAATACTTGTTTCTATAAATTATTGATTACCAAATTCATACCCCTATGCATGAGTGAGAATTTATGAGAAATAAGTAGAGTCAAGTCCTAGTGAGTTTTGTTGCTCAAAATATTATCAATGTAAATGTGTTGACCAAGATATTATTTGATAAAAATACCGAATGTATTTCTGAATTTTGGAACAACTTTCTACGTAATGTATAATTTGTTTAAATACATGTCTATTTTACACATTAGCACCATAATTATAGCATTTTTTATTTCTCAATATTTTTTCAATAGTACTTGTTAATGTTTCTTGTCTCTTCAATATTTCACGTACGATAATATATTACTTGATATGTTTATTAAAAAATTATTAATTCAATGTATAACATCTTATTATATTTATAAAAAAGCTTTTCAATAACCTTATAATTATTGAATTATAGGTTTTCACAATTATATGAGAGCTATGTCTTGAATTCTACACAAACGTTCTATTTGTTGCCTTATGAAGGTACAATCTAGTTTGAGAACAATACTATTTAATTTTGAGATTCCTCAGTGTCTCCTCCATACCCATGTTTTCTATCAATTAAAACAACTTTAGTGAAAATGAAATGGTTTGAAACATGTGGAACTGCGATTACCTAAGTTAGTCACTCGTGAGACTAAGATTCACGTCTCATACTAAAATTTTGTTTTTTTCTATAACTGACTTATAAATTTGTTGCAAGGATTTGTCAAACTTATAACTTGTGTAATGACATTTTTGAATCATGATTATTTAGTTTAAATAAATTTAAAAATTATTATTAAATGTTATATATTTAAATTTTTTGACATTTTTCATATTTATTTTATTTAAATTAATCATATATATAGAAAGAAAATTAATATTCTTATTTCTTCAATTGAAAACTAATGTGTTTTTTAATCTGCCATTTATGAATTCTTATTTTTCTTATTGAAAGGTAATGTGTTTTTTTATCTGTCATTTATAGAGGCTAAATATTAACCTATCCCATTAAATTAAAATATTGGAAGCCCTTCAAATTTGATCACTGCATGTGAGAAATGTGTTGTAAAATTTAGGTGCATGTTGGAAATACTCTTTCTATTTTTAAATTTCTTAAATGCAGAGGGAAATCCCACCGATCAAAAAGTTACCGACCACTATTCAATTTTTCATGAGTTTTTTAGTGTCACATTTGATTTATAAGCTTAATCTACCTCGACCTGAAAATGACATGCTATTACATTTTATGTCTCCTCTAGTTCTGAAAATGCAGTTAACGCTGTGGATTAACGATGTTAAACCAACATTTTACATGCGCTTGACAGGCCCGTAAACAAAATAATATTTCTTTGGAAAATTATTAGGTTGAGAAATTTTGGGTAACAATTGTAGATCCCTTTGATTTTATTTTTGTAAAAGTGGTTTTAAGAAAAGTTTTTAAAATTTGATTTTTGGAGACAATGATCATTTTTTGGGAAGCATGACAAGAGATTCAAAGAGGAAATCTGAATGAAGGTTCTTTTTTTTACTCTCTGTCAATTTGGTAGTTCTGAAACTTCTGTGAATGCGCTCGACTTAGTTCCGACTGCATACATGCATTAAATATAAAATTACCTTGTGTTCTCTGCATTTTGCAAACTGTTTGGCGGGAGTTTAACAAGCTCTCGAGAGGAAATTATCAGATATTAGAAGGCCCCATGTCCCCATGATGGTCAGTGGTAAAACCACACAGTTTCCTAATATTTGTACCAGTTACAAACAAAGAGGAAGAGTAGAGAAGGGACCACCCATGTAATAAAAATTGGAGTCGTTTCCCCTACATAGGATTTCCACCTTTAGTGTTGTAGACCAAGGATGATTTCTCCAGTCAGTGGGTCTATTCACCAGGAACAATGATCACTTGGCCTTTGATGACAGGAGCATACCTATGATAGAGAATTACTTTGAGATTTATGCTAATTTATAAGTGATTTCTTTTGAAAACAAATCAATCAGCTGATATTGTGTGTAGGTTTCTGTTGCTGAGTTTTCTCAAGATGAAAATCCTTTTTATTTTATTCCCCAATCTTCGTCGAATTATTTCATACTCTTCCCTTGATTCCTCACTCAAAGAAAATTTTTCAAGAATTTTACCAAAGGCAAAGCATTGATACCCAGTCACTGGTTCTGGGGGGCAGGTACTCACAACCCTCCCATCTTGAAACTGAGAGATTGGGTGTTGTGAATAATAAACCACAACTACCACATTCTTTCCCTTTATCATTATAACACTATCAACAAATTCATAAATTTGTGAATCTTGACAAGATAAATCCACCACGCTTACATGATAATGGGTGCAGTACAACCACAAAGGCACAACCTTAACACAGCCAGTAGGTTAAAACAATTGTAACATAATGACTAGAGCTAGTACTAATATCAACCTAACCAGTATGGCTAATAGGTTAAGTACTACTACAAAACCATAAGGGCTATTAGGTTTTTAATAGAGCTTTATCAAGAAATAATTCAGCTATTAAAATAATCAAAATCTAAATCAACTATAGGTCTACAAACTGGCTATTATGACAAAAATGTTAGATACGTAAGGAATACAGTCATAGTAGGTCTAGCACCATTCATAGGTAATGTTTCAAGCTTATACATTCATTTTAACAACATCACTGCCAGAGTATCTGGCTTATATTGTGACTAAAAAATAATAAAATCTTTTATGCCTCATATTTCTTGCAATGCTTCCCACTTGTTGGTACTCAAATTGATTCTCCCTCAGAAAGCTGAGCAGCATCACAGGTCTGACAGGAAGCTTAGAGACAAGAAGATCATGTTGTATGGCGTTTTGCAGCTGGGGAAGAGATGTAGCTTTCTCTAAGTCACTTAGATGTGGAGAAATGGGTAGCACCCTCAAGAGGATTTGATCTATCCTCACTACTTTATGGTTGTGTCTTTCAACCAGGGTGAGAGGACCCTTATGTAGCCTGTTGTTTGTGGAGGAGATGGAGATATCCTTCTTTGTGAAGTTATGAATAAGACCTTGGAGAAAATATGATCAATAAAACAAAACCTAACTCTCACGAGTTGTTACTCTAGATAGTGGAGATATTTTCTAGGCAAGGTTCAAGCTACTAAAGACATTTGGAAACCTGATTGTTTCAGCATGTTTTGGTAATAAAATTTATGCATTTGTACACAAACAGGACAAAAAAGGGTAGTACAAGTAGGATTGGTTGTTTTTAAATGAATTTTTTGGTGGGAGGTGAGGAAAAATGAACTTGATTCACCAAACATTTGAGAGCGTTTAAAAAAAATGGAAATCTTATGAAACAAAATTTCATAGAACAGCTAAAATGCTCCTTTAACAAGAAGGTGTGCTTCAAATGGATGCCCATATTTTCACTTTTTCACACAATCTATAAGATTATAGCACGAAGGCTCAAGTTAGAAGACCCAATCAAGCATCAAAATCTAAGATCAATCACGCCTGAGGTACACCCAGAGGCTTACAAACAATCTCTATCAACAGATGAAAGAAAAGTGATTTTAAATCATTTATTTCATTCCCAGATGAAAGCTCTTTTGAAAAATGAAATTGTAGATGCCATTAAACATTCACAAGGATTGAGATCTGTGTGATTGAGAGGGATTTTAATACAAGATTGCAATAGGAACAAGAAGAACTATTTGTAGACATTCATAAATGAAGCAAACACAATTCTGCTTAGAGTCAACATAGATTTACTCAAATTTGATTAAATTTATCAACAGGGAAGAGTTTCTAGAACAATCTCAGATCTTGTCAATGGTTGTACACTCGCAACCACCTTGACATGATAAAATTTAATATAAAAGAAATAAACAGGTTCCTCAGATGGCTTCTCAGAAAGATGGGTTCTGTCAAATTTTTCTATTAGAAAATGAGTCCCGACCTCTAACACTCCAACCATTTGAACGATAAATTCGTGCAATTTATAACATTTCACAACAGAGTTTTCCCCCCAAAAATCCAAAAATTTAGTGTACCAGTGCTTGCCATGATCTTGATCATGATTCCCATGATCAGATCTGGCAAAAGGTGTCAGGTGCTCAGAGGGAAGATCTCTTCAAATATCTCTTGCATTCAACTCCTCCTTCTGGTAGATCACTCTTCCTTCTACTTGCCAACCACTTTCGCCCCTAATTTGTCAAATTTGGTTCTTTGTGTGCCCGGGAAGGAAAAATGGAAGATCAGATCCAGCCCAAGGGTTAGATATAATATTAATGGTAAAAGATGTCTCCAGATCTTCCCCACCAAATTTAGATATCAAATTAACTCTCCTCTCTGTTTGGCGTGTAGGAAATATCAAGAAATCATGAAGACTCGCATCTCCAGGAGATTTTTAGTAAAAATGGGGGGAAATAAGATACAGACACACAACTGTCGATGATATCTACTCTGAATTTGGGCCGCCCATGTGGAAGATTCAATTTAAAATAGGTCCAGGGGTTCCTTTTGACCTTTTACAACCTTTTGAAAAAATGGAAAAATTTCCATTTTGCTCGCCCCTCGGCCATCAAAAAATGGGCCTAACAGGTGTCCAAATGTGGGTCCCAACAGAAACGCACTCCCTTTCTTCACTTTGACCCCTTTTTTCAGAAAGGAAAATTTTCTATATTTCCTCTGAAAGTCAGCACCTTTTCCGTTGACTCAAAACAAATTTTGACTAATCCTTTGTTGGGCCTGCAGGCCATTGTGGTATTTTAATCCTTAAGAGGCAAAAAATTCAAGTTGCTCCCAATGGTCCGCTTCCCAGCTTTTTGACTTTTCAAAGCCAACTTTGACTACCCTTTGTCAAGATTGCGGGCCATTTTTATGATTTTAACCCCTAAGAGGCAAAAAATCCAAGTTGCCCCCGATGGTCCGCCCCCCCTCCCTTTTGACTTTTCAAAGCCAACCTTGACTACCCTTTGTCGGGCTTGCAGGAAATTTTGATATTTTAACCCTTTTGGTGGCAAGAGGCAAAAAATCCAAATTGCCTCGATGGTCCAACTCCCTGTCCTTTTGAATTTTCAAAGCCAACCTTGACTACCCTTTGTCAGGCTTGTGTTCCATTTTGATGATTTTAACCCTTAAGAGGAAAAAATTCCAAGTTACCCCAGATGGTCTGCTCCCCCGCCCTTTTTACTTTTCAAAGAAAACCTTGACTACTCTTTGTCGGGCTTGCGGACCATTTTGATGATTTTAACCCTTAAGAGGCAAAAATTCCAAGTTGCCCCCGATGGTCCGCTCCTCTACCCTTTTGACTTTTCAAACTACCACGTGTCTCAATGGCACATCTTGAGATGGTCGCCAAAAGTTGAGACCTTGAATGACCACAGGCTCACCACATGTCCCTGTCCCGCAAAACTTATACTAGCTACACAAAATATTGACTATTTTTGGGCAAAGCAGCGGAAACCTCCACGTGTCCTCCCGGTGCAACTCCAAGGCCAAACCAAAAAGAAAATCTTCAAATGAGCATCGTTCTTCCAAGTAGATAGGTTTTTAGGTTGAGGTGATTCATAAAATTTTTGAAGTACCCTATGGAGACCATGTCCAACCAAAAGAGACCACATTTCCTGTTGATGCAAGGATGTAAATTTGACCGGGAGAAACACCTGTCAAACCGTAAAATGTAGAAAAATGACCATTTAAGCCCAGAGATGAAATTTTCTCCAAAGAAAGAGAATTTAGAAATGTTACAAGGCTTAAATGCATTCCTTTGAGCTACATCCATTCATGTTTCTTTAGGTATTTAGGAAAAAAATGATAAGGACAACAAATCTCGACTGTGGAAAATAGAAAGAATGGTAGAGCCCGAGTTTTTAGATGAACAGAGAACGGGACACCCAAATTATAGACCTTTTCTAGATAAACAAAGAAAAACAACTATGGATCCATACGTGATCCTTGGCCTAGGAACAAATTGATTATGACAACAAAAAGAAGGTAGATACTTCTCAGGCACAACACAAGGAGCTAAAATATGGCAGATGTCATAAATTGATAGATTTCAATGGCAAAATGGGCGAGACTATTTTGAGCACCAACATTAGCTCCGAATCGAGAATGGGAACTCCCTGTGAGTTCCATAAGAAAAAAGGTAGACCAAGTGCCAAAAATATCCATTGGGTAAAGGAGTCAGCTTGCAGAATAGACAAACAAAGCCATCTCCCAAAAATGAACAGAGAAACCAGCAAAAACAGGTCACCAAGGACTAGAACGAACAAAAACACAAGACAGGAAATAAACAACAAGACATAAATTATACAAAAGATGTTTTACCCTGATTCTGGGGAAACAATCCAAGAAATGCTTCAAATGCCTACCATTAATAGGCAATTCAAGCAATTCTCCATCCAAGTCCTTCAAGAAGAATTTATGTTCACCAATTCTAATATCAATGGAGTAAGGGCCCAACCATAATGCGTCAAATTTTCCATGTTTTCCCTTATCTTCATGCCTGCTATCCCACAATAGCATGAGATCTCCAACATTAAAATCTCTGGGAGTGACCTTCTTGCCAAATAACTTCTTCAGCTTTTCTCTGAACTTTACATGCCTCTGGTGGGATGCCCTCCTTTCTTCATCAAGTTCAACAATCTAGTTAATGTGAGAATCATATGGACTAACCTCTTGATCTTCAAGCTGTTGAATAAAGTGATATGAGGATAGTTGCATATGCAGGGCAATAGGGCCTGAGTTCCATACACCAACTCAAATGGTCTCTTTCCAGTAGCTCTCTTGACAGTGACTCTATCAGCCCAAACAACAAACTTCAACTGTTCACCCGATTTCCTTTTGTTCATCTCCAAGGTTCTTCTAATAATTTTCAACAAAATTTTATTACTGGACTCATCTTGTCCATTCCCTTGGGGATTGTAACTAGAAGCATATGTCAAATTGATCCCATACTCTTTTCACATTTCCACCAAAGGTTCAACTCTGAAACTCATGGCATTGTCAGCTACAATTTTAACTGGCACTCCAAACCTGCAGATGATATGGTTCAGCACAAAATCCATGACAATTTGGTGTGTTTCCTTCTTGATGGGGATTTCCTCTGCCAATTTAGTAAAGTAATCAATGGATACAAGAATCCACTTATGGCCAACACTTGAAGGGTCTAAAATATCACCAATGAAATCCATTCCCCATTGCATGAATGGGGCTACAATTGATATAGGCTACAAAGGCAGGGAGCCTGAAGCTTTCAGTCTTCTAGAGAAATGCTAACAACTCTCACATATTTTAACCAACAAGGTTGTATCCTTGAAGAGAGTTTTCCACCAATAACTAGCCCTCAAGATCTTGTGTGCTATGAATCTTGCATAAAAATGCTCCCACAAACTCCTCCATGGAGATCAATAATTATCTTGGGGGCTTGATCTTCAGTAATGCACCTTAAGAGAACTCCCTCTAGGTTCTTCTAAGATCACCCATAATCAGTAATAACATATTTCTGGGAGGCCAACTTAAGAGCTCTTTTTTGGTTCTTTCTTAAATACTCAGGACAGTATAAATGTTTGAGATAAAAAATCACATCTTTGTAGTACTCAGAATTCATCAACTTCTCAAAAACACTTACCCTTTCTTCTTCTACCTCATTTACCTCAATAGTTTGCAAGTTACTCTCATCCATATGCTTAGCCAAACCCAAACTTCTTACCAACTTCATGGTTTGGATATCCATGTCATATTCTTGTAAATTGTTCACCCATATGCATCATTTGCTCGATATTTCTATCTCTGATAAGATGTCCTTCACCATGGTGTGGGTAACATAGGCAACCAATTTAGAGCTTAGAATGTAAGCCTGAAAAACTTTGTTGCTTTTACTAAGGAAAATACTTGCTTCTCCATAATAGTGTGTTTCAACTCAGCCCCCTCCAATGCCTTACTAAAAAAGGCAATTGGCCTCTCAACCCCTTCATCATCCTTTTGCAGCAAGACAAAATCAATAATGTTCTCTGAGGTAAAGGAAAATAGTTGGAAAGGCTTCTTACACTCAAGAGGTGCTAAAACATGGGCATGCTTTAATGCTTCTTTGATCCCATTGAAAGCTTGGATGGCAGCCTCCTCCCATTTGATGACCTGGTCCTTCTTTAGCATGGAAGTAATTGGAATGTTCAACTCAGCAAAGTTTGATATAAATCTTTTGATGAAGTTTATCTACCCAAAGAAGCACTGAATTTCTTTCTTGGTTCTTGGAATTTGGACCTTGTTGATGGCCTCTACCCTTTCTGGATCAATCATCACCCCTTCTTGTGACACAATATTACCAAGCAACTTTTCCTTCTACACTCCAAAATGGCACTTCTTTGGATTGAGTGAAATGCCATATTCTCTACATCTTATCAACATTTTTTCAAAGTGCTATAAATGATCATCTCTCTTCCTGGAAAACATAGTCACGTCATCTTGGTAAATAGCAATGAAATCACTTATGTAACCAACAAAAGTAACATCCATTTCTCTTTGAAAGGTGGATCCAACATTCATCAGACCAAAGGGCATCCTAACATATACATAAGTCCCCCAAGGAGTGGTAAAGGTTGTCTTGATTCTTTCTAATTCCTTCACCACAACTTGGTTATAACCAGAGAAACCATCCAAGGTAGAGAGCAATTCAGAACCAGTCACTAATTACAGCATGTTCTCCATGTTTGGTAAAGGATCATTATCCTTCATTGAAGCTCTGTTTAGATTTCTGAAATCCACACACAGCCTGATGTCACCATTCTTCTTTCTAACTAGTACTAAATTTTTAACCCAAGAAGAATACCTTGTGGGATGAATAATCCCTCCATCTCTCATTTTCTTCAGTTCTTCTTACATTTTAAGAGATAAGAGTGGATTAATCGGCTTCTGTTTTTTCCTGAATGTATTTGCATTAGACTCCAAGGGAATCTCATGTTGAAACAAATCCTCTTTGTATGCCTTTAGTTCAGAATAGGTCCAAGCTAGGCAATCTTGATATTTTTTTAACAATCGGATCTAGGATTGCTTCTCTTCCTTGCTGAAATTGCTGCCTAAGAAAATTTTCCTTGGTTTCTCCCTTGTACAAGGATCATGCTCCTCAACATCCCTTGAGGCTACTATATGTCTATTAATAATGCAATCAACATTATCAAATTTTGATTCAAGAGCAACCAAACCTCTAGGAATGGTATTAGTTTTTAGTTGGATGATGCCTTTGCCAAGCAAGGTTTCTTTTCCCTCTGCTACACACACCATTGGCTCACAATCAATGAATTGATCAACAAACTCTCCTTTGTTATACAAAAATCTTCTAACCTGAGCATCATCATAAAAAACAGGTCAGTGTTTAATATTGTCAGGGACAAAGGATCTTGTCAATACTTCAGCATCATATTCACAATATGGGGACCTTGCACAATTTTCAAACCGATATCCCAACACTACAAGTTTTTCTGCCAAGTAATTGAACTTTCTATCATGATGCATAATGTTGAATGAATCAAACATCTCAATAAGATCCCAAACTACATACTTGTATTGTTTCATTCGCTGATTTTTTGTGGCATAAAGTTTTCTGACTTGCTTAACAATTAATTATGAATCCCCTTTGACAATGATGTCCTTGACACCATATTTCTAACAATCATATATATAGAAAGAAAATTAAAATTCTGATTTCTTCTATTGAAAACTAATGTGTTTTTTAATCTGTCATGTACGAATTCTTATTTTTCCTATTGAAAGGTAATGTGTTTTTTTATCTGTCATTAATTATATTAAAATATTGGGAGCCCTTCAAATTTGATCACTGCTGATGTGAGAAATGTGTTGTAAAATTTAGTTGCATATTGGAAATATTCTTTTATTTTTAAATTTCTTAAATGCAGAGGGAAATCCCACCGATCAAAAAGTTACCGACCACTATTCAATTTTTCACGAGTTTTTTAGTGCTGCTGATAAATTAAATGGCATGGCCAGGATTATATGACAATTAGTAAAAAAAATGATTTTCAGAAGTCCCCATCTTACATGAATTTTGGGAATGGGAAATATTCGATATGTTAATCACTTTTGCTAATGTTTTCTTGTTTATAATTTTAATATATTTTTATATTTTTATGTGAGCTTTTTAAATTTAATTTATTTTTTAAATATGTGTGTGCAAAAAGAATGCTCCTTATGTAAATGGTATTTTTTTGGATGATAGGAATTTATATGATGTCGGGAATTTGTGTAATCCAAGAAACTCACCTCTCTCTACTATTTATGAATTTGATGGCCATTTACACATTTTTAATGTTTTAAGCCTATAAATACTTGTGAAAAGTTTGAGATCACTGTCCTCTCCAACTTTACTATGTTTTACTCCCATACTTATTATCACCTTCATGTGATGTTCCACAACAAGTGCACTAGTGGATGTCACTTGCATACTTGTATGTCAAATTAAAGAATTCCTACTCATTTGGTGGAGTTTCATTTTCTACTAGAACACCAACAATTGGAGTTAATTTCAAGTGAAATGACCATGAAATATATTTATAATTTCAGCTTTGTGAACCCCATATCATCTAACGGGTATTTTACTTACACAATTTTGCCTTCGTTTAATGTAATGTCTAGTTTTGCAATAGATAAAGTTGGTGAAATTAAGTAGTATACTTGGACTTATTAGATTTAGATAATTGGAATAAGTTTTGAGAGGAGTCAGGGAAAATTGTAAAGTTTATGGACTATGTGGTTTGTGATGATAGTGATACTCTTTACCTAATTTTTATGTGTATGAAAAGTGTGGAAGATTAGTATATGGACACGAAGTATTTGACCAAATAATAGAATGATTTTTTTTTCATAAAATGTCATAATTGCATCTTATAAAAGACATGACCATCCTTAAGAGGCATTGATACTATTGCAAGAGACAGTGTTGTGCATAACGCAAACCATCACCATCATTTTAAAATGGCTCCTAGTGTTGTTTACACAATATTTGATTTATTTAATTATTATTTCTTCATGATGATTTCTCTTGTCGTTCTTAGAATCATATTCTTGGTAATATTGATTGTTCTTTCGAAGAACCATATCTTGTCATTGCATTCCTACCACATCAACAACTGGTTGGAGATTCCCTCCAAATGGTCAAAACTCTTCTCTCCATTTCAGTATATTTCTTTTTTGCTTCGTTGGCTACATGGTAATTTTCACCTCAATTATTGCAAAAAAAAATCATACTCTATAAAAAAAAATTATTTTTTTGCCACGTGATAACATGGCATGACGAAATGTGAAAAATTGGAATGATTGATTTAAAAATTAACCATCTCACTCATTCCTACTTTCTGAATCTCTTCGTATGAAGGAAAAGAAGTGCTTGAAAATGAAAAAGATGGGTATGGTAAATAAGATATATATGACACAAAAATTAGTAATGGTGCTCAAACATTTCATTTTCAAATGAAATTGGTTGTAGAGGAACTCCAAAAGCCATCCCAATTTGAAGAGGCTTGTTATTTTAAAGACCAAATAATGGAAAACTAGACAAATGACACTAGTGGGAAGTGGTTATATGACTAGTATGGCATCTAACATGCCTTACTCTTGTGTTATGCATTTTATCTTCACTCCATCATGAATACTATTTTTTTTAGATGGCTTCATAATAAAATAACTCATGTGTTTTGGTGAAGCATTATGCTTATTCATGATCAGATGAAAACTGCTCATGGATCTTGCTTCTATATTTTTACAACCCATGGAAGATGTCATTACAATCAAAGAAATCAAAGAAATATGATGTTGTGTAGTGCATGAAAACATGGTTCACATCTAGGATTGGACAATAGATGATTTCCCCCTCTTTCTCTCAACTACAATGTCCTCAGTGAAAGAAAAACTATGTTTAAATCCAAGCTATGTGATCAATGAATCCAAGTACATTAATCTAGACTTGTTTTAAAAAATGATGAATCAATATATTAATTAATAAAAACAAGGCACTCTTTGGGGATACTATCCTTAGCTTACATGAATTATCTATAAATTTGGGAAGCAACTATAAGATCAAAAAATATGCAACATTAGATGAAAAATATAATTTGGGAGTGGAAATAGTGTTCAAGATCCATTGGACACTGTTAGAAACCATGGAATCCTATGATATAATTTAAGTGTGTGACATTACTTGTGGCATTTTCCAACTTATAAAATTACTAGATCATTGGCACTTGTTAATTGTAACATACTTTTTTGAAATTATTTTTCATATGTTTGCGATGTTTCATAAAACCCTCTGAAATGCCTTATCCTTTTTTAGCACTAGAAGGAATTTCTTCAATGAAATATTACTTATAAAAAAAGGTATACTTATTTCGATATGTGTCTGGGTAGACATAAGTTCTTAACATCTTCTCGCAATTGGGTTGTTGTGCAGAAGCTATAAGATACAATATTTCAGTTAGTCTCTAGGGTTTTGTATTTTCTCACACTTTTTTGTGCAAGTTCACTTGCGTCTATAACTTTGCTTTTTTGTTTAGATTCTTACAATGAATGTGAATCAATAAAATATTTCCTTCTTTCTAAAACCACAACTGTTGTGCCCTTGACTTGAAAAAAGGGTTAGTATGCTTGGGCGCCCCCACTAATGTGATAAATGTTTCTTACATACCACTACACACAAGAGAGATCAAGCGATATGAAGTCCTCCCAATATTTTTCAGAGATGTAAAACATATAAAATAGAAAATGCGTCTTTGATTCAATCTCAACACTTTGAAGCATCTATTTTAGACCTTGTAATTTAGAATTTATCATAGTATGCATGGTGTAGGTTGTGCTTGGTTATATTCAAATTTATAGATGATATTTCCAATGAATATGATATGTTGTTACAAGATTTTTAGATGCCCTTAATAGTTTAGGATGTGTTTCTATTTATATATTACATTCATTAGTTTTCTTTCTCAATTGAGCCTAAAATATCACTTAGGTTGACTAAGCCAAATTACCCTTTGGAATTAATGATGGTCACAGAGTAAGGGGATGTATACATAGTAAATGGATAGTACCAAGAATGGTATAAGAATTGTGAACTTGTTCAGGATGCGACTAAAATTAGGTCTAAGATGTGAGGTAATTTAAACAAATATTCAATATCATATCAAGTGATTTTTAAGTAGTTGAACTATAGAAGGGATGACAACTGTAAAATCTAAATATGATATCCATTTACATGCTTTCATGCTTTGGTAACGATTTTTATCTTATGAAATTTGTGGCACACGAACAATGGGAGGATCTTACAAATTTGAACTAAACTTTATTTTCCTAATATATAACATAGATTCATTAATATATCATGATTATTATGCTATAGGGGTTAGATCGCAATAGAATCACCCTATCACTAATATAATGGTTGATTGAATATGAGATAAGTATGTTTCCTTGTTTATAAGGTTAGGATGTATGTAAAAAAAAATCCCACCTTGGTTGCGTAGTTAGGTTTTTAGACCCAAATAATTTTGATGAATCTATCAAACAGTGAAGAGACAACATTTTGGGGGATTCGACAATAGAACACTATAAAACCATTAGCAAATGACTTGAGAATTTTCACCTTGTACTCTATTTTAAATGAATCCTAGCATGTGTGGCATGAATTTTATACAACACAAGTTGATTTAAAGGGGATACAAACATCAAAGAGAAAGGAGATGGTCAGTCCAATTGAAATCCCTCAATAGTTTAAACCCCTCCTCCAACATATATGATCATCTACATTCTTCTTGTTAGTCACCTAGGACTATGTTTCATTTGTTATTAGGAAATAAGGGATAAAATGTGGAACAATCCTACACAGAATGACAACAATAGAAACTACTATGAAGAATAATATCATAGATATGAAATCAAAGTGCAGAAAATAAAAGAACACAACATGGAGATAGTATTTAACATGGTTCACCCAATTTGGGCTACATCTACCAAGAATCAATTGATCATATTTTTATTACAAGACACCTCTTTCTCTCAATACAATACTTATAATTGTTTGGGGCTATGCTCAACAAACTCTCATGAATTCACACTTGAACTCACACATATATAATGTTACATCAACCCTGCCATATTCACAAAAGAACATAAATATGAAACTCCTTAAGTAGTTTTACAACACCATTAGTATCAAAAACATGGGCTAAAACTACTCCATAAACATGTGTCAAAATACTGCCCATATGAGAAGAGCACTTCTCCCAAGGTATCAAGTACATTTTTCAACGCCAAACTATGAAGAGTGTACAATAATTTTAGTGTATTATATGCAACACTTCCACACATGAAAAAAATCCCCACATCATAATAATATCCCACTTGGAGACTAATTTTCCTCTAAGAAAGCTTCTCAACCCTTCATTGTCATTCGTGAATACCAACCAAAGTTGAACACAACTTCAGCTTCTCCATTGTGACCACCTTGGTCATCATGTTTGCAAGATTCTAACTGGTATGAATCCTCTCCAACTTTAACTTCTCTTCCTCCAAATCTGTCCTAATCAAATGGTACATTAACTATATATGCTTCGTCCTAGAGTGGAAAGAAGACTTTTTAGCTACGTGTATAACACTCTAACTATCACTATGCATCTTCCCTTCCTCCTTATGCCCCAAATCCTCAAGAAATTCTTGTAACCAAATCATATCTTTTCTTTCCTCTGTAGAAAAAACATACTCAGCCTCTATGGTTGACAAATCCAACAACTTATGTAGTTGTGAAATCCAGCTCACTGTTGTCCCACCTACAATGTAAATATAACATGTCGTGTTCCTCATGTTGTCTACATCTCTAGCCATATTTAAATCTACATAAGCATGAAAAATGGTGACTGATCCACTGTATCACAAAATTGTCCACATGGTCCCTCTCAAGTATTGAAGGATACACTTTTCTTCCTACCAATGATCTTTACCTAGATCACTCATTAATTTACTCACTGCTCCCACTACATGGGAAATATCATGCCTAGTGCACACCATGGCATACATCAAGCTACCAACTACTGATGAGTAAGGTACCTTGGACATGTGGTTTCTCTCTTGCTTTGTCTTGGGACACAACTCCTTTGATATCTTGAAATGGCCTGCTAAAGGAGCCCCAACCGATTTAGCATCCTACATATTAAACCTCTCCAATACCTTGTTAATGTACTCTTCCTGAGATAAAGTCAGATTTTGTTCCTTCCTATCACTAGATATCCTCATACGAAGGATTTGTTTGGTTTCCCCAAAATCCTTCATATTAAAGGAGTCACTTAGCTTCTTTTTTATTACTTTTATTTTCTACATGTGTTTCCATACAACCAACATGACATCAACATACAGACACATGATAATATAATTTCCATCCTAAAATTTCTTTATGTACATGCAATGGTCAGAATGACATCTAATATAACCTTGCTCCATCATGAAGCTATAAAATTTCTCATACCATTGACGTGGAGCTTGTTTCAGGCCATACAATATCATCTTCAGTTTGCACACCATATCCTCTTTACCTTTGACCTCATAGCCCTCTAGCTGCTGAATATATAGATCCTCCTCCATATCACCATGGAGGAATGTAGTCTATACATCTATGTCCTCTAAGTGAAAGTATTCTACTGCCACTATTCCAAGAAAATTTCTAATAGAAGTAATTTTTATTACAGAAGAAAAAATCTCATCAAAATATGAACCTTTTTTTGTGCAAAACTATTGACCAAAAACTGGGACTTATACCTTTTCTTACCTCCTTCTTCCTCCTTAACTTTGTACACCCACTTGTTCTGCAATGCTCTTTATCCTTCGGGTAGCTTCACTAAATCCCAAGTCTTGTTTTCCATGAGAGACTGATGCTCCTCATTCATGGTTTCCTCCCACTTCTTCATGGCATCCACTTGCATTGCTTCATCAGAGTTCTATGGATATCTAATGTTAATGAGTAATAAATAATAAACAGAGGGAGAAAAATGTTTAGGTTCTCTTGTTACCCTAGAAGACCTCCTCAATGTAGGACTTTGGGGTTTCAGTTGAGTAGGTTCCTGAATTGATTCATTTGTCACTTTTCCGTCAAGAATATCCTCTACCACTCCATATTCTTTTATGGATTCTTCCCTGTTTTCCTATAACTATTTATTATACATACTTTTTCATCAAAGACCACATCCCTAGATCGAATGATTTTCTTGTCCTTAATACTACAACATTTATATCAAAAGTCATCACCACCATAGCCAATGAAAGTGCATTTTTATTATTTAGCCTCTAGCTTGGTGTTATCATCCTTGTCAATATGAACAAACACCTCACATCCAAAGACTCTAAAAAATGAGTAATCAACTTTCTTACCAAACCAAGCCTCCTCAGGTATGCCTCCATATATGGCACTTGAAATTCCTCTATTTATCAAGTACACAGTTGTGCTCACCGCTTCTTCCCAAAAAGAAAGAGGCAATCCCACATGTAACCTCACTCTTAGATCATTCCATTATTGTCTTTTTCATCCTTTCTAACAACCCATTTTGTTGTAGAGTTACAAGAACTGTCTTTTTCCCGTAGATTCCATTCTTAGAACAATAATCATCAAACTCATTGTTGTAGTACTCCCCTGCATTATTTGACTTGACACATTTTATCTTAAAACCCATTTTATTCTCTACCAATGCTTTCCATTTAACCATATTTCAAAATACATCAATGTTTTTTCTAATACAGTATACCCAAACTTTTCTTTTTGCATCATCAATAAAAGTAACATAATATTGTGAACCCCCAAGAGATGATACCTGATCCGACCCCCACCTATTAGAATTTACCAACTCCAACTTACATGAGAAACTTTACACACTTTTGTTTTCCATATACATAGTTCTCACATAAATCCAAAGTTATTTATGTAAATCTAGGAAAAGTCAACTTTATGATTTGCATTCCCTTATGGCTCATATGACCAAGCCTATAGTGCCACAATATTTTATCTACGTCTGAAGCGACAATATTACAAGCACTAGTGCTATCACTAGTTAAATACAAGGTTCCACATTACCTCTTGCCACAACAAGAGCACCCTTGGTAACTGTATGAATGAAAATGGACGCGCGACCTTCAATCGCAGTAGACATCCCAAGTTCATGTCAGGATGACCGATGCAGAATGTGTGGATGGATGGCTATAGTATAATAAGTGACTAATATCAGGTAGTGTGAATTCCTATTAGCTAAGTCGACAAAGGAGAAATTAGAGGCTAAGTACGGGTAGCATAAATCTTCTATGGCTAAACTACTTGATTGATTTTGGGTATCTAGCTACATTGAAGTGTCCATTTTAACCAAGAGGAAATTTGACAATATACTCTACTTGTTTGAAGGGAAACTAATTAAATAATTCATCTAAACTAAACTATTACAAATAAATACAAAAAATTACTTCTATTATAAATAATTAAAGCTACTTATAAACTACAACTAAACAAGTAAATAACCTGGTGTAGTAATTAACATGTGCTGAGTGTATCTAGTCCATTCTATTTAAATGAAAGCTTTTCAATGATGTATATGAATCCCCTATTTTTTGTCAGAGGTACAAGAAGAAATCAGAGCTTATCAAAATCTTTTCTTCCCTTCAACTTCCCCGACATAAGTAAAGAAGGTTTTTATGGATGATTTTCTAAATAAAATGATATTTCAAATGATTTCTAAATTAATCGGAGAACCTCTCTTCCTAAACCACCTCTTTGCAAATCTACAGAGATAAACAAGAAAGGTTGTCTATCGTAAGAAATATTTTGTTGAAAGAAGTGGTCTACTATAACTACTCAATGATTATAAAAATGAAAATGAAATGTCTTTTCTATTGTAATGAATAATATTCTAAAATAAAGATTTCAAGAAAACCAATTACAACTCTAACTTGGTATTTGCAAAACTATGACAACCCAGTTGTGGTGTGCTTTTGTGTCCCCTCAGTTTGTCTTTTCAATCTCTTGTGTCCACATGAGTCGAGGATCCTGGGAATGTAGTAGAAGCAACAAGGAGAAAGTGTTGGAGCAATGGTAGCTTGATAGAAGTCTTGTAGCAATGCGGGTAGAAGAAAGATATTGCAAGAGAACAAAGCTTGGCTATACAGTTTCTATTAAGATTGTTGTAGCTCAACTATGAAATATACACAAAATAAATCTCCAGCCATTTTCTTCAGAGGAAGAGATGGTTTTATAGAAGGTTGGTTGGGTAGTGCACTACCACACTTGACAGCCATGGGGTGCCCACATCATTACATGAAGGGGAAGTTAAATAGTCAATCAATAAATTAGAACTGGAAGATGATGCAAACATGAATCAATCAAGCCCAAAATCAACTAATTTGACTCACAAAATGTGCTAAAAGTAAACTAGAGTGAAGCAACACCCGTCTAATTCATGGGTAAATAATTTGGGAAAAAATGCACAGGACTGCCGCCCTACTTAGGGAGGTGGTTAGAGGACCACCGCCCAGGAAGGGAAGCGGTTTTGTAACTAAAGGAAAAAAAAGTGGGAATATGATGTGGGAAGCTAAGGAAAAGCATGTAATGGCTAAGTAAGGTAAACTATGATACAAATATAAGCTGCAAAGAGGTTAAGGAGCTCAAACACCTTTGGAAAAGACATGAATCGCCACTAGGGAATTTTCAAACCATTTTTCAAAAATTTAGCACTTGAAATTTTTAGTATGTACATATTGCTACCTCGGAGAAGCATTTTATCCATGAAGAGGCATAAAACATAGAGTCTGAGTATGACGCTCCTGAAAAGGGGAGTTAGTAGCTATATCTAACATGCCCTTGTGCCAAAAATGCGCCATCAAAGCTCTTGCTACCTGTAAGATGAAAACAAGACTAAAGTGTAGATAGATATGATATTGAAAAGTAAACAATAAAATAAAATGACAAGATGACTTATCATTTGCGTGAGGATAAAAGTATACACGTGTCAGCACTCCATCCATGTAAAGTACATACATTCAAAACGAAATTAAAACAAAGTATATATGTAACAAAAACCATTCATTTTCAATGCATTTTCACATATCCTCTTAATGATTTTGGAGCTCTGGATCTACTATCACCATTTTGAGTGAGCGTATATTCAAAACTATGAGTACAACGACGTGAACATTGCTCTGCGAGCAAGAAATCAATAAGGGAAGACAAAGGCTAGTATTTTTCATTTGTTTATTTAAAAGCTAAATGTTAAATTTTGAGAAATATGCACCTAGGGGGGGTTATTTTTAAATTATCCTGTGTTAAAACATTCCATAGGGGGTACTCTAGATGAGTTTGTCTTTTGTTTTTCCTAAAAAAGTCAATTTTTGTGTATTTTTGAATTTTTGGGTTAAAGGGGATGATTTATCCATTCTAGACACGACCACCACCTTGCGCAAGGCATTACTCATAGGACCACCCCCTGCTCAAGGCAGTGATTATAAGACCAGAACTCTGACCAAGCGGTGGTTGTAAAACTGTCACTTTGTAGAGGGTGACAGTTTTGTAATTGTCAGGATAGAGCGTTATTTTTACCTTGATTTAGATTAATGTTTTTAGTTTTCAAGATTTTTTATATTGTTTTTGCTAAGCTTTCCTATTGAAATGTGTTACTAACTGTCTCTTTTTCTTCATTTGTAATGTTGATATGTGATGATTATGCAAGCACAATGTAACATTGAACTTTAGTTCTTCAAGCAATGTCTGATACTTCTTTTTGTTTTGGCAATATGTGATTAATAATGACATGATAATAAAATGAAGTCGTTCCAATCCTTACCCCACATAACCAGTAAGATGTGAGGGCTCAACACTGAGATCCATAAAGGATGCGAATTGTATGATTTTGATAGATAGAAATGGTGGGAGAAGGACAAGATTTTGACATAAACCTAATTAGGGACCTATAACCTAACTCTGCACAAAGTTTACTACATAGCCTAAATGTGATTTGCTTGCAGTTTTATCTAGAATTAGACCCGTAGATGGCCTCCCAATTTACAAAATTAGGTTTTAAGGATTTAATTCTATTGGAACATGCACATCTACTTCACTTTTCTTGGGATTTTAAGATTTTAAATCACTTTTAATTTAATGAAATTACTTTTAACTTACTAATTTATTAGGAGAGACCCCTTAAACCTTGGCCCATACTACTAGTAGGAAGCATGGGCTCATCACCAAGGACAAGGCATAGGTGAGTAAAGGCACTTACCTCCTTTCCTAATCTCATGCCACTTTTAAGAGGCTCAGGCTCAACACCGAAGGTTAGTGGTGCGAGAAAGTGTGTAAATGCAAATTGTGTATTGATTTTAACTTGAAATATATACCTTTTCTAATTTTAAGTTTTTAAGTTGTGCTTTTGGGAAGGAGAGCTTGCCCGTTGCCTCAACCCCATGTAACAAGTAAGATGCAAGGGCTCAACAACAAAGGTTGAGATAGGTGAACAAGTGACCCAGGTAAAAATGTTTAGAATGCTTTTTCTACTAAAGAGGTTTTTTAGGGGAAAGATATGACATCATGAAGCTTCTAGAACAAACTATGCTGAAAGAAACCTATGCTAGAAGGAAGCTATAGGTAGAAACATGTATGTTTTCCTTGGTAGAATTAGTGTCAAAATTTTGTCTTGTCTTCTTGAACTAATGAAGTGATCAGGAATGTTGATGAAAATATTATGAATGTTTGAAGAGATATGATTTGAATGATTGCCAATGTTTTCAAAAAAAATTGAAAGTTACTTGAAAATAAGCTCCTTGATTACAAATTTCACAAAATGAGCTACCATATGTTATGTAATGTTGATGCAATAGTGTACATGTGTAAATGCAGATGGATCATGCATAATAATATTTAAGGTGAAACGAGTTGACGGATGTCAAATTCTTCACCACTAAAGGTACAAGAGTGAGTTGCATGATCTTTGAAGTTTTTATTCTCTTGAAAAGGGCCTACTTCCTTAGGTTTGAACTTACAATTCTTACCTATCATTATATATAAATGATCACATAACATTGGAAAAAATGTGTCTATTTGAAAGAGGTCTTTGTGAACCTCTTTGCTGCATTTTTGACATATTGTGTGTGTGTGAACATGACTACAATGCTCAAATTTGTTCCCTATGTAGGGAGTAATAGTTACATTTGACATTTTTTGCACTAATGGATTATGTCTCGTGGACACAATAAGATTGGATTTTGACATATTCATGTCTAGACCAAGGTTAAAAATGGGAGATTCCCTAGAGATGGCTTTGAAGGGCGTCGTTTCATTCTTAAATCCCTCTTATTTTAGTATTTTGATCATGTTTACGTTTATACCAAGATCATCAACCGGAAGAGAGGCCATGCCAAGGAGGATACCCTTTCCTCATGGTTTAAAAGGGAGGAAGATCGGTTCATCGCCCTCTAAGAGTTTCATGATCTCCACTGTGGTTTTTGTGGACACCGTTTCCATGGATATTTCCCTACCCTTATCATTTTTTACTACCTCAAAGATTATACCTATGAACCATCAACTAGTGCGATGTCATCCCGCACAAAGTATAAACTAGCATATTCTTTCTTTCCACTTGATGTTCCCATTGAACTGATATAGTAAGTAGGAATACTTCTAGATTCTCTTCACCATTGTACCTCAATACCTGGTTTCTCCCTAAACACTTGAAATTGTGTGGCCTTTTTACATGTGTAGCTGCACTTCTTCTCTCGCGCCCAATCATTTCATAAGTACCATGTGCCCAGTTGTCACATGCAACACTTGTAATATCACTCATGGAATTTGCATCATCCCATTGGATAACTCCTTCCTTTGACGACTCTAGAAATTCCGGATCTTGAATGGTGCCCACATAATTTGTTTTCAAATATTCTTTACTTAAGGAATCTACATAGGGTCCATATTGCCTGACTGACAAGGGAATAATAATGCGTTCCCCCTTGTTTTTAAAACTTATATACCCATTATTAAAGTGCAGATCAACATTGTTTTCATAACACCAAAGGCACCCAAGAAATGATGGAAAACTTTTGGCTTCTGCAAGCGCTAAGATCTCAGAAATTCTAGTAAACTTGGCTCCCTGTATAGTAATTGATGCATCCTTTAAAAATATGATAGGCGTGGCTTTAGTCTTGTTTTGCATAAACAAAACATTTGAAGATGGTTGCAATGGTGGTCTTCTGTCTAAACCCATGCATCCAAAGTACATACATTTACTTCTACACCTGTATTAATTAGAATATTATTCAAAATCCAACCATCCACAACAGCATTCAGAGTGATCTCCTTATCATAATCCAGGATATGAGGGGGGATTTTAGTATGTAAAATCTATCTTTCATGCTCAATCCCAGCACGTGGAGTGTTTCCCTTTAACCTATTCCCTAACAGAGGAATTATGTTCTCTTGGCGCAACATCTTTCAAACCTCCTTTAAATCATCAACATCTATCTAATGGAGCTCAACTGCCTTCTTTTTTTCTAATTTCTACGACTATTATCTCACCCTATAAATTCCAAATTATCTCCATGGTTTCTTCATAAACCTCCTTCTGATGCATAGGGTCTGGATTCTTTGCATGTAGAACTTCCTCTTTAGTAATAACATGTTTCAATTTCGGGACTTCTTTGGTGTACGCAGCCTTATTTTGTGTAGTAATCTTCACAAGAACCAACTCAAGATCCAACGCTAACTTTGGAATCCATTGATCTTCCACAACATGTTGTAGTCTTACCATCCCCGCACCCTTGTTCTCATGTTTTTGTTTCTTACTCAAATGTTCAGACAAGTCTGCGAACTCTTCATAAATAGGGTTCTTTTCGTAGAAAGAAAAAACAATGTTCTAAGGACACTCACACCTGTAATGATCAGGGGACCCACATGTATAACAATTCCCATGAGGGAAATCACTTCTTCCACCACCACGACCTTGGCCTCTAAACCCTCCTTAGTAACCTCGACCTCTACCATTGCCTCCATCAAAGTGTCCTTTATTATGATCATGGTCATGATGCTCACCTTTCTCCTTAGAATCGTTTGGAATGGTGGTCTGTCATACACCTATATCAATTTAACATCATGAATCTGATAAATTAACTTGCAATCTTCAGTATCATGAGTAGTAGACCTGTAAATCTTGCAGTAGCAAGACACGTTCTTTCTTATTGTTTGCTTAAACAATGGGCACCAAATTGACCTATGCTCCAAGTGACAGATTGCAAAATCCAACAATAAGGAGCACACCATTTTACAAGGGAAACTATCCTTAGTATGACCCTCTACTTCATAATCTGTACACCAAATTATGTTGTGCATCTCATGTGCCGAATTAGCAGATAATTTCTCTAGCTATTTAGTTATGGCTATAATCCAAGCTTCCAAAAATGGACTCACTCCTATGTCTATACTCTCTACTGCCTCAGCACACAGAGCTACTTCAAGTGCCTCACGTGGATCTGTAAAAGTATTATGTGAAAGTGTCATTCTAAAAGGCGTGATCAAACCTCTAATGAACCATTTAGCATGTTGTTTCGCATGTATTTCATAAGATGACTTGGACAGAAGAGTCTTGAACCATGCATCATATTCCCGAAAACTTTCAGTAGTGCCCTTATTAATATCTTTTAACGTGTTCATGCTCTTTTGCTCAAATTAGGGGACAAAAAATCCTTCCAAGAAAGCATTTCATAGTGCAACATAATCTACACAAGTCTAGTTAGGGTCAAACTTTCTATACAAACTATGTGTGCGCCCCTACAATGTAGTTGCAAACTGACTTTCCTTGCGTTCTGAAGTAGTAATCCCTTCGCGTGCCATAATATCTCAAACATATGCACATGCTTGGCTACATCTTCAATACCTTTATATACTGGAAGACGAAGGGACATCTCCATATAAATTTGTTGGGGCTAGTGCAAACTATTCCCACAAAATCCATTACCTATATTTCCTTTAGTGTTTCCTCCACCTCAAGACCCACCAGATCCGACAGTGCTCAAGGCACCTGACCCTCCTGATCCTCATCCTAAAGTAGGAAACAGACCATAGGATGCACTCCCTTGTGTTCCAATGGTCCGGCTAAAATTGGATCCCATACTATACGAATTTGTGCTACTTCCAAATGTTATACCAATGTTCTGTGCATCCACACTCTATGTGGATGATGTGCCAAAAAAGATACCTTTTTCTTGTCCTCTAAATAAAATAGATGATAATTGCGCCATAGTGTAATAAGATCCCTGATTAACTCTTGAACTTGACTGCAAATTGGCTCTATCTACTGTAACTCTAGTGCTCACACTATCTTTCTTACTGTTAATTGTCATAGAATTTGTAAAACCAATCCTAAAGGCTGGGTCACTAGGTAGGTTTAGATGCGTGCCCATGCTCCATAATCTTTCATCTGATGTGCCCTCATCCAAAGCCAAGGAGGGTTCTATGCCATGATTTCCCAAATGGGGTAGTTCCCGATGCTCTAGATCTACATCCTCTACATGAGCTCCAAATCCTTTATGAGCCATCTCCCTTTATAACACAATTATTTTTGTGATCTCTTATTGCTTCATTAGATCCCTCTTGCAGGCTTCATTAAACTTAAGCGGCCTTTCTTCTCTATGTATCTTTTCCGCTAGGTCTACTATCTTTACCAAATGTGCTCATGTTCACGTGCATGTTGGGGTTTACCTATCCATAGGCTTCTCTTCCAAATCCAGGGTTACGATTAGGATTTTGATTGCCAACAGAATACTGTGCAAGTAAAATCCTCAGGGTTTACACAAAATCAGGAACTCACCAACTTCTAAGAAATAATAAGTGGAAAATGCATACTCCAAAATATACCTATTCAAAACACCACAGAACCAAACATCCATAGAGTGCATCCAAATTAGATCTACATCATAGAAAGCTTGAAATTCTTCATGTGTTTAAACAAGCGTGTGAAACCTCCAGTTCCTCTTAGACACATAACCAACCAGCCACTTGCACAACTCTATAGGAAATATGACAAAGAAAGCCTCGTAAAGTTCATCATACATATTTTTTTCAACCTACGCGTGTGCATTAAATTATGGTCTAGTGCTAAATATGCGAGCATAGTCTTCTTCTAAATAATCTAACAACTATTCAATACTAGCCAAGGTCAACCGGTACGTCTTCATCATGCAACATCCTGAAAAATAACTGAGAAAGAGGTCCTGACAATGGAACCAATGATGGAGCCTAGAATTCAATACAAATAGCCCAAGGTGAGTTGACACATCACTCAGCCTGAACTGAGCACTCACCCGAAGCACACAAGGGTACCTAGTCACTCTTTAAAGAAGCTTGTTCAATATGTTAACATGATTACAAGTATATTTCAAATCCATAGTAGATAGTCAGTTAAACCACAATGCGTAAACCAGATCTAGATCATAATCTTACGAAGGAATAACTAAACAATTACTATAATCATATTTACCAGACAAGATCCATGTCTAGTTACATCCAACAAATATATCCAGCCAATGAGATCCATTCTATTAAAAACTATAAAACTTAGAAGCTTCTTACATACATCATGGAGTCACCATGGTTATGCATGGTAACAGATTCGCAGCATAACACTACAATAATCACAAACTTTCTAAACCATGTAAATCAATGCATATTTATAGGAGTGGGGATTTTCCCTTCACTGCCCATGCACCTTCCAAAAATAGGCTACCTGCTTGAAATAGCAATGCACCCTTACATAAGAATACAAAAGAATGCAAGTGCTAATAATAAATCTCATATAGTTAACTCTTATTAAAAATCCTATTATTAGCTCAAAACTTTGCATGGCACTTGATCTTGCACTTTTCAAAAACATCATTCGCGTAGTCTATAAGTCTCCATACCTTTGCGTGCCCTACACTCCATGTTCCAAAAAATAGCTTTAATATGTAAAAGTGGCTAAGTTCTATTTTCAACTTGTTCCTAGGCATGCCCATTGTTTCTATACTTTTGTGCGCTCCTGCGCACCCTATGTCTGTGCGCCCAAAGCTTCCGCACTTTCAACCTTGAGTTTTATTTCCTCAACTCAACAAGTGATATGTTTACGGGATTATAATTTTTCACCCAAAAAAGTATGGAAACATGAAACCAAGATTTCACTTTTTGTTTCAACTAATCCTTTACTTTTCTGGGTCTCCAAAATAGTCAAAGAAATTATCTACAACTCAGACTAAGTTGCATCAAATAGCCCTGTAGCTTTGAGTAAAAGTGTTAAATATCTAGCATTTAATGGTTGATCTCCTCCCAGAACTAACTTAAAAATGTGTTTTGTCTCTTCACAATTATAAAAATAAAATAAAAATTATTTAGGCAAGGTGTTTACTCGTAGAGAATAGGAAGATGGGAATGATGGTTAATATAAAACATCACTTGTGTCGTTAAAATAATGATTTTGAGCCTGGCAATCTATGGTAGAGATGAGAGTATTGTGTGAAAGTTATCCTCTAAAACCCGACGGCATTTTGTAAGAGCGGTTGTAATGTCTCCATTTCCTAGAAACTTGAACATCATACTACTTGTATACAATGATAACTATAGAAGGATACGACCTGGCCTGCACATTGGCAACACTCAAAATTTCTTCCCTTCCATAAATTCTACCATAGGGAACTCCACTGCATTTTCTTCCAAACCCATCTATTTAATGTCATAATTTTCTACTCTGGTCGTCACAAGACCTCCAGAGATGGTGTCACAGTAAGACAACAAAAAATCCCAAAATAGCTATGAGTACGGACATAAGTTGCACCATACTCACCATTGCATTTAGATTCAAGCTGCAGTCGACAGAAATACCTCCATTAGCATTCCTACAGTCATATTTTAGGCTACCCGAGTATACAACAACAATCCCGCTAAAAAATTTATGTTATGTATTGCTTTCATTTCGTCAAAATTGAGCCAGCGGTGTTGTTTCTGGGGTAAAATAACCACTTTTAACACTCTGCAACAAAACAATGAGTGGGATTTTAAGGAAATTTGAAATTTGAAATTGAAATTTATTAGTAAACTTTCTCTTTCGTTTAAGTGGGCCTAAAGAGGCCACCCAGAAAAAAATACACGACTCGGAGAATGGGTGTCAGGATTCCTGTTAACAGAGGAGGTTTGTAAATGGTAGCCGATGTCACTTTGTATCGTTGACATTTAGAATACAAAGCGTCACGCTGGAGGTCGACACGAAATGTACCGAGAAGAAACGCTCAGCACAGAGACACACTACCCACCAAAAGTGCAATCCTCAATGGCTTCGATAGGATCTACAATATGTGTCATTGGATATAGTCTCAATGTTTCTTTCATGATCACCTGTAAATATTTTAGCTCGTGCATATTTTCTTCTTCTATTAGTCGGTCACGCCCTAATTGTGTGTCGAGCTCTAGTTGGGCCTTGCTCAAAATGTGAGGGTACCTCATCAGATCTGCCAGTGCCCAATTGATGGTCACCGGGGATGTTTCCATACCTCCATTTATCATGCACTACAAAATAAAACAAATTGTGTAACGTGTAAGAATATCCACTTTTATAACGAGACTTTAGAAAAATTTAGAGTCATACAAGTGTGGTGGCTTTCACCAGATTGTCACTCTATTGGATTGAATTTCATGGTTTTCTATTATAGAGATGAGAACATCAATTAAGTCTTGCGCATCTGCATCTGTGTAACACACACAAAAATGACATTCAAGGAACACGCTGATACCTAACACTTATCCCAAAAATTGTGACTAATAATTTTTTTTTGTTACAAGATTAAGGATACAAGTAAAAGAGTTTACACAGGGTTAATCCCCGAGGGTACAACAACTAACTTACACCTCTACACTCAACCCTACAGTTTAAGAACCAGGTCTAGTTAGAAGGTTAACATATTTTCTAATTCATCATTAAGGTCCATAAACAAATTTCAACTAGGAAGATGCCATAAGGTTAATTTACTTAATTTAATGTTTTCTTATCCTTAATAATATTAAATCATAATATAGTTAACCTCTTGCTTAATTAATATAAAATCATTATCTTACAAACTTAGAGTCTTTTCTATTACTAACTAAAGCTTGATAAGGAATAACAAAGGTTTAACACTCTACTGCAATAAAATGGCCCCATTCCCAAATTACACATACCCCTAAGGTTTTAAAAACAACATTAATAAAATTCATTTTCACCTAGCAAAGGTAGGGCTGATCCTCCACCATTAGATCAAATTAATTTCAACCACAAGATCCTAGGGTTACAAACAAGCCCTAAAAATTTCATAAGCATTCTTATTAAACTCTTCATTTATTCTATTCTCCTCATTTGGTCCATTTTCCTTTGTGAAAAATGCAGGTTGGAGAGGAGAAGGCCATAGGAGCAAGAAGGGAGAAAACATGGAGGACTCTGTAAGGACCAAGCTTAGAAGGTTTAGGTTGTAGGTTTAATGTTATTTTCATTTTCATTCAAGGATTGGGAGGGATCTCTTTCCCCAATCCGGTTTTTATTTCAAGCCATTTGTACTTGGATTTTCAGATTTGGAACAAACCCTACCCCATTGCTATAAATGAAAAAGAATAGATTTAATCCACCATTTGAAGGTTTTGTTGCCCAATCCAAGGGTTCTACTCATTGTTTTACTTTCTGGTAGTTATTAGTTAAATTCTATAACTTAAAAATTAGTATAACCAATTAAAAATTCTCGCATAGACACGGATCCAGAAATTTTTTTCATAAGTGACAGAACCTCTGCCCAGAGCAGACCAACGGTCCTAGGACCACCGCCCTGTCTGGGTGAAAAACCATGGATCGCCACCCTACTAAGTGGCGGTTTTGAGACCACCACCTTAGTCTGAGCGGTGGTTACGGAACCGCCGCTCTGTACAGGTCAGTGGTCCTATTTGTGAAAAATAGAACCTAAAATCTGAGAGTTTTACAAAGGTCAAAAGTTACTAAAAGTGTAAAAATGTATTATGAGCTTGTTTATGTACATCGAAAGGTTCAAGTTTTGAAATTTAGTTCTATTTGTTCATTCCTTGGTTAACTCTACTCTTTTTAAGGCATTATCAACTCTAATAAAGCACCTCTACTTACTAGAATATTTTCCTTTGTACAACTATTTTTTTTTTCCATTTCAAGAGCAAAAATAATTTAAATCTATTGCTTTACATTATCATTTTCTTGCTACAAAAGGGTAATATATCAATACAAAATTATAATTTAACTTTGTTGTTTCTTTCATTTCAATTCAATACAATTTCAAGATTCAAAATGACTACAATAACTTCATTGGATATTCCAAATAACTATAACAAACTTTTTTTTTTCCATTCAAGTTTACTTTGTATACATTTTCAACCTCTATAATTCCTATATTTCTTCTTTCTCTCATACAACATTACAATTTCACAATGAAGAAAACTATCTTTTCCATTTCACAACTAATTCAACACAAATCTTTCTTTCTCTTTTCAATATACAAATATTGGAATGCAAACTTTTCTCCACAAGATTATTACAAAGTCAGCCACTCAAGGTGAGAAATAATAGAAGAATGTAAGTAAAGGAAAATACAACAATATAATTTCCTTGACTTTAAGTGGGAATACAATAAGTTATTCACAAGGGAAAGTTCTCAAGGTCTCCAACAAAACTCCAAGCTTCACAACTCCAAGCAAGATAGCTCCTTAGAGATTTATTTGATTCACAACAAAATGGGGGGAGAGGCAATGCTCTCCACCCAACCAAGACATCCAATGAAGAGGAGAAGCCATCCTCTTCATTGGCCCCTGAGACCCAACCACATTACAATGGGAGATGAGTCCAACACATGGCAATAACAAGCTTCCACATGCAAACAACAGTTTCACAACCATTCCAATGACATTCAAAACAACACAAGAAATAAGGACATACAAACAACAAATAGCAATACTTAAATGAAATCCAAAGGAGCAAGACCTATGGGGAGGTTACTTATGCCTCCCTCAAGTACCCCTTATACTTCTCACATACTCTTATGCCTCCCTCAATCTCTTATGCCTCTTTCATAACAAGAAGACAAGTAAGAAATGCAAGCATTGCTCATACAAGGTGGGCCACCCAAACCAAACTCCCTCCAAACAAATAAAGTAAACTATTATTCCTCCCTACATGAAATCTCCCTAGAGTCTCCTTCCACTTTAAACTTAGGCAATCTATCCACACCCAACAAGCATTCCAAAAGAAAACAATACTCAACACAACACATAAACACAAAATAAAAGCATAATTTAAGCAAAGGTAAAGCTCCTACCTTTCTATTGTATAGCTTGTTCCAAGAGTATATCTCCAAGCTCCTTAAAATAAAGCAAGCATCCACAAGCTCCAAAAATCCACAAGCACTACCAAAAATCCTCTAACTCTCCAAAATTACAAGAGCACAAAAATGATGAAGTAACCCCCCAAACAAACAAGGGAACTTCAATAAATAGTAAAGGGAGGGAGGAGGATGAGGTGGCTCCATGTAGGATGCCACATCACTCATATTCAACTCCACCTCACAAGTCAAACCTCAACCCCAATGCACCATAAATTGGTGGGTGAGAGGAATGACAAGTTACTTACACACACACAAACTAAGCCCACAGCCCCAAATGACAAAATTAAATATTTGAAAGAAAGTGCAATAAACATTTCACCTTTTTATCTTCCCAAAACACCTAATGGGGTCTAATTTTTACCCCCCAACCCATAGGTAGTATCGGTATAATAATTTAAGAGGTTTGGGACAAATTTAACTTGTCCCACAAGCCTTCAAAATTTACTCTTAAGGTCAAATTCGAGTTTCCCATGAAGGGTAGAGGGTACAACACTCAAGATCTCAAGCATTCAACACACAAACAAAATCTAAGAGTCAATCAAATCTAATATATGAACTTTTTTTGTCACATCTCTAATTAGTTTAGGACAAGGTTAATTTAACTCTAAATAAGGCACTTAGACCCATTAAGATAAAGAGGAAAAACATACACCAAAATCTAAATAAATAAAACAAGTAAATTACATCACTAAAAGAACCACATACTAACATCTATAAAGAAACTATACTTTACAACATATAAACCCTTGGTCACAATTTCTTCCTAACCAAAATTTTAACACACACAATTACATGTTGCCATGGTGACCCTTATTGAATTCATCTAGAATTCCAATGTGGTTGGTCTCCAATCCCCCCAATGTTTGTTGTGAATATATTTACCTGCAATATACAATATACCTCCTTCGACCTCGCAACAATATCAAAACATCCAAAATAAATATGAAATTTAAATCTAAAATCATCGATATATACATAAACCAAATCATCATCTACAATTTCTAACATTTTATCTCTATTCTACATTTCATCCATGTCAAAATGATCACAACATTATTTCAATTATCAAGGCCCACGCAGTGTGGCAAAAGATATCACATGTCAAAAATATATGTATAACCATGTCCATAACATATAAACATCAAATATAACATGTCTCTAATAATCCAAATGCATCGTATATGAATCGAAATCAACAACCATCCAATATCTCTAGCATCTATTATCAAGATAAAACAAAAGCTACAACAATGTCCATAAGTGTAATCAATAGTATCATAATCAATAACAAAAAGGTGTCAAAGGGAAGTGGGCACTACAATCTGAATCTACATTTATCCCTCTTTGTGTGGCAAGGAATTGCACCATAAAAGGGAAAATAGATGGCAGAATGGGATATGGAATTCACCTTTCCAAATATGAAGAATGCATATATTTCACATTGAAAACTGACAAGACAAACAAGACATGAATTGAAGCTTGTATATTCATATCTTAATTAAATGAATCACATGATAGTCTTTAATCTAGGAGAACCTGAACCATTTGTTCATACATTTAAGAGGTTCAAGTACAAAATTGATCTTCACATTCGACTCTGTCTCAAATAGATTCACATTTTGAGAATGTATGTGATAAAACATCTATAGTTTGCATCAAAGAACCATTATTAATACCTGGTATGATAACTTGTTGATTTTCTATGCAGTGATACTCTTGAAAGATGGAAATTCAAAATCTTGTTTAACCATGAATCTTTTATGTGGCCTTCTTGACTATTCCAAATGTGAAAGAGGATTGTAGGAAATGTAAGTTCCCCATCAATTTAATGATACAACTAAAACTTTTAGTGATCTTCCTATAATCTACCATCCATATGACATTTTGGATTCGTTAGTTGTGATTTACTACGTTTGGATTAGTTAGTTGAGGTTTACTGATGTATCAAAACTAGACAACTAGATAACTCTTTTCTATGCCATTCTTTCATGCATTTTCACCATATATAAATTAGCTACTTAATATGCTAGATTCAGACATTATTTTTCTATCTTGTGGAAAATATTCTTTTTTCCCCATCCAATGTTTTAGATTTGAAATATCTTTAAATTTGTTTTAGTTCAATTTCTCAAATTACTTCGCATCTACACCTCTTTGCCTTTTTCTTTGTTGTATTTTTCATTTTTTGTAGATACTTCTCTATTCAAGATGAATGGTGAGATTAAACTAAAACCATTAGCTTAATAGGGAAATTTATGCTAGAATATATATGTTTCTAAAGCATCTAGACAATTTATATAATTGATTATAGTAGATACACCTATGGAAGAAGTATGTGAATATAAGTTTAAAACTTCATTATTTAGAATATTATATAGTAGCCTTTCATGGATGCCCGTGATATCCGATTAAGATATCCAAATATATAATTTATTCAAAGCTATATTATTGTGATGATAATGTCTTGAATCAAATTGTATCCTCATTGAACTCAAACTTCAGTCTTTTCCCTTAGGTTATAATAATATTCAAACCCTCTATGGAATCCATTTTGGTATGCCTACTGCCATTTAAATCTCTTTGATATCCCACAAGGGAATTATATATTATTTTCAATTGGAAACAAACTCAACGATCAAATTCCTCCTTTGACAATTGTTTAAAATTTTCCATTATATACCAATAATATGGACTTCCTCTTTACAACGTAGCACTTCATAATTATTGATATGTCATCTGGACCATTTACCATCAATTCTAAATTATGTTTCAAGGGAAATTTTTTACGAAAACAAATCTCTCCTTTGAAATCAACCTTGTCTTTATTTATTCCACTTGGTTGTTACAATCCAACTATTGTATGATTTTCAATTGCACCTTTCCATTACCCACATCACCCAAACAAACAACAAAAAAATGTGTTCATTCTAGATTTAAATTTTTTTATGTCTTCCATACACTTGAGTCCATCCTCTCCATCGTATGGCCTATTGGTGTATCCATTGCACCCTATTGGTGAAATTGCTAGTTTATATCCCTCCTTCATAGGTTGACATATAACGTGGGCCTTCGTCCCATGAGGTTATAAGGAGTAACAAAAACATCAAAGACTCAATTGAATATTCCAATGTATTGAAAACGTAAGAAATTAAGAATTAGGTAGCAAAGATAAAATGAAAGCTGCCTTATTTCGACTACCAAGTCTAAATAGTAGTGCATGAGGTAGTGCACTACTACTAGCAAGTGGCAAATTTTGGTATGTTTCAAAGGGATGTTAAAATGTAAAAATAGAAATTTCACATGAGTTGAAAATTATGCCGAAAGGGATGTCAATCAGACTGATCAGGTTGGACAATTATTTTTTATTTTATGCTTTAAAGACTCCAATATTTTTTAGTGGGCCTATTTTGTGCATATTCAACCATAATTGTATACCATGAGACTTCATTTTGGTGGGACATTTTGTCCAACTATTCATGTGAATTTTGTAATATTTCATAGTTTGTACACATGGTTGTGCTGTATTTGCAAAGATAACACCCGACAACAATCCACTCAGTCAATTATATACACACGGAAGTTACCAACACCTTCTCAACAAAACTATTTTATGCATACCATGCAATCATCACATTTCATGGCCCAAATTTGTTTGAGGCATTGCTCATAAAAGTCTTAAAGTCTAATCAAGAACATTTTTTTACCTATCCTATAATCATACAAGTACGTGAAACCACATTGTTTTTAGGTTTTTTTATCAAACAATTTTTGTACCTTATATATGCTTCCCCCCCCCCCCCCCCCCCCACACACACACACTATATTATATATATATATATATATATATATATATATATATATATATATAATTTGTTACATTTTCATACCCTTCTCTAAAGCTTCCATTTTAGCATAGGCCGAGAGTATGCTGGAATTTTTTTTGAGAGTGTAGTTTTAAATATTCCGAATTTATTTGCTTCAAAGTTTCTATGGCCTTATAAGGTTAATATTCTGAATATAGATGTTGAAATGATATTTGATATGTAGTTTTTCATGGTTGTCTTATAATACACTCAAATCATGTTTCTTTTATAAAATAGCTATGGCCAACCCTTCCTCTTCCCTAGGGTAAAATATGTTTCCTCTAGGTCACTTGGACATCTTGGTTGTACATGAGTCAAAAAAAAAATGTAAGAGGGAAATTGGTTACTCCATCGAAGGGTGTTCTAAATCCATTTGAATTGTAAATGTGCTTGGTTATCTTATTTTTTCAACTTTAAAACAAAAAGATGCATTCCCTACCTACCATGGACATGAAAAAATTCCAACATTCCCAAAATAAACCACTTTCAACATTTGAGAAAGATAGTGGCGGGTTATAAGTGTTGTGAGCAAAAACTGAATATTCACATAAATTTGACTGCAAGGGTGAAGAGTTAAATCCTATGGGCCTTTTGTCTCTTCAAATAATTAATAAAGGAAAACCATTAGGTGTGAATCCTTCATGAGATTAGAATACCATTTATTCCCTATTGCTTGTCATGCAGGGTCATGTTGCTTTTGGATCAAGATGAATTAGTCTCAAGACCTCTTAAAAGGATTACAATGGATGAAAACTCGATGTATATTTTCTACCACTTGGAATGGTGCCCTAGGGAAACCTTATATTGTTGTATGCGGATTTACTTTCTCTATTATATTATTGAAATGGCCCACAAAAACTCTATGGCCTACATGTCATTTAAATTTATTTATTATTTCAAATGTAGACAAAATATATATTTGACTCTTTCTATATTAAAATGAAAAGTAAGGCAATGACTTTAAGGTAGGAGAAATTCAACTTATTGTTGCAGGGATTTGCTCGAAACTTGAAAGACATCATCATCTGTACAAAATCAAAGCCATATACTTAATGTATGATTTATGGAAAAATCCACATGATTCAAATCTGTCGTAAAATCAAATGTGATTACAGATACAATTGTGTACCTACAGGCCAAATTGTGTACCTATGGGCTATGACTTTAGTACTAAAAATGTCATGTCATCAAAACCAAGATTGAACATTGCAAGTTTGATCTACAAAAATTGGGCAATAGATAAAGAACGTTGGAAATAATTCCATTTACCTTTGTTTATGGTTTTTTTTCAATCACAGTAATATACGTAATTAATAATATAGTCTACTATTAATGCTTGCTCTTGGTCTCAACAAATTTAAACTGAAAAAATAGCATCGCTAAACACAAAGCACAAAATAATCATACAAGCTTTAGATCATAAATATAATGTTTGAAATGATTAGAATCATCAAGATGCTAAACAAAGAATAGCTTAAGATTATGAACATAAGAACAATATCTTAAGAAAGATATACCTCACAACACAAAGTTTGCAAAATAGTATCAACTTCTATTCCTTAAATGATTAAAAGAAAACACAAAGTTTTTCTTCTTCACAATAGCTCCCAATATTTAAAAAAACTCAACCCTTTGGAATGTACACACATCCCTTATTTATAATAAAAATAGTTGAGAGAAAATAGGATAAGTCCTAGAAAATAGTCTTTTAACAAGAGTCCTATTTTGCTTGACTCTCACGTAGGAGACCAAGTCAAAATTTGCTTCCTATTTGACGAAACAGAAATGAAAAAGACATGTCAATTTCAAGATTGAAATGACATGAAACATCAGGACTTAGTCTAAATCGTCAGTTTTTTCTTCCTCATCTTTCTCTTCCTCCAACTGAGCCTGTTTGTTCAAAAATTCTTGGAACTTTCGGATTATACCTTGCATCTCATTTTCATCAGGTGCAGTGGAATGATCACTCAAGACTTCACATGTTTCGTGAGTGTCGCTGGCACTACCGGGGAGTTTTCTCAATCTTTTGTTGAGTTTTCTCAAGGCCTCCAAAGAATGTTCAGTCTTTACAAACTTGTTAATGATTTCAATACCAAATCCGTGAGTTGGTTCATGCTGAATAGATTCTTGGACTTGTTTGAAAAGATTGTCAGCTGATAGGATGCCCGAATTTCGAACTGAAACTTTTACACAAATTTTTACACAATTCTTCTTCCAAGTCACTTTTTCAATCAATCAATTGATCTCTTGATTCTCTCAATTTACCACAGGCTTCGTTGAGAATCTTTACCCTGAACCTAACGGCTTTAGTTAGCTGGAAATGCTTATCCACATGTGGGATGATGCCTTCTTCTACCAAGAGGCATGATGGTATTTGCTTTAATACCTGGAGAGCTTTGAAAGTCAAATTAAGGTGTCCAATTTCTTGGGAGAAATCATCGTCCATCTTTTCTCCATCACTCTGAATATTCCTCAAAGATTTATAGACTTCCACGATGTCTTGAATCACTTCTTTCCCTTGTTGGAGTAGCCTTTGGATCCATTCATCGAGCACCCTCCCTTTTTCATTAATCTTCTCGATTATAGGCACTAATGAGAAATCAAACACTGACAGGGATAGAGGAAGATGGTACGGATTCAAGGGGTTTTTAAGAGCTTAAGTAATAATTTAGTTAACTGCTCCACCTTTTCTTTAAGCTCATCTCTGACTGTATTTTGTTTCCTTCAATTTTTGGCATAGCATGTTTATAGCATCCCATGCATCCTATTGTGCTCCTTCTATGTTGTCACTTCTCCTAGAGCCACCCTGGTTATCTGATAGTCAGAAGGCTGTTATGTCCTCTTTGGTTTTTTCAGTCGTGGGAGTGGAAATCTCTGCAAACTTATGCCTCGAAGCGTCCACCAAAACCCTTAAAACTATTTTGGGTTTCTTGGCTGATTTAGCAGTAGAAGCCTTGAGTGAACTAAAATCAAAGGCTGGTATGGGCACAATCACAATCCTCTTCCTCAGAGTTTTCTCAAGTAGCCATTTAGGCGTGTAAGAGGGAGTTGTCCACTATTGTAGAAGTTACCATCATACTTTTAGGGGGAGAGGGATCCACTGGCGGAGTGGGGACAGTTACCATTGTGGTAGCAGATTCAGTAAAAAGAGGCATAAGAAGGGGCTGTGTTGGTGATTACTTTGGTTACTAGCAGAGAGGGGTGAGAGTCTAGAGAAAATGCTGGCCATGACTAAAGAAGTAGATGGGGAAGGAGGAGGCAGAAGTGGTTATGAAGGAGGAAGTGCAGATCCCGATTCCAAAGCCTGGGGTACAAGAGATAAGGTCACTTTAGTTGGGCAGTGAACAAATGGTGAAACTAGGGGCTGGCTTACTTCTCCTTCCAAAGAAATTTCTCCTATTTCTGGTGGTGTTAGTGATTCTGGCACATTCACCATTTCAACTGGAGTAACAATTAAAGAGATTTCTCGTTCTCTTCTCTTTTTGACAAACCTGACCTTTATAGGTCCCTTAGAAGATCTTTTGTCTTTTCCCTTTTTGGAGGGCCCCGCCTCTACAACAACCAACTTTGAAAAATTATCATCTTTAAAACTCATTCCCCAAGAGGCGAGCCATGCTTTGGTGCATGCAAGAATCAGGGCTGATCTATCTGTAATGGAGGCTTTTTCACTGATAGACCAATCAATAGGTGGGAAAACATATTGATCTTCATTCAATCCATCATAGGAAAGATCTAGAACACTTTCATTATCGCTAGTACCTTTTGGTATGATCAGCAAGCTCAAGTGTCTGAATTTCAGCAAGTGTCAACCTGGTATGATCTTTTCTTCAGACAGCAACCTCATCAGGTAAATCAATCCAGATGTCTTCTATGCTTGGCATGTGCGGGTAGCAGAGTTCCATATGCCTTGAGGACTCCTCGAAAATCAAACCTATCTCGGGGCTTCATGTGCTTCTTCAACTTATCTTGAAGCTCATGGACAACGTTCTTGGCTTTAACCACTGTTGAACAAGTATACCTTCCAATAGACATTGGGAAAGATACAACGGCCTTGTGTTTACTCTGTTGGAACTTGTGAAAATCCAACAATTGCCTGACCAAATCCATCAAGATTAGTTTGTCCCCTGGATATCTGGGCAAACAGAAAGGATCCCCTGGGTACATGACTACTCGAAGATATGTGAACTTCTTAAATTTCAAGAAGACACAACCCCATTTTGAAACTTCAGCCCATGCCTCATCAGAAAACTCTCATTTTCCTCAGTTTGGGGCTTAACCTGCAGATGTTCTCGTAAAAGAAGGCATCGTTTACCCTTCTAAATTGGTCTTCAGATCCTTTTCTTGTCAGCTGAGGAAAATACTAATAAACATGCTCCATTGTCTTGTTCCCCTTGGTGTCCAACCCGAGATACTTCCTCATGCCGGCTGCTGCATAGGTGACATACGAGGACATATAAAATTTTCCCGTAGACAAGACTGTTGTCATTTTAGAATCTATCTCGTTACTGATAAGAGTACCCCAATCAATTCCCTTATTGATTATTCTTAATAATGATTATGAACTGGTACATCCATCCTTGGAAAAAATTTGACTCGGGGAAACCAAAAACCTGACTCAACAAAGTAATGATATCATTGATTTCTTAAATGAAATTACTTCTAGGAACAAGTTTTGGGAACCTAGAAACAGTCTGGTTTGGCTTTGATTAGGAATTTCCTATTCACATGCTTGATGCAATCCTCTTGATCATTGTCCCAAGATTTTTGGGCTGACTTGAGATCCACATCTCCATATTCCAAAAAATTAGGTAGCTTGAGAAGGTCATCAAAGTAACCTCCGTCCAACTTGATTACAACTTCTCCCGCCTTATTTTTTCACAGAACGAGAAGCAGAGTCATAATTCGAAGCACAGGCTAAGATGAACTCAGGGCATTGAGCAGACATAGGGAAAACTGTTGCAAGAGGTAGACCACTGTCAAACTATTGATTTCATCCATGGAGTCTGAGAAGAGCTCTTGACCTTATTCCAAAAATCCACCATATCTATGTTTCTGAGCTCTGTATCCCGGATGTCGTAATTATAGTCAATGTAGGAGGGAGACTCCACCTTTTTGAACTTGTACTTCATCCTCCCTGATTTTTCAGTCTTATCTTGTGATGGACCAGGGTCCGACATGAGGAATTTCAAAGGAGGAGAGTGTTGGAGATCAGAAGGTGTTGAACACTTCGGAAAACCCGACGCACTGGAGATGCCGGAAAGATGGAAAAACCCGACACACTGAGGAGGATGCCAGAGAGTTCAGAAAACCTGACACACTGAAGAGGATGCCAGAGAGTTTGGAAAACCGGACACACTGAAGAGGATGTCAAAGATTTCAGAAAACCCGACACACTGAGATGAGGATTCCGGAGAGTTCACACTAGAATGTCGGAAACTTTAAACTTTCTGATATACTGCGGGTTTTGAACACTGCAAAGCACCCTGCGAAACCCGAGAAGAGGGAATGGGGTAATTGTTGAGTTGAAACATGCAAGTTTTTCTTCACCATTGTTGATATCCCCAATATATTTTTAATTACAACAACATTCTTACAAGGAATAAAACAAAGTGATCATTCCAAAGGGGGGAACCCTAAAACACAAACTTGATTTAGAAAACAACCCCCAAAATGGAAAAGATAAAACCCTGAATAACCCTGATAAGAAAAAGACAGAAACCTCGGAAGAATTCTTTACACAATTATTCCACAAAAACCACAAACAAAGAATAAAGAAAAATACCTTCAAACTCAGAATGAAGAAATGATAAAAAATGAGCAATGCTATCAGGCACAGGGGCGAGTCAGGTTTTTGGGTTGAAGATTCATGCGCGAAAATCCACGAGGTAAAAAGTACGTCTGGTAAAAATGATGTGGAAATCCAAATATTTATAAGAAATTCCGCATTTAATACACTTCAGTTGACACGTGCCAAAGTACCCGGAACAACTCGGCATTAATGCCATGTCAGCATGCTTGGGATATCTAAAAACCCAACACAAAGGATTTTATTGCAATTCAGGTTTCAGGTTGCGGGAAACAAGCGACATGAAGCATCATGCTTGATGGTCCTGGAAACCTGAAACAAAGGAGTAAATCAGGCTTCAGGGATCGGAAGACATGTGACATGAAGCATGTTTTGACGAAGGCATGTTCCGATGCTTGGAAGGTCCCACAAACCTGGACTCACCTTACTTGATGCGGGTTTCAGGTTTCCGGGAACACACAACATGAAGCATCCAAAACACATGTTGTCTTGCTTGTGAAACCTGAAAACCTGATTATCTCTCTGAAAGGTGAATTCTTAGAAAACCAGCTCAAAAATTTCTTAGGGTTATCTCATTTTTGGCGTAAACTCAAAAATGAGATAACAACTGGCTCTAGTTGGGGACTTTCTTTGTGATATCAAAGGAAGAGAACTCAAAATCTCTGGCTTTATCCATTGGGCTACGGAGTCAGAAAAGAAGAAAACCGAAAAACAAAACAAGGAAAGAAAGAAGACTAAAAGCAAACACACGACAGAAAATAAAGTATGTACAATGCAAAAGAGCATCTTGCATTAATGATGGAACAACTTTAGATGTTGACCGCTGAAAGGAAAAGGGAGTAACTCTCCATCAAGATATGATAGATGGAAACTATTTTCACCACTCAGCTGATGAATCTTAAAAGGTCCTTTCCACAAAGAATCAAACTTTCTGTGCATTCCTTTCTACTCCCTCCTCTTATCCCAAAGCAACACCAGGTCTCCAATTTGGAAATTACGTTGTCCTTGATTTCTTGTCAAAAAATTTCTTTACTTTTCTTTGATGATCTGCAATGCGATCAACCACCTTGCTCTCGTTCCTCTTCTAGCCTAGCTAGGTACATAACCCTTTTTTCAATAGAATTTTGAAAAGTCACATCTTCGACTGCTTTGGCCAACTGTAAGGCTAGCAACTCTACTGAGATAGGAATCTCAGCATCGATCCCATACAGTACTTGGAAAGGAGACATTCCTATAGCTCACTTTGGGGTAATCCGATCAGCCCACAACGCATCATACAATGCTTTGTGCCATGTCCTCTGGTTTTCATCTACTAGCTTTCTAATTATGGTAACCAGGTTCTTGTTGCTGGACTCAGCTTGCCCATTGCCTTGGGGATAATAATCAGATGAGTGAGCTAGGGTGATGCCGAATCCATAGCAAAATTCTGTCAACTCATGTGATGAGAAATTGGAGGCATTTTCAGCCACAATCTTGTGAGGCACACCGAATCTGACAATTATATTTTCTTTAAGGAACTTGCACACAGGCTTCTGAGGTTACTTGCTTTATTGGCGCGGCTTCCACCCACTTGGTAAAATAGTCTATAGCAGTCAGCACGTAATTGTGTCCAGCACTGGAGGTAGGATTCAACGTTCCAATGAAGTCAATTCCCCACTAGTGGAAAGGTTCTTCAATCACTACGGGCTTCAGGGGAAGAGCTGCTAGCTTAGGATGACCAACGAAATGTTGACAAGCTTCACACTTGGACACCCACTCTACTAAATCCTGAAAGAGAGTAGGCAAATAGTACCTAGCCTGCAGAATCTTATAAGCTGTTACAGAGGATGAGAAATGTCCTCTGCATACTAGGCTATGGAAGGATTCTAACAACTTTAACTGTTGTGATTTATCAACACAACACAGGAATACACCATCAATACCTTTATTGTATATTTCATTATCCCACAGGAGGTATCTTGACAGATCTTAAATTGACTTTCCTCTTCTCCTTTTAGCTTAAATGCGGGGGAATTCACCATAAGTCAGAAAGAAAGAAATATCTGTGTACCATTCATCAGTTGTACTCACGAAAAGCACCATGGGCAACTTTGAAGAGGTATCTTTGGTCTTTTCACATTCTGCTTCAGCATGGTTTTCTGCGATCAATTGGCACAGGCCCCTTCCTTGTACCAACTTGGTAGGTCTAATGTCCAAGTCATACTCCTAAACTTTAGCTATCCAGGTACCTCATTGGATCCCCAGCTCTTGTTGAGTCAAAATGGATTTAATGGCAGTGTTGGGAACAAGAACGAGGGTATGGGAGTTCAGCACATAGTACCTGAAATGTTTCACCACTCATACCACTGCATAAGCATGCTTTTCAATTTGTGACATTTTTAGCTCATGTTCCTTTAATGGACAACTCATAAAAGCGATGGGAGCTTCAATTCCCTCCCCGTTCTCCTGCATCAGGATGGCCGACACTGTGTGAGCAGAGGTGTAGCTGTACATAATGAAATCTTATTTGAAATCTGGACATACTAGGATAGGATCGCAAGCAACTACCCTTTTGAATTCATCAAATGCAAGCTTCCCTTCAGTACTCCACTAAAATGGAATTTTTCCTTTCATCATCCCAAGGATATCCTTGGTTTTATCAGCGAAATCAAGTACAAACCTTCTTATGAAATTGACCTTTCTGAAGAAGGAATGAACTCCAGTTTTACTTGTGGGTAGGATAAGGCTCTGAATGGCCTTTACCCTTTCTAGGTCAATTTTGGTTCCTTCTCTAGTCATGATATGACCCAGCAACTTTCCTTTAGTCACTCCAAACATGGACTTCTTGGGATTTAATGAAATCCCATGACGCCTGCATCTCAAGAGTACTTGCTCTAAATGATCATAATGATCACTCTGTTTTTTAGAGAAAATGGTCAAGTCATCCAAATATACCACTATGACTTTGCCCATCAGGTCTCTGAATGCCAAGTCCATAGCTCTCTGAAAGGTGGCTCCGGCATTGATCAAGCCGAAAGGCATCCTCCTGTAAGCAAAGGTACCCCATGGGGTTGTGAAGGCCGTCTTGTGTTGATCCTCAGTAGCTACCTCAACTTGATTATATCCTGAAAATCCGTCGAGCATGGATAGAATTTCTGATCCAGTAACAGTTTGTAACACCTGATCCATGATAGGCAAGGGATAGTTTTCCTTTAATGATGACCGATTCAGGTTCCAGAAATCAACACAAATTATATTTCACCATTCTTCTTCCTGACAGGGATGCGATGTTAGCAATCCAGGTGGAGTGATGGATTGGAAAAATAATTCTGGCATCTAACATTTTCTGAATTTCTGCAAGGATAGTCCCTGAGATCTTGGGATTGTAATGTCTTTGCTTCTACCTGTATGGTTTTACATCAGGCTTCAAAGGGATATTGTGTTGTACGTCTTTGGGCTTGAAGGATTTTAAATCTGCATAAGACCAGGCTAAGACATCCATGTATCTCTTCAGGAGTGAAGTGAATTTTGCTTTCTCCTCAGGGGAACAACATTTCCCAATATTCACCATCTGAGGTTGATCAGATGAACCTAGATTGACTTGATCTACTTCCGAGGAAGAAGCTCCTTCAAGTTGTCTCTTGTTTTGAATAAAATGGTCATGCTTGTCAAACAAACCCTCCAGAGAAACCAGACCTTTGGGTATCTTGTTTCCTTTAAGCTGAATAAACTCACCATCAACCTCTTGATATGGATCTGAGATAGATTCACGGAAAGCTGATTCCGAACCTTCAAAGTACAGCTCACTAAAATTGTCAGCCTTTTCTAGAAAAGTCAACACTTGTTGATCATCATTGAACACTTGCCAATGAGCCATGTTATCTGGGATACTGGGACGATACACAATCTCAATGGTGTATGTATCTTGTTTGAACTGGGGATGAGGGAGAAGGAGGGATGTAGACACGGCCAAAGAATCAGCCTTGTCATTATAATCTCTCAAAACTGCCTTAATGGAGAATGCATCAAAGTATTCTATATTATCCCAAACTTTGTTCCTGTAATGTCTCAAGCGATCATTTTTTACCTGATAGATTCCCTTTACCTGGTTGACAATCAGCTCCATATCCCCTTGAACCTTGATATTTTGAATTCCCTTATGTCTGGCCGATTCTAATCCTAGTAACAGAGCTTCATATTCAGCCATGTTATTAGTATTATCAAACTGCAATTTGAAAGCAAAGGGGAAAATCTCAGAATTAGGAGATATAAGAACTACACCAGCGCGTGATCTGGTGGTTGAGAAGCTACCATCAAATTCGAGGGTCCAAATAGCATTAGGATCTTCTTTCTTGACATCCACAGCTGGTATCTCTGATGTCATGAAATAATTTCCAAAGCTAGCATCTTCGAAAAGAATTTGAGCCTTAGGGTCATCTGATTTAGTTACCAAATACCTCGCCTGAGGTTCAGGATGGAGAACATGATAAACCCCATTGACTGGAATCCTAGCCTTGGTCCAATCCATATTAATCTCTCCTCCGACGTCTTTACAAAAACCTCTACCCAAGAGGATACCGTAAGCTGCAGGGATGTCAGCAACTAGAATGGTCATTTTCACTCTCTTCTCTGGGAAGGAAATGAATGCAAACTGTGCATCTTTGATTTGACCAATCAAGGGAACTTGTTTGGTTTCCATGGAGTAATAATGTCCATATGACTTAGTCAAAGTAAGCCCAAGGGCATGGGCTACTTTTGCGGGCATAACATTGTCGGAGGCCCCTGAGTCAATGATGCAATTGCTGAGTTTAAACCCATTTATTAGCAAAGAAAAATAAAATGGTTCAATATTTCCTGAAGAGGAAGCAGAGGTCAGATTGTTTTGAGGTGGGGGTTGAGTAGGATTTGGAAGGAGACCTTTTAAAGGTGGGGGAATGGTGGCTTTACTTCTAATGAATTTGGTAAGTTTTTCGAACTGTTCAGGATTTGACTGAAGGTATTCATCTTCTGACATTTGGATCTTGGTTCTTTTTGCATGATCGATAATGTCAAAAGTAGTATAAGAAGGGGTGATGGTAGGCTCAGTTCTAATCACGTGAGCTTGAGCTGGGGCACTAACCTTAGGAGAAAGAGAATGAGGAGAAGTTGTTACCTTTTTGGTGACTTCTCTTTCAGTTTGCACTGAAATAGGAGCACCTCTCTTAACTATGGCTATGGGAGGTTCCTTGTTCTTCTCCTTGGGGCTTTCAAGAGGTTTTCTTGGATTCTGAGATTGGGATCGAGTGAAGACAAAAAATGACTGACCATCCGATGCGCATTCATCCTCTTCATATTCCAAATACCCAATGTTAGAGTCGCCAACCGAATCATCATAAGACTCATCAGCATATCTTGAAGCTTCAAAAGCCTCGGGGGAATATTGTTCTTTGGGTTCCTCCTCTTCTTTGACTATTTCTACTACTGCATTGACGGGAGGAGCTTCAATTTCCAGTCTTGGTTGAACAAGAGTTAACCGCAGCCTATCTCTTGCAGGTGCACCATTGTTGTTATTGAAATTCTGTCTAGGGATTTCTCGATATGGAACATTGCTCGCCTACTGGGACATTTAGTTTTTTAAAGAAATCAAATCATTAGCCATTTGTTGGATCATAGGGTCAGTATTACCTTGAGAAGAACCTTAATTTTTAGGTTTGGGTACATCTTTCCTGATTCTTCTGGATCAAAATGATTCATCCTCTATTTCAATAGCTGTTGATTGAGTGATAGCCAAATATGGGATGGCCGACCTTCTTAATAGAAAGCTCACATCGGGAGGCTGAGCATTAATGAAGAAGCATTTCTGATTTTCTGGAGTAGGTACAACTATTTCTAGAATCTTTCGGATCAGCTTGTTAAACTTTTCCATGAAGTCCCGCATGGGTTCATGCGATTCCTTCTTCATATGGGTAAGTTGTGCTAACAAAGCATGAGAATCTTCGGCTGGTTTGAAATGTGCTTCGAATCTGGTCCTCATGGTAGCCCAATTTTGTGATGCATGCATTCAGAAGGTGGTAAAACCATTCGGCTACTGCACCGTGCAATGTTTCAACAAAGAGTCGAATAGAGACATCTTCGTGAGCTACTCCAAGGACACCACATGCTACAAAGAAAGATGCAATGTGTTCATCAGGATGCTGCTTCCCATCCCCATTGAACTTGGGAATGTTTTTACGTGATCCATGTGGTAACTCATGCAAATGGTGGAGTTAAAGAAAAAGGACCAATAGTTGTGCCCCAAGGCATAGGTTGTGCTGCCATCCTTCTGACAAGAGTGCATATGGGGATCTGAGTGTCAGACAAGAATAACACGTGACAAGTTGTAGACACGTCTCGTTCTACGGGGATCCGGTTTCTCTGAACAAGTGAAGAACTTCTGGTTTGGTTAGAAATAATGTTGTTGGGGAAAAGACTGAAATTGTACTATTGTAGTAACTCAAAGAGTTCAATTTCACCCCGGGCTTAGCGAACCAAGTGAAGATCAAAGAAAGAGATAGAAAATAAGGCAAATACTTCTTTACACTATAAATCTGTATTCCCCAGTGGAGTCGCCAAAAACTTGGTGGATATTTTGTCACCAAAATATGAGGTTCAACCATAGTACATGATTAAATCCCTCCTCAAAGACAGGTGAGGCTGCCTATATCTTCTAAAACACAACATAAATAAGATACACTAATCTAACCATTAGGGTTGGGATAGAATCCTAAAATCCATATCCGCACTATGTGAAGATGTTGTTTTCATAATCTCAATGTAAGAAGCACAAAGTTTGAGTAAACAAAATAATCATACGAGCTTTATCAACTTCTATTCCTAAGAACAATAAATGATTAAAAGAAAACACAAAGTTTTTCTTCTTCACAATAGCTCCCAATATTTCAAAAATCTCAACCCTTTGGAATGTACACACATCCCTTATTTATAATAAAAATAGTTGAGAGAAAATAGGATGAAACCTAGAAAACAGTCTTTTAACAAGAGTCCTATTTTGCTTGACTCTCACGTAGGAGACCAAGTCAAAATATGATTCCTATGTGACGAAACAGAAATGAAAAAGACATGTCAATTTCAAGATTGAAATGACACGAAACATCAAGACTTAGTCTGAATCATCATCTTTTTCTTCCTCATCTTTCCTTCCTCCAACTGAGCCTATTTGTTCCGAAATTCTTGGAACTTCCAGATTATACCTTGCATCTCATTTTCATCAGGCGCAGTGGAATGATCACTCAAGACTTCACATGTTTCGTGAGTGTCACTGGCACTACCGAGAAGTTTTCTCAATCTTTTGTTGAGTTTTCTCAGGGCCTCCAAATAATTTTCAATCTTTACAAACCTGTCAATGATTTCAATACCAAATCCGTGAGTTGGTTCATGCTGAATAGATTCTTGGACTTGTTTGAAAAGATCATCAGCTGATAGGATGCCCGAATTTCCAACTGACACTTTTGCACAAATTTTAAGCAATTCTTCTTCCAGGTCACTTTTTCCATCATTCAATTGATCCCTTGATTCTCTCAATTTACCACAGGCTTCATTGAGAATATTTACCCTGAATCTGATGGCTTTGGTCAGCTGGAAATGCTTATCCACATGTGGGATGATGCCTTCTTCTACCAAGAGGCGTGATGGCATTTGCTTCAATGCCTGGAGAGCTTCGAAAGTCAAATCAAGATGTCCAATTTCTTGAGAGAAATCATCATCCATCTTTTCCCCATCACTCTGAATATTCCCCAAATATTGATAGACTTCCATGACATCTTGAATCACTTCCTTCCCCTATTGGAGCAGCCTTTGGATCCATTCATCGACCACCCTTCCTTTTTTATTAATCTTCTCAATTGTAGGCACTGATGAGAAATCGAATTTGACAGGGATAGAGGAAGATGGTATGGATTCAAGGGGTTTTGAGAGCTTAAGCAATACCTCAGTCAACTGCTCCACCTTTCTTTTAAGCTCATCTCTACTGTCTTTTGTTTCCTTCAATTTCTAGCACATCACGTTTGTAGCATCCCATGCATCCTGTTGTGCTCCTTCTGTTGTCACCTCTTCTAGAGCCACCCTGGTTATCTGATAGTCAGAGGCTGTTATGTCCTCTTTGGTTTTTTCAGTTGCAGGAGTGGCGATCTCTGCAAACTTATGCCCTGAAGCATCCACCAAAACCCTTGAAACTATTTTGGGTTTCTTGGCTGATTTAGTAGTAGAAGCCTTGAGTGAGCTAAAATCAAAGGCTGGTATGGGTACAATCACCTTCCTCTTCCTCAGAGTTTTCTCAAGTAGCCATTGAGGCGTGTCAGAGGGAGTTGCCACTATTGTAAGAGTTGGTATCATACTTTCAGGAGGAGAGGGATCTAATGGCGAAGTGGGGATAGTTACCAATGTGGCAGTAGATTCAATAAAAAGAGGCATAGGAGGGGGCGTGTTTGGTGATTACTTTGGTTACAGCAGAGAGGGGTGAGAGTCCAGAGAAAATGCTAGCCATGATTAAAGAAGTCGATGGGGAATGAGGAGGTAGAAGTGGTTGTGAGGGAGGAAGTGCAGATCCAGACTCCAAGGCCTGGGATGCAAGAGATAAGGTCTCTTCAGTTGGGTAGTCAACAAATGGTGAAACCAGAGGCTGGCTTCCTTCTCCTTCCAAAGAAATTTCTCCTATTTCTGGTGGTGTTGGTGATTCTGGCACATTCACCGTTTCAACTGGAGAAACAATTGAAGATATTTCTCGTTCTCTTCTCTTCTTGACAAACTTGACCTTTATAGGTCTTCCTTAGAAGATTTTTTTTCTTTTCCCTTTTTGGAGGGCCCCACCTCTGCAGCAACCAACTTTGAAAAATTATCATCTTTAAAACTCATTCCCCAAGAGGTGAGCCATGCTTTGGTGTGTGTAATAATTAGGGCTGACCTATCTGTAATGGAGGCTTTTTCACTGATAGACCAATCAATAGGTGGGAAAACATATTGATCTTCATTCAGTCCATCATAGGAAGGGTCCAGAACACTTTCATTATCGCTAGTACCTTCTGGTAAGTTAGCGAGCTCAAGTGTTTGAATCTCAGCAAGTGTCAATCTACTATGATCTTTTCTTCAGACAGCAACCTCATCACGTAAATCAATCCAGACGTCTTCTATGCTTGGCACGTGCGGGTAGAGAGTTCCATATGCCCTAAGGACTCCTCGAATATCAAACCCGTCTTGGGGCTTCATGTGCTTCTTCAATTTATCTTGAAGCTCATGGACAACATTCTTAGCTTTCAACACCGTCGAACAAGTATACCTTCCAATAGAAATTGGGAAAGATACAGTGCCTTGTGTTTACTCTGTTGGAACTTGTGAAAATCCAACAATTACCTGACCAACTCCATCAAGATTAGTTTGTCCCCTGGATATCTGGGAAAATGGAAAGGATCCCCTGGGTACATGACTACTCAAAGATATGTGAACTTCTTAAATTGCAAGAAGACACAACCCCATTTTGAAACTTCAGCCCATGCTTCATCAGACTTAACCTGCAGATGTTCTCATAAAAGAAGGCATCGTTTACCCTTCTGAATTGGTCTTCAGACCCTTTTTTTGTCAGCTGAGGGAAATAATGATAAACATGTTCCACTGTCTTGTTCCCCTTGGTGTCCAACCCGGGATAGTTCCTCATACCGGCCGCTGCATAGGTGACATACGAGGACATGTAAAACTTTCCCGTAGACAACACTATTGTCATTTGAGAATCTATCTCGTTACTGATAAGAGTACCCCAATCAGTTCCCTGTTGATTCTTCTTAATAGTGATCATGAACTCGTACATCCATCCTTGGAAAACATTTGATTCGGGGAAACCAAAAACCTGACTCAACAAAGTAATGATATCATTGATTTCCTGAATGAAATCACTTCTGGGAACAAGTCTTGGGAACCTGGAAACAGCCGGTTTGGCTTTGATTAGGAACTTCTTATTCACGTGCTTGATGCAATCCTCCTGATCATTATCCCAAGATTTTTGGGCTGACTTGAGATCCACATCTCCATATTCCTCAAAATTAGGCAGCTTGAGAAGGTCATCAAAGTAACCTCCATCCAACTTGATTACAACTTCTCCCGCCTGGTTTTTCATAGAACGAGAAGCAGATTCATAATTTGAAGCACAGGCTAAGATGAACTCGGGGCACTGAGCGGACATAGGGAAGCCTGCTGCAAGAGGTAGGCCACTGCCAACTATTGATTTCATCCATGGAGTTTGAGAAGGGCTCTTGACCCTATTCCAGAAATCCTCCATGTCTACGTTTCCGAGCTCTGTATCTCGGATGTCGAAATTACAGTCAATATAGGATGGAGACTCCACCTTCCTGAATTTGTATTTCATCCTCCCTGACTTTTCAGTCTTTTCTTGTGATGGACCAGGGTCCAACATGAGGAATTTCAAAGGAGGAGAGTGTCAGAGATCAGAAGATGTTGATCACTGCAAAAAACCCAACACACTGGCGATGCCGAGGATGTCCCTGGGGAATGCCGAACAGAGTTCGGAAAACCTGACACACTAAAAAGATACTAGAGAATTTGGAAAACCTGACACACTGAAGAGGATGCTGGAGAGTTCAGAAAACCCGTCACGAGAAAGATTGAGCTTTCCTGATATACTGCGGTTTTGAACACTTCAAAGCACCCTGCGAAACCCGAGAAGAGGGAATAGGGTAATTGTTGAGTTGAAACATGCGGGTTTCCTTCACCATTTATATCCCAAACATATTTTTAATTATAAAAACATTCCGGGGAATAAAACAAAGTGATAATTCCAAAGGGGTAAACCCTAAAACATAAACCTGATTTAGAAAACAACCCCTAAAATGGAAAAGATAGAAATCCCAAAACAACCCTGATAAGAAACTTGGAAGAATTCCTTACACAATTAATCCACAAAAACCACAAACAAAGAATGAAGAAAAATACCTTCAACCAGGACAAGGAATGATAAAAAACGAGCAATGCAATCAGGCACAGAGGCGAGTTTCTGTTTTGGGGTCGAAGATGCATGCGTGAAAATCCACGAGGTAAAAAGTACGTCTGGTAAAAATGACGTGGAAATTTGAATATATATAAGAAAATTTGCATTTAATACACTTCAGTTGACACGTGCCAACCAGCCGACAACTCGGATTAATGCCATGTCATCATGCTCGGGATATCCGGAAACCTAAAACAAAGGTTTTTAGAGTAATTTGGGTTTCGGGTTACGGGAAACAATCGACATGAAGCATGATGCTTGATGGCCCCGGAAACCTGAAACAAAGGAGTAAATCAGGCTTCGGGGATCAGAAGACATGTGACACGAAGCATGTTTTGATGAAGGCATGTTCCGATGCTCAAAAGGTCCACAAACCCGACTTACCTTACTTGATGCGGGTTTCGGGTTTCGGGGAACACACAACATGAAGCACCCAAAACACATGTTGTCTTGCTTGTGAAACCCGAAAACCCGATTATCTCTCTGAAAGGTAATTTTTAATAAACCAGCTCAAAAATTTCTTAGGGTTATCTGATTTTTTTTTTGGCATAAACTCAAAAATGAGATAACAGAACGCATTGCTGAGGGAGCTGTCAAGGAGTTATCTAAAGATGAGGTTGATGCCCCTCTTGTTTTTTTCCTTAGTTTGATAGATGTATGGTATGCTGACAATGCTCACTTTTTGGCCTGTGGAGAATGTCCATCTCACTGAGTTCCAAAGAGAAAAGAGCCATAAAACTCAGGTCTACACAATATGTGTTATGGGAGAATGCTTTATTCAAACGAGGCATAGATGGAAGTTTTTTGAAGTTTGTAGACAAGGAACAACAAAAGAAGTTGTTCTCTTCTTTTCATGATCATGCTTGTGTAGGTCATTTCTCCTCAGTTGTAACATCTCATAAAAAACTTCAAGCTGGTTATTATTGGGCCACTCTATTCAGAGATGCATCAAAAAGGGTTGATAAATGTGAAGCATGCCAAACAGTTTTTGGAAGACCTAAGTTTGTTGTTTTGCCTCTCAATCTTGTAGTGATTGAAGAGCCATTTCAAAAATGGGGTTTATACTTCATTTGAGCACTCAATCCATCTTCCATTGCTGGAAATAATCATGTGTTTACTACCATAGATTACTTCACCAAGTGGGTGGAAGCCATCCCAGTCAAGAGCACTACCTCTGAGATAGTTTACAACTTCATTAAGGAGAACATAAAGATCAAGTTTGGGATCCCAAAAAAGATTGTGACGAAAGATGATTCTAAATTTTCTTCTGCTGAGATGATGGAATTCTACTATGGATATTGGATTTTCCTTAATCACTCTTCATATTACTACCCCCAAGGGAATGAACAGGCAAAAGCGAAAAACAAGAATCTAGTAACTATAGTTAGAAAGGTTGTAAATGATTCTCAGAGAAATTGGCATAAGAAGATATATGATGCACTTTGGGATGATAGAATTACACCCAAGAGAGAAATTGGAATGTCCCCTTTCCAAGTGGTGTTTGGTGTAGAAGCTCAACTTTCAGTTACAATGGAATTGCAAGCCTTGCATCTGATGAAAATCATTAAAGACTCAAGTTTCAATAGCTCTTTGGATAAGAGAATTTTTTACCTTCAAAAGCTCAATGAAGACAAATTACAAGTGGTGGATAGGATAGAAGCTCATCACTTGAAAGTGAAGGCTTTTTTTGACAAGAAAGAAAAACCCAAATTTTTCCAAGTGGGAGACATTGTGGTGCATTGGGACAAAAGACATGAGCCACAAGGAAGTCATGGTATGTTTGATTCTCTTTGGCTTCCTCCTTTTAGAATCAGACATTTTGCTAGAGAGAACTATTTTTATCTAGATTACATGGATGGTTCTCCTCTCCCACATCCTTATAGTGGGAATTATTTTAAGTTTTTCAAGTCCTAGGTTACTAGGAAGTCCTTTTGTATATTCTATACAGTGTTTTGGCTTCGACCGTTCTTTCATGTTTTGTTTTGGGTCTTGTTGGTGATAAAAATAGTCTCACCCTAGTTTTCCATTAAAAATCTATTGATTTGCGGCCTCTGTTACTTTATTTATTCTCTGTGTTGGCCTTGGTTAATCCTTGTTACCATTTTAATCTGTTCCTAAGTCATATATCACTTATAGGTCCATGGTTTTCTCCTAGTTTCTTTTTTCCTGTTAAAAGATATATATTTTGAGTCCCCCATGTTCTATTCCTTAAAAAACTCATGTTTTCCCATTCTCTCTATTCTCCATAGTCAAGATTTGTCTTCCTTACCATTTCTGCCATAAATACTTGGAGAAGAATGAATGGATGTGTCCCTGAAGAACGTATTTGAGCACTGTAACATTTCTAAACCTTCTGTCCTTCAAGAAAATTTCATTCCCAAGATCAAATAATCATTTTTCTATTTTTTTACGGTTTGACGTGCATTTCTCCTGGTCAAATTTGTATTATAGCATCGATAGGGGATGTGGCACCTTTTGGTTGGACATGGATCTATTGGGTACTTGTAAAAATTCATGAAAATCCACAACTCAAAATGTGTCCACATGGAGGCATGGTGCTCATTTGAGGATCTACTTTTGGGTTTTTCATTGGAGTAGTGTCGGGGGAACCCGTGGAAACTTCCGCTGCTTGGCCCGGTCTTAGACAATTTTTCATGCAGTTAGAGTAGTTTTGCGGAACATGACACATGGTGAGCTCGCGCTCATTTAGGGTCTCTGCTTTAGGCACCATCGTGAAGTTGTGTCATGGAGACACGTGGAGAAACCGTGCATGTTCAGGGGACTCGGCCCTTGAGTTTAATTTTAAAGAAGTGTCAGAGCTGACACATGGAGGCCTCCGCTCACTTTGCATTTTGCTTGAAATTTTCAACAGCCAAAGGAGATTGTATTGGAGCATGACACATGGTGCCTTCCACTAAGTTTAAATCATTTAGATAGACTTTTTTGGAGTATGACACATGGTGAGCCCGTGCTCATTCAAGGTATCAAATTTTTGGGACCATCTCAAGGTACACCATGGTGACACGTGGCAGTTTGAAAATTCAATGAGGTGGGGAGGCGGGCCATTAGAGGCAACTTGGATGTTTTTCCCCTTAAGGATTAAAATCTCAAAATGGCCCACAAGCCCAATAAGGGAAAAGGTCAACGTTTTACTCCGCTCAACAGCAGAGGTGTGGGCTCTCAGGGGAAATTTGGAAAAAAATCCTTTAGGAGAAAAGATTCAAAAGTAAAAAGGAAGCGTGGCCCCACTCCATTCACATTTGGACAAGTGTCAGGCTCATTTCCCAAGGGCAGAGCTGTGGGGAAAATTTGGAAAATTTTCCCTTTTCCAAAAGGAGAGTAACATCACAAAATTTGAGCGTGGTTCCTATTCTAATCATATTTGGGTACGTCTTAGGCTCATTTTCCGAGGGCAGAGGTGTGGGGTAAAATGGAATTTTTTTCCATTTTTTCAAAAATTTGTAAAAATTCAAGGGAAGCCCCCCGGGTCTATTTTGAAGCCTGAATCTACCACATGGATGGCCCAAATTCAAAGTAAAGATCAACGATAGCTATGAGTCTAAATCTGATTTTCCCACCCATTTCTCTGAAACATGTTTGGAAGTGCGAGTCTTCATGATTTCTTGTTATTTTCTACACGCTAAGTAGAAAAGGAAGTTAATGTTGATATTTGAAGTTTGGTGGGAAGATCTGGAAGGTGTCTTTCACCATTAAAATGGTTTGAATTTCATGCCCAATCAGAGGTTCCATTTTTCCTCTCCCGAGAACGCAAGGGGATAGATTTGATAGATTAGGGGTTGAGGTGGCTGGAAAATTGATGGAAGAGTGATCTACTAAAGCAAGGAGTTCAATGTGGGAGGCATTTGATGAAATCTCCCCCCTCAAGCACCTGGAGACTTCTTGCATATTTGATTCTAAGAATCACGAAAGAATCATGGCGAGCACTGGTGCATTTAATGTTTTTGTCTTTCGGGGAGAGGGGTGTTGTTGTAAAGGTTATAAATGACACAAATTTTTCATGCAAAAGGGTTGGAAGTTGGAGGTTAGATTGCTAGAGGTCAAAGAAGATTCCAAGAGGAAAATTTGAGTAAGCTTGTCTTTTGAGAACCCATCTGCGAAACTATGTTATCTCTTTTTGTATTAATCGTTATTGTGTCAAGGTGGTTGCAAGTGTATAGCCATTGACAAGCTTTGAGATTTTTCTGTGAAACTTTCCCTTGCTAATAGACTTAATCAAATTTGAGTTATTTATGTGTTGTCTTGAGAAAAATGTGTTTGTTTTATTTCTGAATGTCTGCAAGTTGTTTTTTCTTGTTTCTTTTGCAATCTTGTATTAAAATCTAATTCAATCACACAGGCCTTAATCCTTGTGATAGTTTAGTGGCACCTACAATTCCATTTCTTAGAAGAGCTTTCATTTGGGATTGGAATAAATCATTTAAAATCACTTTTCTCTCACCTGTTGAAAGAGATTGTCTGTAAGCCTTTGGGTGTACCTTAGGCATGATTTTACTCAAATATTGATGCTTTGTTAGGTTTTCTAACTCGAGCCTTTGTGATAAAATCTCAGAGATTGTGTGAAAGAGTGTTAATCTGGGACTCCATTGAAGCACATATTCTAGTTGAAGAAACATTTTATCTATTCTTTGGCATTTTGTTGGTCTGAATTTCCATTTCGTAAGGTTCCTCAAGGATCTAGTGAATCTAGTTTCACCCTGCCCAACTTCCCACAAAAAATTCAATTAACAACCAATCCTACCCATATTACCCCTATTTTTCATGTGTATACACAAATGCATAATCTCTTTTACCAAAACATGTAGATGATATCAGGGTCTCAAATGTCTTTAGTAACCTTTTCCTTGTTGTGAAAGTATCTCCATGATCTAAAAGTGACAACTTGTAAGATTCATATCTGGGGTGTTGATCATACTTTCCCAAGGTCCTCTCTATAAAATTTATGCAAAAGAAGTATTTCTCATTATTCTTCAAAAAACAAGAGGTTAAAAAATAGGTTCTCTTACCTTGGTTGAAAGGCACAACCTAAAATAGTGAGGATCAGATCACATCCTTTTAAGGTGCTACCCACTCCTCTCAAAGCCTGCAGTGTTAACAAGGAAGTTAGATTTCTTCCCTGGCTACAAAAAAACATGACATAATTTTCTATCTACCTCTTGAGTGTCCCGTATGAAATCCATGATGCTTCTCAGCCTTTGAAGGAGGTTAAAATTTGGTACCAACATGCTTCTGGCACCGTTACTGGGGATATTGTGATTGCAGTTCATTTTCAAACCCTGGTAAAACACTTCTTGTATGCTCCAAGTTCTATGTGTAGTTACTTCAGTTCTCACATCCAGTGTAATAGCTTTTATTTGATAAATCTTGGTAAAGAAAGGTCAGAATCTTTCCATATCTAGTTTCTGGTATTGATAGACATTTGACAGATCATATTTAGTGCATTTGCACAACTGAGGTGGAAATCCTTAGTGGTGACTCCCTGGTTGATCTGATTTTTAAATAAGTCCCAACGTCTTAGAAATTTTTCAAAGTCAGATTTGTTACTAATATTGGCAAAGATGGAAGGAAGAAGATCTTTCTTTGGTAGGGATCCTACTAGGAAATTGTTTCCCAAGAGCTAGGAAAAGAAAAATCATAAGGAAGAAAATCTTGGAGAGTTGTTGGAGAACAACAGACAAGAAGAGGGATCTCCATTGATGAAAGTGAACGACCTATCATTGAAGATTGCCATTCAAGTGACTTTGAATTAGGAAGCCTCTTTATTGAGTTGAACTCTCCAGCTGGAGAAGGGACCCTCATTTGATTTTGAAAGGTTTTCTTCACACTCTACACCTATATTTTCTGAGGTTGATAGGGATTTCCAAGAGACAAGGCCTTTAGGGGTTATCCATTTTGAAAATTATACTCCTTTTTTCCAAAGACCCTCAGACCCTTATCAATTTGTCACCCCTCTAGGGTCACCTCCTCAAAACAGTATGGCCCAGCCCCCACCCATACCTCCATTTGTTGTAAACACTTTTGGACCTATAAATTTTGTGGGAATGGCTGGTTATCCAAATGCAGTGCCTCAAGATGTAAGGAACAGACTACCAACGTTCCAAGGGAACAATTCTATTATTGGTGATCATCATCTAAAGATTTTTATCAATATGATGGAAGACTTTGAGATTAAACATGAAGATGTATATATCAAGATATTTATCCATACCTTGGAAGAGGATGTCTAGGGACTCGTATAAAGCATTGGTCCAGATAACTCTATTGATTCTTGGACTGAGATGAGTAATGCATTTAGATTGTAGTATGGTGATAGGAATGACCCTAGGTTTCTTTTGATAGAATTTAAAAATATCAAAAGAATCCTAATGAGTCAGTACATGATTTCAACACAAGGTTTAATAAGACCTTGAGGAGATTTCCTGTATAGGATAAGGCCTTGTGATGAGTCATGTTTGATCAAATATTCTGATGCATTTGATAAAAAGGCTACATATTACTTAAGAGACAAGAACCCCACAATTTTGAGGTAGGCCTTCACCATGGCTCTGTAAATAGAGAACAACATCACGGTAATTGGAAAGCCTCCAAAAATGGATGGTGTAAAATTGATTAACCCAGAATAACCTCGAACAAGTAAAGCTGTTAATTTGGAGGAGGTTGTGAAAACTTTGGCAGGGGCTGTCAAAGAAATTTCCTACAAACTAGCCCAAGCTAAGAAGGGAATTGGTCAGAGCTCACAAGGTCAACACAAGTAAAAAATCCAAAACAGGTTTACAAATCACCAAATGTCTGATGACAGAGGCAAAGGACCTGTTGGATTTGGAAATAGGAAGCCCCAAGGTAGAGAAAACAGAATGGTGCCTGACCCTTTGGCTGTTAGGGTTGTTGTTGTGGAGGAAACAAATGTCATTGATTGGTGTGACAAATGTTTCATGCCCCATGCTTCTTGTGAAGAAGATCAACAAGAATAAGAAGAAGCTGATGATAATGATGATGATGTCTGCATGATGGGTTGCTCCACAAGCTCACAACAAGGGGAAACTTCAACTGAGGTGATAAGTGCCCAGACTATGCTGCCACTTTTTGGGACTGCATTCATAGCATGACTATTCGTCCTCCATCTCATACTTTAGAAGTAGATACTATACAAAATTTTGAATTTCCCAATAATGAATTTTAATATTTAAGGGCTTTAATGATAAAGAAGTATGATGGAGGCATTCCCTTTGAGAAGATAGACAGTTACTAATGAATGTTGTTGTTGCTCAAGAGAAGGAATATAATGAAAGAATTAAGGTTGTCAAAGGGATAGGGCTTCAAGCCAAGCTAAAATCTCCCTTACTTTCAAACATTCCTAAAGAGGCTCCTAAGAAAGATGCATCTCCGAAAAGTCCTGCAGTACCAAACAAAAATCATACCCCTCCTCATGCCCAAGTTGTCAAAAATCCTGTACCACCTAATGAGTGTGTTGGCTTTCCTTCCAATACTACCTTGCCAAGGAATGTCCCATATGATATTTCCCAAGTTTTAGTCAAATAAAATTCTCTGTTCCAATTTTTGAGTTGCTTAGGATTCCTGAGCACAAAAAGAGAGCATTTGAATACTTGGGATTGAAAGAAGAGAAGACTGCCCTAGGCAGAAATGTAAATATTGTGGAGACTCCTCCAATCATTCAAGAATTAGAGACACCACCAGCATTGGAGGAGCTAGATGAACTTCCTGAGGTCTATTTGGGGACATCCTTGGTGGAATCTCAGATGAATGTGGATCCATTCTTCACCACTTTGATCATTAAGGATAGACTGCTGCACAACTGCATGTTTGACTCAAGGGCATCATGTAATGTCATGCCTTTGGAAGTCATGAATGAGCTAAATATCAAAGTGACAGTAGCATATGGGAAGTGCACTGCCATGGAATCCAGAGAAGTGCCAGTAGTGGGATGTGTGAAGGGTTTGGTGGTGTAGCTTGCAGCTTACCCAAGTAAAAATTTAAAACTTGATGTTGTCATTGATGACTGCCCAGCCAAGTGGGGTATGCTATTACCAAGAAAATGGGTTGCAAGTGTTGGTGGGAGTGTCCAAATGGATATTTCCTAAGCCACCATTCCAATTGAGGGCAGCCTTGTCAGGTTGTATGAAGAAAAGAAAATTTTGCATCTTATTGAGGATCCCAACAATGCATCCTATGAAGTATTGTACACAAATGTTGATGCTGACAACTTTGTAGGATTTGCTGATGGAAAGGAGCACAAGATTGAGGAATGCAAGTGTCTTGAACAAGCATGATCTCCTTGGACTCTATTGTTTGATGGATCTTGCTCCAAGTTTGGGAATGGTGCTGGTGTTGTTCTACTTTCTCCTGGTCAGGAAAAATTTGTTTTTTCCTTCAAACTCAACTTTGAGTGCACCAACAACATTGCTGAGTATGAGGCATTGTTTTGGGTTTAAGAATTGCTTGGAAATATGGTATCAAGGACATCATTGTCAAAGGAGACTCAGAATTAATTGTAAAACAAGTCAAAAACTATATGCCACAAAGAATCAGCGAATGAAATAGTATAAACATGCAGTTTGGGATCTTATTGAGATGTTTGATTCATTCAACATAGTGCATCATGATAGGAAATTCAATGACTTGGCAGACAATCTTGTAGTGTTGGGGTCTCGGTTTGACAATTGTACAATGTCCCCATATTGTGAATATGAGGTTGAGGTATTGACAAGACCCTCTGTCCCTGACAACATTAAACACTGGAAAGTTTTTGATGATGACACTCAGATCAAAAGATTTCTACAAAACAAGGGAGAATTTTTCTGATCAATGCATTGACTTGGAGCCAATGGTATGTACAACAGAGGGAAAGGAAACCTTGTTTGGCAAGGGAATCATCCAGCTAAAGACCAATACCATCCCTAGAGGGTTGGTTGCTCTCAAGTCCAATTTTGATAATGGTGATTTCATTATTAACAGATGCATAACAGCCTCAAGGGATATTGAGGAGCATGATCTTGGTACAAAAGAGAAGCTAAGGAAAATTTGGTTATGCAGTAATCTCAGCAAGGAGGAGAAGTAGTCATACATCCATTTGTTGAAAAAATACCAAGATTGCATGGCTTGGACCTATTCTGAACTAAAAGCATACAGAGAGGACCTGTTTCAGCATGAGATTCCCTTGGAGTCTAATGCAAATCCATTTAGGTAGAAGCAGAGGCCCATCAATCCACTCTTATCTCTCAAAATGCAAGAGGAACTGAAGAAACTGAGGGATGGAGGGATTATTCTGCCCATATGGTATTCTTCTTGGTTCACAAACCTAGTGCCACTGAGAAAGAAGAATGGTGACATCAGGATGTGTAGATTTCAGGAATCTGAACAGAGCATCAATGAAGGATAATTATCCTTTACCAAATATGGAGAACATGCTGCAGTTAGTGACTGGTTCTGAGTTACTTTCCACCTTGGATGGTTTCTCTGGTTATAACCAAGTTGTGGTGAAGGAATCAGAAAGGATCAAGACAACCTTTACTACTCCTTGGGGGACCTATGTTTATGTCAGGATGCCCTTTGGTCTGATGAATGCTAGAGCTACCTTTCAAAGAGTAATGGATGTTGCTTTTGTTGGTTACATCAATGAGTTTATTGCAGTTTATCAAGATGATGTAATTGTATTCTCTAGAAAGAGAAGTGACCACTTGCTACACTTGGAGAAGATGTTGATAAGATGTAGAGAATGTGGCATCTCACTCAATCCAAAGAAGTTCCATTTTGGAGTGCAGAAGGAAAAGTTTCTTGGTCACATTGTGTCACAAGGAGTGATGATTGATCCAGAAAGAGTAGAGGCCATTAGCAAGGTCCCAATCCCAATAACCAAGAAAGGAATTCAGTCCTTCTTTGGGAAGATAAACTTCATCAGAAGATTCATATCAAACTTTGCTGAGTTGACCATTCCAATCACTTCCATGCTAAAGAAATACCAGGTCATCAAATGGGAGGAGGCTGTCATCCAAGATTTTAATGGGATTAAAGAGGCACTAAAGCATGCACCTGTTCTAGAAGCTCCAGACTATAAGAAACCTTTCCAATTGTTTTCCTTTGCTTCAAATAACACTATTGCTTCTTTCCTGCTATAGAAAGATGATGAAGGGGCTAAGAGGCAAATTTCCTTCTTCACTAAGGCCTTGCAGGGGGCTGAGCTGAAGTACACTATCATGGAAAAGAAAACATTTACCTTAGTAAAAAAAACAAAGGTTTTCAGGCCTTACATTTTGAGTTCTAGGATTTTTTCTTATGTTCCCCACACCATGGTGAAGAACATCTTGTCAGAGATGGAAGTCTCAAGAAAGAGATGCAGGTGGGTGAACAAGTTGCAAGAATATGATATGGATATCCAAACCATGGTAAGAGGTTTGGGCTTGGCTAAGCTTATGGCTGAGAGAAACTTGTAAACTATTGTGGTAAATGAGGTAGAAGAAGAAAGGGCATGTTTTTTTGAAATGTTGATGAGTTCTGTGTGGTAGAAGGATGTAATTTTCCATCTCAGACACTTATGTTGCCCTGAGTATTTAAGTAAGAACCAAAAAATAACTCTTAAGTTGGCTTCCCAGAAATATGTCATCACTGATTATGGGTTAGCTTGGAAGAACCTAGAGGGAGTCCTCTTAAGGTGTATTACTGAAGAAGAAGCCCCCAAGATAATTGCTAATATCCATGGAGGAATTTATGGGGGGCATTTTGCTACAAGAGGAACAGCACAAAAGATCCTGAGGGATAGTTATTGGTGGCCAACTCTCTTCAAGGATACAAATCTTTTTTTTATAAGATGTGAGAATTTTCAGCACTTCTCTTGAAGACTGAAAGCTTTAGGCTCCCTTCCTTTGTAGCATGTATCAATTGAAGCTCCATTCAAGCAATGGGGAATGGATGTCATTGGTGAGATTTCATACCCTTCAAGTGCTGGTCATAAGTGGATTCTTGTAGCCATTGATTACTTCACCAAGTGGGTGGAGGCAATCCCCACCAAAAGAGCAACACACCAAATTGTCATGGACTTTCTATTGAACCATATCATCTGTAGGTTTGGGGTGCTAGTCAAGATTGTTGCTGATAATTCCATGAGCTTTAGAGTTAAAAATTTGAAGGAAATGTGCAAGGAGTATGGAATCAACTTGACATATGCCTCCAATTACAATCCCCAAGGAAATGGATAAGTTGAGTCCAGTAAAAAAAATTGCTGAAGATTATCAGAAGAACCTTGGAGATAAACAAGAGAAAGTGGGGTGAACAGTTGAAGTTTTTTGTTTGGGCATATAGGATCACTACTAAAAGAGCCACTAGAAAGATTCCATTTGAGTTGGTGTATGGAACTCAGGCCCTGCTACCCTTTCATGTGTAATTATCCTCATATAAGTTCATTGAATAGCTAGAGGATCAAGAGGTAGGTCCCTATGATGCTCGTATTAACAAGATTGTTGAACTTGATGAAGAGAGGAGGGCATTCCACCAGAGGCATGTAAAGTTCAGAGCAAGGATGAAGAAGTTATTTGATAAGAAGGTCACCCCCAAGGCCTTTAATGTTGGATATTGTGTGCTGCTATGGGAAAGTAGACATGAAGATAAGGGAAAGCATGGAAAGTTTGACTCATTATGGATGGGCCCTTACTCCATTGATATTAGAATTGGTGAACATACCTTCTTTCTCAAGGACTTAGATGGTGAACTGCTCGAATTGCCTATTAATGGTAGGCATTTGAAGCATTTATTGGATTTATTCCCCTTAATCAAGTCAAAAATCTTATGTACAGTGTATAGTATGTTGTTTATTTCATGTCTTTTGTGTTTTTGTTCGTTCTGGTCCTCAGTGACCTGTCTTTTCTGGTTTCTCTGTTTCATTTTTTGGGAGATGGCTCTATTTCTCTACTCTGCAAGTTGACTCCATTGCCCAATGCATATTTTTGGCACTTGGTCTACCTTTGTTCTTGTGGCACTCACAGGGAGTTCCCATCCCCGAGTCGGAGCTGATGTTGGTGCTCAAAATAGTCTTGCCCAAGTTTTCCTTTGAAAATCTCTCGATTTACGACCTTTGTCACTTTCTTTTTCCCCGTGTTGTGTCTGGTTAATCTTTGTTACCTTTTTTAATCTATTCATGGGTCGTAGATCACTTATGGGTCCATGGTTTTCTCCTTGTTTCTTTGTTCCTTCGAAAAAGGTCTGTAATTTGGATCTCCCATTCACTGTTCATCTAAAAACTCAGGTTCTCCCATAGTTTTCATTCTCCATGGTCAGGATTTGTTTTCTTTGTCGTTTCTACCCTAAATACTTAAAGAAAAATTAATGGATGTGTCTCTGATGAACGTATTTGAGTCTTGTAACATTTCTAAATTCTCTGTCCTCGGGGAAATTTTCATTTTCGGGCTCAAATGATTGTTTTTCTGTATTTTATAGTTTAACGGGTGTTTCTTTCGGTCAAATTTACATACTTGCATCAACAGGGGATGTTGCACCTTTTGGTTGGACGCAGCTCAACTGGGTACTTCAAAATTTCTATGAATCACCTCAACTTAAAATGTGTCCACGTGGAGGAATGACACTCGTTTGAAGATATACTTTTTGGTTTGGCCTTAGAGTAGCGCCGAGAGGACATGTGGAGGTTTCCGTTGCATTTCCCGAACTTAGATAAATTTTATGCAGCTAAAATAGTTTTGTGGAGAACAGGGACACATGACAAGCCCGCGCTTGCTCAGAGTCTTTTAAAGAAGTGCCAGGAGGACACTTGGAGGCCTCTTCTCACTTTGCATTTTTCTTGGACTTTTCAATGGCCAAAGGAGACTACCCAGAGCATGACACTTGGCACCTTCTTCTGAGCTTCGAGCCTTCAAACAAATTTTTCCAAGCCAAGCCACATGGCAAGCCCACACTTATTCAAGGTCTCAATTTTTAAGGACCATCTCAAGGTGCACCATAGTGACACATGGCATTTTGACAAGTCAAAAGGAGTAGGGAAGTAGACCATCAGGGGTAACTTGCATTTTTCCCCCCTAATTTTCAAAGGATCGAAACATCAAAATCACCCGTAAGCACGATGGAAGAAAGGTCAAAGCTTGCTCCAGTCAATGGTGAAGGTGCGGGCCTTCGGAGGAAATTTGGAAAATTTCCCTTTATGGGAAATAGAGTTAAAAGTAAAAAAGGAAGCGTGGTTCCACTGGGACCCACATTGGAAACTTGAAGCAGAAGGGCGGAGTTGTGGGGAAAACTTGGAAATATTTCCTTTTTCCAAAAAGAAGGTCAAATGGTAGAATTTATCCGCGGCTCCTTTGGGACTCACCTCAGGACATGTGTCAGGATCATTTCTCGAGGGCGAAGGTGCGGAACAAAATGTGAAATTTTTCCATTTTTCCAAAAGTTGTAAAAGTAAAAAGGAACCCTGAGGCTTGTTTTTTTAAAAATTGAATCTTCCACATGGATGGCCCAAATTCAAAGGAGAAGATCAATGACAGCTATGATTTTGAATCTGATTTTCCCCCCGTTTTACTGAAACATTCCTAAAAGTGTGAGTCTTCATGATTTCTTGGTATTTCCTACACGCAAGGCAGAGACGGAAGTTCATGTTAATATCTGAGTTTGGTGGGGAGATCTAGAAGATGTCTTTCACCATTAAAATGGTCAGACTATCATGCTCTATCGGATATTCTATTTTTCTTCTCCTAAGCATGCAAGGAGCCATATTTGACAGATTAGGGGCGGAAGTGGTTGGAAAATTGAAGGAGTGATTTACCATAGGAAGGAGTTGAATGCGGGAAATATTCGAAAAGATCTGCCACCTCGAGCACTTGGAAACTTTTTACAGATCTGATTCTGGGAATCACGATCTTGATTATGGAAAACACAGGTAGCACTCAAGGTCTATATTTTGGAAGAGAAAAGGGTCTCTATTATAAATGTTATAAATGGCACAAATTTTTCATGCAAATGGTTGGAGTGTTAGGGGTCGAGACTGAATTTTCTAATAGAAAAAAGTTTGACATAGCCCATCATTTTGAGAAGCTATTTGAGAATCTTGTATATCTATTTTGTATTAAATTTGATCATGTTAAGGTGGTTGCAAGTGTACAACCATTGACAAGCTCTGAGACTATTCTAGAAACTTTCCCCTACTGATAGATTTAGTCAAATTCGAGTTATTCTTTATTATCTTGAGAAAAAGGTGTTTGTTTTATTTCTGAATGTATGTGAGTAGTTTTTCTTGTTTCTATTGCAATCTTGTATTAAAATCTGATTCAATCACACAAGCCTCAATCCTTGTGACATTTTAGTGGCATCTGTAATTTCCTTTCTCAGAAGAGATTTCATTTGGGATTGGAATAAACTATTTAAAATCACTTTTCTTTCATTTGTTGACAGAGATTGTCTGTAAGCCTATGGGTGTACCTTAGGCGTGATTTGACTCAGATCTTGATGATTTGTTGGATTTTCTAACTCGAGCCTTCGTGATATAATCTCAAAGATTGTGTGAAAAAGTGCTAATCTGGGCCTCCATTGAAGCACATATTCTAGTTAAAGAAACCTTTTAGCTATTATGTGGCATTCTTTTGGTTTAACCTTCCATTTTGTAAGATTCCTCAAGGATCTAGTGAATCAAGTTCATCCTGCCCCATCTCCCACCAAAACATTATTCAAAAACAACGAATCCTACCTGTACTACCCATGTTTGTCTTGTGTGCATACAAATGCATAATCTCTATTACCAAAACATGCAAAACCAATCAAGGTCCCAAATTTCTTTAGTAACCCTTTCCTTGTGAAAATATCTCCATGATCTGGAAGTGACAACTCGTGAGAGTCAAATTTGGTGTGTTGATCATTTTCCCAAGGTCTTCTCTATAAAATTTATGTAAAAGAAGGATTTACCAGCATTCTTCAATAACATAGGTTACAAAATAGGTTCTCTTACCTTGGTTGAAAGGCACAACCTAAAATAGTTAGGATTAGATTATATTTGGGTACCAACATACGACATGCTTCCATTTTGAAAAATTCAATACCAAATAACCCATGAACAATGTAGGAGTTATTTTCTATGTTTTCTATCTAATTGTTATTTTCAATGCCTAGCCACCTAGTACAATTACACAACAGTTGTGCAAGTTTTCAAACAAGTGTTTTTGTATCAATTCATCAAGAAAATAGATGTATGCATTTTTTTGGTATACAATAAAAGTAATTGTTTTGGTTTTATTGAAAATCAATTATCTGCATTCAAGATATTTCAAAATTGGTCCTATTTTGGATTAGATCTATAGTGTCTCATTTTTCAGGGATAAACTCAATTGAAATTACCTCTGTCCCCAATATTTAATGTGTAATTACCTTGATATATTTGACATATATTTTTAGCAAATAATAATTGTTTTCCTGTGGTCACCCTAATGGTGAAATTTTGTCAATAGATTTTTGGAAATATGGCATCCATTCCATGCAAGCAAAGATTACATGCCTCCATTTAGCTTAAAATGTTGTATTTCATTAATACTTTATTATATATTTACAAATTCTTCTTTTCATTTACCTTTACAAGTCAAGTGATCCGAGTGTTCACAAATACTATTGAAATGCATGTGTGGTCTATGTAAAGCAATTAATGCTTTAAAAATAAACCAAACCGTAATTCCATGTATTTGAAATTAATTTTTTGTGGCAATAAACATGCAAGTCAAAAAACAAATATGCTTGGATTAAACAACTAATTGATAAGACAATTAAAACATAAATAAGCATAACATGTGCACCTCAACACGAAAAATGAATATTATATATATAAACAATTAAATAGAGATATAAGATCAATTTGCATGGAAAAGTGCATGTATGACATGTGTAAAGAATTCAATGCTTTAGAAATAAACCAAACATTAGTTCCATTTCATCGGAGTAAATTTTGTAAACCAATACAACAAAGGAAAGTAGATAGACTAAATAGACCTTGAGCTTTCCCAATTAAAAAAGTTGAAAAATTTAACTACTTCTCATGTTCCAATGAATGGGATATGACCCAAGTCCTTGTCTTTAAAGGTAATTCTATGGATTTAATTTGCAGCTAAGTCCTCCAAAAAGGGGTAGAGTCCTAAAATAAATATGAGAATTATAGTATGTGCCTTGATGTTTATTCCAATAATAGGGAGAAATTATAGGTTATTATATACTAGCAATCACATGTGTACAATGTAATGTAAACGTCGAACGGTATATGTTATTTTTTTTAGAGGGATAGTTATTACTTGTGTAGTTGATGTTGCTAAGGGATTTGATTGATTTTGTAAGTGTAGAAATATATATGAACTATTTCAGTTAAAGGTTGTATCTCTACATTTCAAATTTGTTACAAATTCTTATAATTACATATGCAAATCTTATATCATTAGTGGTAGCATTTTACAGAGTAGTTTATTTGGACTAAACATGAATACATGAAGACTTGTGTACATTTGTAGATTTTTATATCATGAGTGGTTTCCTTTTGTGGCCATATTTTTTCGCACTAAACATGAATACATTTGATACTGCTTTGGATAGTTAATTAATTTTGTAGCTGATTTGGTTTGTAATTATTTTGGGGAAATTGTGTTTGTTTGGTTAGTTTTTTGTTGAAAAAGTCTTTTTTGTATTGTCAATAACATGTTGATAAGGGGTTGCATATGTTTGGGTTCAGTAATACTATTGTGCATAATTATAGCTCTATACCATTCAAATCATCCAAAGGAATTTACAAAAGGTTGTATCTATCAAGATTTTCATTTCTATTGATAATCTTCCTCTATAGATAAAGTTCCTGAGACTTTCTTCTATTGTTATTAAAATATCGGCTAACTTGGATATGTATGATGTTGTGTAACAAAATTGTGTATCAATACAATGAACAACATCCATATCAAAACCAGAAAATGTTTGCATATTTTGTGTTTTGATATGCATTTGTATTTACAAGTAAAAGATTTAAATTCAAATTCTAGTTGCTTGTTCATGGCTAAGGAAGTATAAAACCTCATTTTCACAGAGGTTATATAAAATAATAAAATTGTAAGACTTTAACCCAATACCTCTCTGTTCACAATAAAAAAACATTGATATGAATTAAAACGATCGAAATAAACACTCAAAAAAAAAATTGATTCCACTTTTATGCTCAACCACCACTTTTGTTATTCATAACCCTGCACATTCAAAAAATATAGAAAATTTGTCCATGGCAAAGATAATGTGGTAATAGTCTACAAGCATACTCACCTACCCAAAATCAAGAATTGAACAAGTTGGTAATTAATGGAATTGTAAAATGTCATATTACAATTTTTTTTTGTCTTGGATTAAAAATACCCCCTATCATTGGTTTTTGTGGATCCAATATCCTTGAGCAATAATAAAAAAAATAGGCATCAAATCTAAGAAAGAACATAATCAATTAGAAAAATTCCTCGGGTACATCCTTGAGTAAATTAATAAGCTTCCTTAAAACCATTTATCCAGTATTAAAACAATTCCTGAATTGTAAAGTAATGAAAAACATAAACTTGTAAAATCCTACATCCAGTATTAAAAAAAGAGCACGGTTTCACTGATTTCTTCCCACTTCGTGTCTCAAGATTGAAAATCAGTAGCAAATTTAGAATCTTAAGCACCAAAATGTATAAATATATCATATAGGTCCAAAGTTTGCAACTCAGAGATTAAGAAAATGTCCTGCTATTCCCTATTCTACCTCTAATTTCCTTAAAGAAAATATGAAAAATAGGCCTCAAATCTTTAAGAAATAAATAAAGAAACCCATAAAAATCTTAATCCAATCTAAACTTAAACGTTGGAGCATTTAATAAGCACCTGAGACAGTAGTGAAATTATACTACTTTGGCTATATTTTTAGCTTTAATTTTTTAAGCTTTCTGAGTTAATACTCCTCACCATGAAAATTAATGTAAATTGAAGCATCCAAAAAATTGAAAATTTAAAGTTTAAACAATGCTCTCTAAAAACTATTAAAACATTCAGTTGTAAAGGCTAAAAAATTAAAATATTACCATTAGCAAAAATCCTATTAAATGTCGGTGAATTCTAAACCACACTAGAGATCCAACTGTCTGACACTCAACCTCGTAAGAATAAGGTAAGAGAAAAAAAAACATTTGAAACAAATTACATCTTAATTAGCTCATGATTTTACTAACAATAGCAAGAAACATGTGAGAATACTGGCCCACTAAGCTAGTAGTTTGCAAATTTAAGGACATTTGAACAATAAATTTCCCTCAAACATTTTAGAATAGAACTGTAAACTTCTTAATTAATTAGAGGAAAAAAATGTTTATGAGTAGTGGAAGGAAATATTTTTGGGGGTGAAAAGAACCCCAAAAGGTTTATGAGTAGTGAAAGGAAATCTTTATAAGTAACTAAAAATTTACTTCTAAAATGAAAATGAGTGTTATTATATTGATAAAAAAACATTTTATTAATGAACTTGGACTTAACCGATTTATTGTTAGGCCAGTCACCCAATATACCGAAAATAACTACTATTATGTTGATGAAGTTCATCTAAAATCAACTGCATAATATTTATCAATTACCTTAGGTCTTGGTTTACTATCAACCCAGTCTTCCAATATAGTGAATTCCCTGTTTAAAAATGTAAATTTAGTCATAGGGAGATGGAAATGACTCTGATCTCGGAGAAACTTGGAAAGATTGAAATAAATTCAATGAGAGAACAAAAGAAGGAAGCAAGAAGAGTTGTTCAATTAGGAACTGCAGATGTGTTTAGGGCAATAATCTATTGAACAACATTTTCCCGTCTAAACTATTTAAAGAAAATTATGGTTTTATTCAAAAGACAATAATATTATTAAAATATTTAATAAACATTATAACTCTAATAACAAATACAACTTGATCTGATTGAAGGAAACTTTCACAAAGGGGATAGTGTTTCTAAAATATAATGACAACCACCAGAAGTATTACATTTAATTTGTTTGTGGTTAACTCCTCAATAAAATTTTTTTGCATTAGATGATCACAGAAGCTAGAGGCAGAGGTTATTGATGGCTTAACTCATGTTATAGAAAATAGGAAAAAATGACATGCTAAGAATTAGGTCCCAATATAATGATAAATATTTTATTCCATGAAGTTTTTATAACACATGTAACATTAACAAACCTAAAATGATTCTCAGAAAATCTTCTAGGTGTTTCAAAGTGCACATTAATCTTCATTTCTATGTTTCTGTGACAATTGAAAGTTAAAAGAAAAATGATATTCTCCAAAAAAGTATTAGTTATATATTTTCGTGTTCCTGCATCAACCAAAAATCAGTGCACTGACTTACTACAAAGTTGTAGAATCCTAAACTAAAGAGGGGTCACCAATTAATAAAACATTTAAAATAAAAGTAGGGTTACCCACTAATAGCATCTTCTATATCAAATTACTACCTGGGTTCTACAACACAACAACCCAAGAAAAATAGGGCTCTACAATACCACAACCTAAGCTAGCATGGTTAACCCCACTTAACACAAGATCAACTTCCTAAATTTAAAATCTCTCTTAAAAAACAGGAAAGAGATTGGGGGTGCGAACAACATGAAGAGCATCAAAGAGGAGCAAGGTATTTACCTCCTACTAGGAAGCTCTCCGAAAGGATATGTTCTGACCCAGAGTTTTCTATTTCCAATGGTAGGTGAGAATTAGTACAGGAAGAGCAATACACCAGTCATTATGTTAAAAAATTTAGACGGTCATCCATCAAAGCAGAAAGATATGGTGACTTCTATAGGGCATCGGTTGAAGTGAAAAGAAGAGACAACTTCTCCAAACAAGTAGTAAGAGATGTGATCAGTGGTGAAGAGACCATAAAGAAGCTCAAACAACCATTACATGATACTAGAAGAGAAGATGACTTTAGGTGGACATCATGAAAAGCTAGCACTACATTTGCAAACTTAGATGAGTTACTTATCTCACTTTTAGACACAACATGCAAAAATGGAAAATTAAAATAGTTAAAAATAGCCCAAAAAAATGAAAACATCTAAAAGATTGTTGTAACTGTCATTATGCACGTCAAATTTAGTTGAATTAAAAAAACGTCCAAATGGCTGTCAAATTTAACATAGTGGTGTGAATTTCCGCAAAGGCCTTCCCCATAGGGGTAACGCCTTCGGCGTGATAATTAGAATTATATTTTTTATTATATGTTAAGTCCTTTTAGAAGGGTTTTTACTATTTTCTTGTCAAATCAAAGTCATACACTATGCTTATGTGTCATAATACCAATAAAAAAAAGCTTTAATGCCAAACTTGATCTATTATTACGTAACTTACAGGCTGATACAATTAACTACACAAATGCTTTCGATATTAAATTTCTAATTACCAATGTAGACATTCTTGGATGCATGAAGAAACTATTGAACTTGTTCAAGATAAGTACTCAATCAGAAACTTCTTTTCTTGTGCAAGAAATAATGGAAATACCATCCAAATAAAGTATAAAACAACATCACACGCATGAGATTCCAAATTTATATGAAAAGACCCCTCTTTAGAAAGGAAAACTACATGTTTTGTTATTGAAATTTATACACATGACATTCAGTAGGTGTATATAAAAATCAAGTTCTATAAATATACAAAAAAAACTGGTATATTAGAAAAAAATCATTTTTAAGACTTAGAAAAAATAGGGATCAATGGCTACAAATCTGACCCATGCAAATCATTTTTTTTGTAAACTAAGTACAATACATTGTATGGAGAGAATTGTTGTAGATTTGTGAAGTCCCAAAATATGGTCTAAAGATAGGACATAAGAGAATTTGAGTCCATGAACTTACAATGTCTGAGGTTTGGGGTTAGAAACCTGTTAGAGGCCTGTAAGAAACAAAAAGGGGTGCGCCACTCTGGAAAAAGCCATAGCTCATTTGGTCCTTATCATCACCCCAACCATAGGATTACAAAACATGTCTTATCTCCCAGCATAATTATCTCACTGACTTCATTATTTTTCAACACACAGATGCAAACTATGATCGGATGGCCTCTAATGCAATTTATATTTTGCACGTAAGAAAATATGTTCTCTCCAATAAGATTTTTTTCAAATGAGATACTTGTGTAATTCTGGTATTTAAGTCTTGTATAAATTAGGCACATAAAATAACAGCTAACAGAAATAAAATAAAGAATTACAAATAAAAAATATTATTACAAACTTAGATCAGCACTTATGTGCATATATTTCTTCTTCTAGTTCCAGAGATTTGGCTGAATACAATCTCTCTGAATGTCTATGATATATCAAAACACTTACAATTGTCTCTAATAAATAGATGGTTTCATCTAACAATAAAACACTCAACTCATAAAAATAGAGCTAAAAAGCAAATGCTTTTTGTAATTTCCCCTTTCCTTCGCCGAGAGCCTAAGGGCCAAATTTTAGTCTTTGTCTTAGTCATACCAAAGAGGCTAAAGACTCTAGAGGCTATTGGGTATAAATGACTTATTACCACATAGTTTTTTTTTATATTTTCTCGTTGACATTAAGTTGGGCAACTTGGTGGTAATAATTGTTATACTTTATCGTTGAGGGGGGACTCATATTACTTTATTAATCTATTTCTTCATTGGGGTCACTTAAGTCACTTTTAGTCCCACATGCAGCTCCCAACATGGAAAAAGGTAATGAAAAGTGGTGCATTCCCTTATCTCAGCATCATGATCTTGATAAGATCATCCTCCTATTTAACCCACAGGCCTCTCCCTTAGGCTACATATTCTTCATGAGACCCATAATTCAATGTGCAAACTTCTACTCCACCTTTAAGAAGCATATATATATCAACCTCACAAAATCATAGACAAAATTTGTTTGAGATATTAAAATGATACATCACATGCATTAGACCATTAACGCCACCAAACAAGGTTAGATCTCTTTATCCTAATGATGTGTCTTTCTTGAGGTTCCAAACAGATCTTTTAGCCTTATATGCCTTGTCCTTCGTGGATCAATATGCTCTCATGTTTCTTGCTCCATCCTAACATTTATAGTTTCATTAATACCCAGAAGGTCTGAAAAGATTCATTTGCTCTCATTTTCACATAAAAACTTACTTCTAAAGTTTCATGACTTAAATTTTTGTCTAACTCCCTCTATCTCATTTTTTTCTCCTTTCTTGATCTTTAAAAGCTAATGCATTTAGGAGAGTCCTAGATCCTTCATAAATTTTTTGGATCTTTGTTTTAGGACTCCAAATGTTTAAAAAAGGTCTTTATATGTTATAACCCTCTGCACACAAAATTTCATATCTTCATCGTACTTCTAGCTCCTAAAATTAAGCATTTACCAATATGATTTCCGGATATTAACATTTAGATAAGCCTTCTAGAGGTCTTACCAATCTAAGATGCTGAGATAATGACCTTTAGTGATAGGATCACCATGGTAATTATCACTTAAGCCTTAATTCACCTTAAACAATCTCCCTAGTCATCTAAAACATAATGAAGGGGATTCTTTCTTCATATTTGTCTTCTTTTACTTGTATTTTCCTCATTGTATTCCTTCCTTTGCACATCCAAAACACAGTCATGAATATATTTTCATTCATAGATCCATTTGCACTGATATTTGGGGGTCTTCTTCATCTATCAAGGAAAAAAAATTTCACCAAGTTTCGTGTATTGTCATTGTAGGAATAAGAATATACTAAATGCCCTCGATCGGGCCCGAGATGAAGTATTTTGCTATAAAAGCCATGTTAGTCATTATCAAGGCTTGTAAAAATTATGTTCATGCTCCTTGCACCCTATAGCATATTTCTTACCTAACAGTCCAGAACTTCATATCAATTTCATGGAACTAAGGGTTTATAGCTCGCTGCCCTAGCTAGACCCTTGCATATAGTCCTTAATAAACATGCAAATACGTGCAATTAAAGATCTTTGGTTCATGGGTCAAGCTTAATAACATTGTAAGATATCAAAACACATGAAATAAAATAAGATTCATCTCAATCAAATCTCAAGGACCTTAAAACAATCTTTATTCTTTATATAAATCAGTCTTACAACATTTTCTCATACATTCCTTGATTCTTGACTCCAAAAATCCACCACTCCATGCAAGTTCATCTCCTCATGATCTCTGCCTTCAGGAATTTGACCTCTTCTCTCTTTATTCTCTTTATTGACATCTAATTTTTTATCTCTTGTTTCCTATTTTTATCCAACTTTCCTTATTTTAGTGATATCCCTACACACATGCTTAAGAATAGGAACACATTTCCCATCTTTGACCTTATAACAACTACACCAACTAATCAAGGAAGATTTTATTCCTCTTCCTACGTAGATATAACAACTAACAACTCACCTCTCAATTTTCCCTTTCTTACATCATGGTAACAAAAACCATTTACAACACAAATATTCAAATTTTGCAAACAAAGAGAAGAAGGTTGTTTCCCATTTGTTTCTGTCCAACAATCCTTATGAAGATGCTCCTGTGTCATACTTCCCCACTAGAAAGAATTTGAATTCCAGTTCAAATGAGGTATCTTCTAGTCTTCATTTTACACCTAGATCCCAAGTCTTTGTTTTCGATGCGAGTGTTTGAGTCTCCTTGTTGTTTTTTTCCTTCATTTGCTTCCTTTTGTCTCTCTCCTTGTATATTATCTTCCTCAACTTCTTCTCATTTGCAAAACTCCATGCTTCTTCTTTATCATCTCGTATGTCTTCAAAATATTCTTGTTCTTCTTACATTATGAGCTTTCTCATTGAATCATATATTTGATTCATCCCAATGTCTTCCAAACCTGTATTCACAACATCAAAAGCAACATTAGAAGTAAAATTTTGAGGCCATGAAGCCTATTGAATGCCTTCAGAGTGTTCTTCTTCTTCAGTTGTTTTTTGTTTTTTTCATTGACCATGTTCGAATTGGCATTTTTCATTTTGTTCTCCTCTTTTCTTGCCTCTTCCTCATGCTGATAACTAAAAATATCATCCTGATATGAACTTAAAAACAACCCCTTAAAAGGATTCAACAATTCTTCTATCATCCTCAACTATTCATTCAAGACTCCATCATCTATCTCATCATTGATTTCATCAAATTTGGGTGTTAGACCATTGTTTTCACCCTCCATACCCTATTTCTCATCAACATACTCTTCCATTGCCTCTTGTTTTAAGAAGCTTTCCTTAGTTTCATTCAACCTATTTTCACTCTGCATCATTCTTTGATCATGAGTATGATCTTCATTAGCCATTATAGAGGTTCCACCCTGCTGCATATTCATCTTCATAGACAAAGCATTCCACATTTCATCATTCAAGCTGATTTGAGAAGATAACTCAGAAGTATTTCCATAATCATCATCATTCAAATCATCAAAAACAACCTCTTTACCTTTCATCTCTCAAGTATACCTCTTATGTTCTTTTTCTTCATGGAATGTCTCTTCCTTGTTCATCATTTCAGCCTCATGCTCTTGCTTGCATGAACCTGCTTCAAGCTTTCTCCACAAGCTTCTAGGTACAAAAATCATCTTCTGACCATCATTTGCATCCGCATTTTCTTGGAATACTTCATCACCATTTCTCATGTTCTTACGCATCCAAACTCATTCCTTTGTCTTAAAATATGATTTCTTGAGCCATTTAGATACTATATAACCATCCTTTTGTGCTGACACTAAAATATCGACTTTATTTATCCTTTCATCATTTTGTACGTTTGCATGCTTATCAAAAGTATGAGAAAAATCAGACTTAGCAACCAAACCTGTCTTCTCAATCACCTGTTGCTTAGGTGTGTGCTTCACTCTCCACTTTGGTATTATGCATCCATGTTCAACTTGTCTATTTGATGTCTTCATTATACTCTTTTCTTCTCCAATCGGTACATCAGTAGTTATATGTTTCTAAGAAAGATTCATATTTGTATTCACTTTTACCTTCTTGATAGGTTGCTCCATGGATTCATTAGTTTTCTTGGCTTTTTGTTTATTTACACCATCTTCTTCTAGCATGCATGTCTAACCACTAGCTTCTTCTGAGTGTTCCATAGCATCATAGAACTCAACTTCTTCCTCCTTTTCATCTTTGGCTGGTACAAATTCGTCAACACATTTTTCATGCATTGAACTAGATGCACCTCTTTCCCTTGGTAAATATAAGAAATCTTCTCTTTCATCCCTCTTGCACATTTACTTGTGTGCTTGGTGGTTTCTCTTTCCAAGGTATTTCTCTTGACCTTCTCCACAAGGCTTCCTGTACCTGCAATTACCCATTCAAAGACCACATTAGATATGAAAACAAGAGACCACAAGATCCTCATGAATGCCTCTTTCATGTACATTCTCATTGTGTCAAGTGCTCCTCTTGACACTTCACCTTCTATCTTCATTTTTTCTTTTTCCTTGTTATCCACAATGAGAACTTTCTTTATCACCTCTTCATCTTCACATCGTGAGTCACTCTCTCTCTCTTCTTCATGGTAATCATCTCTTGCCTTCTTCTCTTCATGAGTAGCTTCACTGGCCACTTCATTCTTTTCTTCATTCTCCACCCAACTCCTTGGATTGGTATCTTCATCATGGTGTCCATCATAGACTCTAATTCCTTAATTATCTCTTTTATCTACCTGATATCTTCCACTTCTCTTTGATACTTTTCCTCTCTTTGATTTCTCCTTCTCTCTTTCTCTCTAGAGAGTTCTTTCATTACCCTCCACACAGTCTCTATTTCCATTTTTTTTTCTCTGGAGTCTCTTTCACCTCAAGTTACTGAATCAAACAACTTATTCTTTCACTTGAGCTTCACTAGCTCTTCTTAAGCCTCTCTTTTCTTGGCTATCCTTCCTCACAAACTTGTAATCTCTATATAGTAGTAGTCATTATTCTAGTTAGCAACAAAATATATCAAATCTCCTACAATCATAACCCACATGTGCATATCTATCAAAAATAAGAGAAATATAAATGTATCAATTTCTCTGATGCCACAAATGGTGCATTCCCTTATCTCAACTTCATGATCTTGATCATATCATCCTCCTATTTACCCACAGGTCTCTCCCTTAGGTTACATGTTCTTCATGAGACCCATAAAGAGAGGGAATTCAATGTGCAAGCTTCTACTCCACCTTTAAGAATCATATATATATATATATATATAAAAATATCAACCTCACAAAATCATAGAAAAACTTGGTTTGAGATATTCAAATGATAAATAACATGCATTAGACCATTAAGGCCACCAAAAAACGTTAGATATCTTCATGTTAATGATGTGTCTTTCTTGAGGTTCCAAATAGATATTTTAGCCTTATATGCCTTATCCTTCATGGATCAATATACTCTCATGTTTCTTGCTCCATCCTAACATTTAGAGTTTCATGACTACATAGAAGGTCTGAAAAGATTCACTGACTCTCATTTTCACATAAAAAATTACTCCTAAAGTTTCATGACTTAATTTTTTGTCTAAATCCCTCTATCTCATTTTTTTTCTCCCTTCTTGATCTTGAAAAGCTAACGCATTTAGGACAGTCCTAAATCCTTCATAACTTTTCTGGGTCTTTGTTTTAGGACTCCAAATGTTTACAAAATGTCTTTATATGTTATAACCCTCTGTACACAAAATTTCAGATCTTCATCGTACTTCTAGCTCCTTATATTAAGCATTTACCAGTATGATTTCAGGATATTAACATTTAGATAAGCCTTCTAGAGGTCTTACCAATCTAAGATGCTGAGATAATGACCTTTAGTGATAGGATCACCATGGTAATTATCAATTAAGCCTTAATTCACCTTAAATAATCTCCCTATTCATCTAAAACATAATGAAGGGGATTCTTTCTTCATATTTGTCTTCTTTTACTTGTATTTTCCTCATTGTATTCCTTCCTCTGCACATCCAAAACACAGTCATGAATATATTTTCATTCATAGATCCATTTACAATGATATTTGGGGGTCTTCTTCATCTATTAAGGACAAAAAATTGCAGCAATTTTCATGTATTGTCATTGGAGGAATAAGAATATACTCAATGCCCTGTATCGGGCCTGAGATGAAGTATTTTGCTATAAAAGCCATGTTAGTCACTATCAAGGCTTGTAAAAATTATGTTCATGTTCCTTACACCCTATAACATCTTTCTTACCTAACAGTCAAGAACTTCATATCAATTTCATTGAAATAAGGGTTTATAGCTCATTACCCTGGCTAAACCCTTACATATAGTCCTTAATAAACATGCAAATACATACAATTAAAGATCTTTGGTTCATGGATCAAGCTTAATAAGATTTTAAGCTATCAATTCACATGAAATAAAATATTATTCAGATCAATCAAAGGTCAAGGAACTTAAAAGAACCTTTATTCTTTATATAAACCAGTCTTACAACATTTTCTCATCCATTCCTTGATTCTTGACTCCAAAAATCCACTGCTCCATGCAAGTTCCTCTCTTCATTGTCTTTTCCTTCATGAATTAGACCTCTTATCTCTTTATTATCTTTATTGAAATCAAATTTTTTATCTCTTGTTTCCTATTTTAATCCAACATTCCTTATTTTAGTGATATCCCTACACACATGCTTAACAATAGGAACAAATTTCCCATCTTTGACCTTATAAAAACTACACCAAATAATTAAAGAATATTTTATTCTTCTTCCTATGTAGATATAACAACTAACAACTCACCTCTCACTTTTCCCTTTCTTACATCATGCTAACAAAAACCATTTACAACACAAATTCTCAAATTTTGACTAAACTTAACAAGTAGTATGAATTTACAAACAAAGAGAAGAAGGTTGTTTCCCATTTGATTCCATCCAACAAGCTTTACGAAGATGTTCATGCATCAAAAATTTATAAAAGGAGGTTTGGTGGAGTGATAGAGCTCATTCTTGCATGCACACTTGTTATTTTCATTGAGCAATTGTTGATTTCTATCATCTAGCTTATGAAGTAAGATCCCGTAAGATCCCTAGCTTCAGTGCTAAGATATCCATTCCTAGCTAGTAGGGCATTCTATGGTGGTGAAATATTCACCCTAGCTTGTCATTTTGGAGCTAATACAGGGCTGATTTTAAGAGATTAATTTCAGAATTTTTAGAGAAGGTTTTGAAAATATTTTTGGGGCTTTTGTAGAGAAAAATCAAGGGTTTTCAGATCTGATTTGTGGCAGCGATTAGAGTATATTTTGGCACCATATTTGGATTTGCTTTTTAGTGTTTTTGGCCTCTTCCCAAGGCTTGTGACCCAATTTGGAATTTTGCAGTGATTTTTGGAAGGATTTCAGTGTTTCGTTTCTAGATCTGGAGGTTGGGATATCTTCTATATCATCGGTAGATGTTATTTCTAAAAATTTGGATTTTTATCTATTTTCTAGGGTTTTATCTACACAATTCCATATTTGCAGCAGTGTTTTTAGGGATTCTCGGTGTTCATTTTCATATCTAGAGGTTTTTTTTTCATTCTCACTATTAGTAGATGTTATTTCCAAATTTTCATAATTTTATCATGCCTAGGTGAGAAGATATGAGTTTTTAAAGTTTACTAGCTGCTTAGGGCATTCTATAAGTTTTCAGCAGCAATATATTATTCCAAAAATTCTAAAAATTAATTTTCTTGTGTTAGTTGTCATATTAGCAAGCCCTTCGGAAATCTTCAAGTGATTTGAACAAGTATTTTTGTGAGTTATTGATTTAAATCAGTTTGTTGCCCTAGCTGTTAATTTCTGCAAAAAATCAGTATTTTATTTGGCTGGAAATTTTCAATATTTTGTGCATTTTTGAGTGGTATCCCACAAGGGATATTTCAATTTTATGCAATACAAATTTTTTGATTTATTTTCTTTATTATATTTTCCTAAAAGTAGGAATCTAAAAGAGAACTACTTAAAAAATTGAAATCATTTAAAAAACAAATTACTTTTTACTTTTCTTAAGGCAAAATTAAACTATTTTTTTTCTAACACTACCGCTTAATTTTGAACATCAAACTTTTACTCTTCTAGAGTTGAGTGTGCACTTCCAAATCTGACATATTCCTGATCACAAACTCCCAAACAACTTCTCAAATACTCAAAAAATTCATTTCCCAAATCTTTTGTAAAGATATCATCAAACTGATTTTTGGATCTGCAAAATTCAAGACAAATTTCTGTATTGTTAAAAAAATCCCTAATGAAGTGATACCTTGTGTCTATGTGTTTTCTCCTCTCATGAAAAACATGATTTTTGGACAATGCTATTGTTGAATTGTTATCATAAAAAATATGTGTAGCATCCTCTTGATTCTGCCTCAAATCTTTCAACACTCTTCTCATCCAAATAGCCTAACATGTTACTCATGTTTCTGCTATATACTCTAATTATTCTTAAGATAGTGTGACTATGGGTTGCTTCTTAAATTCCCATGAAACTACACCTATTCCAAAGTGAAAATCATATCTGGATCTTCTCTTGTAGGTATCAATACTTATGGCATTTTCACTGTCTATGTAACCTATGAGTTTGAACTCATCTGATGTTGAATACAAAATTCCATTATTTTTAGTTCCACATACATACTTCAAAATCATTTTTTACATCTTGTCAATATGAATCTTTTAGAGATTCCATGAACCTTGAGATGAGGCTCACACCATACATAATATCTGGCCTTATGGCTGTCAAATAAATGAAACTTCCAACTAGTCTTTTGAACAATGTTGGATCTAAAAATGATCCGTTGTCATCTTTGCTTAACTTCAAACCTACTGCAACAGGTGTTGGCACTGGCTTGCAATTAAACATGTTAAATATCTTCAAAACATCATTAGCATACCTTTCTTATGAAATAAAAAATCTAGCTTCTAGGTAAGTACACGAAGTTGGGGGGCCAAAAAGTGGACAAGAATCTAAAAAAAGAAAAACACACTCGCCTTTTGATTTTTTGGGCACGGGAATCACCGAATCATAACGCATACGCATTTTATACAAGTCAAAGCACTTACGCATTTTATACAATTCAAAATGTGTATAAGATTTATTTTATTATTTCTTATAATTTAAATTTATTTTAATAAATATAAGAAATTAGGGTCACTTTGCACCTTATGGAAGTGGTCTCGTAGCTCCAACAGTTATAATCTAGAAGATAGTTTTTCACAATCTAATATGGTCAGTACTTACTCATTTTCAGGATTTCAGCAAATGACCTAAAACTTTCAGGGCATATATATTGTAGTTGGTCTTTGTTTTGGGAAAGCATATAGTCATTTTTTAGGTTTTTTGACCTTCTAAAATGGATTTTGGCCCTACCACTGCTTGAATTGGTACTAATTTTTCAATTTGGTCCATAATTCACTTTAGTGACCATGAATTAACTCTATGATGTTTGACTACTTCTTACTAAAAAGAGATCCTCACTTTGTAGATAGAGGATTGTTCCCTGAATAGGATTCATGTCCTATGGCCAAAATGAGGTGATTATAATGTGCCTCCTCCTTAAGGTGTGATAACACTATTAGGTGTTGAATGAGTTGTTACGAATAGTGCCAAGTGAATTCCATCAAGTGAACTCAGATGATTTCTCATTCTTAGGAACATGGTGCTCCATATAAATATCATCCCCTCACCTTTCCTAGCTCTAAAAGCATCCTTTCATGGAATCAAATTCATGATTCCCATACATGATTTTACTCATATGTCTCTTATGGAGATAAACGATGCCTTGTTACTTCACAAATAATGGTCCTTGATAACTCAGTGACATGACTAGCCCATTTTAGCTTGTTCTGAAGGGTATTCAATTAACTACAAAATGGTCAAAAATGCCTTTTTAGGCCTTCAAAGGAAGTAGTCTCTTATAAAAATGAAAAGAGTCGATCGATCACCTTAAACACTATTCCGTACACACTAAAACACATTGAATGATCTTTTTAGGACTTTCCTTTGGGTAAGGTTTTATGTTTTAGGGTATAGGTTTTAGGGTTTAGGACTCAAGGTTTAGAGTTTAGGGTTTAAGGATTAGTTTTTAAGGCTTATAGTCTAGATTTTAGGGTTTAGGGTTTAGGGCTCAGGGCTTAAGGTTCATGGTTTAGGGTTTATGGTTTAAGGTTTAGAGTTTTAGGTTTATGGTTCACAGTTAAGGGTTGAGGATTTAGGGCTCAAGGTTCAAGGTTTAGGGTTTATGGGTCAAGGTTGAGGGTTTATGGTTTATGGCTCAAGGTTCAAGGTTTATGGATTAGGGATAAGGGTTGAGGGTTTAGGGTTTAGGGATGAGATTTGAGGGTTTAGGGTTTAGGGTTCAGGGTTTAGTTTTTAGGGTTTAGGGTTAAGGTTTTATGTTTGAGGGTTGAAGGTTTAGGGTTTTGGCTTAGTGCTTATGGCTTAGGGCCTAGGTTTCAAGGATTAGGGTTTAGTGTTTAGGGCTCAAGGTTTAGGGTTTAGGGGTCAGGGTTTAGGAGTCAGGGTTTAGGTTTAGGGTTTACGGTTTAGGATTTAAGGCTTAGATTTTAGGGTTTAGGGCTTAGGGTTTATGGTATAGGGTTTAGGTTTTAGTGCTTAGGGTTTAAGGTTTAGGGTTGAGGATTTAAGGTTTACGATTTAGGGTTTAGGAGTTAGGGTTTAAGGTTTAGGGGTGAGGATTTAGGGTTTATGGTTCAGGGTTTAGGAGTTAGGGTTTAAGGTTTAAAGGTCATGGTTCAGGGTTTAGGGCAAAGGATTTAGGGTTTAGATATCATGGTTGAGGGTTTAGGGTTGAGAGTTGAGGGTTCAGGGTTCAGGGCTCAGGGTTTAAGGTTTAGGGTTGAGGATTTAGGGTTTATGGTTTAGGGATTAGGATTTAGGGTTGAAGGTTAAAAGGTTAGGGTTCAGGGTTTATGGTTTAAAGCTCAAGGTTTAAGGTTTAGGTTTTATGGTTAAGGGTTTAGGTCACAGAGTTTAGGATTTAAGGTTTAGTGTTTAGGGCTTAGGGCTTATTGCTTATGGTTTAGGGTTTAGTTCTTAGGGTTTAGAGTTTAGGGTTTAGGGGTCAAGGTTTAGGGTTTTTGATTTAGTTTTTAGGGTTTAGGGTTTAGGGTTTAGGGACCTTTAGGATTTAACATTTATGCCTTAAGGTTTAGGATCTACGATTTAGGGCTCAAGACTCAGGGTTTAGGGTTTACGGGTTAGGGTGCATGGTTGAAGATTTATGACTCAGGGTTCGGGGTTCAAAGTTACGGGTTTAAGGTTTAGGGGTTAGTTACAGGTTTAAGGTTTAGGAGTTAGAGATCAGGGCTCTAGATTTAGGATTTAGGGCTCAGGGTTAAGGTTTAGGGTTTAGGGCTCAAGGATTAGGGTGTAGGGTTCAAGGCTTAAGGTTTAGGGTTTATGGTTTAGGGATTAGGGTTTAGGGTTAATGGTTCATGGTTTATGGCTTAATGTTTGGGGTTTAGAGTTACTAGTTTAAGGTTTAGGGGTTAGAGATCGGGGCTCTGGATTTAGTATTTAGGGTTTAGGGCTTAGGGCTCAGGGTCTAGGGTTTAGGGTCAAGGGTTTAGGGTATATGGGTTTAGGGTTTATTTTTTAGGGTTTAATATTTAGTGTTTAGGGTTTAAGATTTATTATTTTGGTTTTAGGGTTTAGGGTTTATAGTTTAGGGTTTAGGTCTCATGGTTGAGGGTTAAGGGTTTAGGTCACAGAGTTCAAGGTTCATCGAATTTGTATGTAGAACATTCAAAGAGAGTCATCAAAATTTGATGTTTTTCATTTGTTGATATTTTGAAGGAGGGAAATGTCATATTACTGACTATCCAATCCTTCCAAAGACCCCAATAGTCCTATATCCTTGGATGTACAGGGAGACATTGTTACTTGGCTTCCATTTATAATGATAGAGATATTTGTAAATTCGTGTTATGACCTCTAAATCTATATGAATTTCAAGTTTCTTTGAAATCACATCACACCCTTCACTAGGATTGATGACTACCCCTATCTTTTTGTTCATGGGATTTTGAAAACATCCATGGGTTTATCATATAAGGAGTTATCAATGAATGGAAGGTCACTAAGTCTTAGGCTAGGTAACTCCCATTTAGAACTAAACAAGAAAGATTTACTAGGAAATTGATAACCCCTTAGTGTTCTTAGCCATTCCCCTATTTCTATGCTTATTTTGAACACTTTAGGAAGTTTTATCAAATTTACTATCCATTCCAGTAGAACACTTGAAATTTATCTTTCTCCGGAGGAGAGGATACTACAGGAAATTCAATTATGATCCTATACCTCTACATTGATATATACGCTATGTTTCTTTTGTTTCTTTTAAGATTAATTTTATTGTTGTGATTGTTATTTTTTCCAGCTTCCAATGGGTCATCCTGGCTTGCATAATACCATACATGGAAATATGATAAATTTGTTTCAGAGTGTGAATAAATTTACGTTCAAGAGCACAAGTATATGTGGGGAGAAACAAGTTTGGAAGAGATGTGTAATATATGCATTACAAGGCACAAGGTAGATGTCATATCCATTTAGTTACTTGTCCCACCTCTCATAAACAAGGTAGTTCTATAAGCAGACTCAATGATGGTTCTACGCACGAGACTAGGAAATATTGATGAAATATGGTTTGGGGTTTAGGGTTTAGGGCTCATGGTTCAGGTTTTAGGGTTTAGGGTTCATGGTTCAAAGTTTAGGGTTATGGTTTAGGATTTAGGTTTTAGGTTTAGAGTTTAAGGTTTAGTGTTTATGGTTAGGGTTTACGGATTGAGGTTAAGGATTTAGGGTTTAAAGTTTAGGGTTTTGGGTTTGTGGGTTTTGGGTTTTGGGTTAAGGACTTAGTGTTTAGGGATAAGGGTTTATGGTTTACAGTTCAAGTTTTAGGGTTTATGGTTTAGGGTTCAGGGTTTAGGGTTTAGAATTTAAATTTTAGGGGTTATGGTTTAGGGATCATAGTTCAGGGTTTAGGGTTTAAGGTTTAGGGTTTAGGGCTTAGGGTATATGGTTTAGGGTTTAGGGTTTAGATTTTAGGGCTTAAGGATAACAGTGTAGGGTTCAATGCTTAGGATTTAGCGTTTAGGATTCGGTGTTTAAGTTTTAGGGTTTAGGCGTTAGGGTTTAGGGTTTAGGATTTAGTTTTTACGATTCAGGGTTTAGGGTTTATCATTTAGCGCTCATGGTTCATGGTTTAGGGTTTAGGTCTTATGGCTTAGGGTTTAGGGCTTAAGGCTAAGGGTTTAGGGCTCATGGGTAAGGGCTGAATGTTTAAGGTTTAGGGTTTAGGGTTTAGGTTTTAGGGTCTAGGGGTCATGGTTAAATGTTTAGGGTTTAGGGTTTAGGGCTCAAGGTTTACAGTTTAGTGTTTAGGTTTATGGCCTATGGTTTAGGGTTTTGATTGTATAATTTAAATGCTAAAAGATTTAGATTAAATGCTAAAATCCTAAAAATTTACCTATGTTTTGACCATATTATACTTTAAAAAACTATCTCCTAAACCATGACTCATGGAGCTGTGAGACTAATTCCATAATGTGTAGAGTGACCCTAATTTCTTATATTTACATAAATAAATTTAAAGTATAAGAAATAATAAAATATAAATAATAATAAATGAAAAACTTAAACATTTTTTTATGTAAATAGAAACATGTCAAAAGCATACATAATGCTTATACTACATAGAACACGTATGCGTTATGTAACATGTACGTGTTTTATGTTTTCTCTTTTCCCAAGCCATGCATCAAGGCTTGGGATCCGGTTTGGATCCCCAAGCCCGAGGCATGGACCTGCAAAAACACAACAAACAACGAGTTTTTACAAGAAAATGTAAAAATGACACTTCCTCTATGATAAATCAAAATAAAACAATCGATCCATTTTTAAAAAAAGATACCGTGATGTAGAGCAGAGTCTCTTCTTTGTAAAAATATAATTTTTCAAATTTTCTAACTAATATAAGGTTTCCATATTATTTATTTTCTAACTATGTCTTTTTATAGCTATTTTTTAAGTGTAAATATGTCTATCTTTCATGGTGTATATTTTTTTTGGGTGATCCAAATTTTAATAAATTATACTAACCCAAACTAGGCATAATTTTATGCATATTCAAAAAAAATCTAATTTTCGATATTTTTTGAGGTAGTTAGGGGAGGGCATGGTTGGAGCTCTGTTATTTTCAAAACATAAAATTTTGTACTAGAAAAATCATAAATAAAAAATAATTCTCTAAAAAAATCTTTAAAAAATGGATCCCAAACTAGATGCTCCTAGCTATCTTTCTACCCAAGGGTTTTCAAAAATACTAAATGGTGCTCAAAAAATGGTTGGGGGCACGAAAGTCACTCTATTATGTTTTAAAACAAAAACAAAAGCATCTGTTGGTATTTTAGTTGTTTGAACCACTTAAACTTATCCATTTTCAATAAAATTTTGGAGCTTAGAAACTAGACTCAAAATTCTACGATTCATATTTCAACAACATCTTCCAATTTTGAGTGTAACTATTTTTAAAAACTCATACAAGTTGAAGTTTTTTTTTCCAGAAAAATGTGTCCACTTAAGACCCCCTTTAAGTCCCCCAACTTGGTGCACTCACCCTTCTGATTGTTGAAATTCTATACCCAGAAAAAAGCGTATGAGGCCTATATCTGTCATCTTAAATTCTTTCTTCATAGATGATTTGAATGAATATGTAGATAGATTTCTAGTGATGATTAAATCATCCACATATAAACAAACAATAAAAAATTTACCTTGCTCATTGATCTTGATGTATAAGGTAGGCTCATTGCTGCTCCTACTGAGACCATTCTATATCAAATAAGAATCAATCCTACTTTACGAAGCTCTAGGTGCTTGTTTGAGACCATAGAATACTTTTTCAACATGTATACCTTTCCTTCATGACCTTCAATCTCATAACCTTCTGGCTGATTCACATAAACTTCTTCTTCAAGAAAACCATTCAAGAATGTTGATTTTACATCCATCTGATAAATAGGCCAATTGTATTGAGATACAATTACTAAAACCATTCTTACCATGTCCAAATGTGCTACTGGTGCAAACGTCTCGTTGTAATCTACTCCATATTGCTATGAAAAATCTCTGGCAACTAACCTTGCTTTATGTTTTTGTACTTTACCATCAACAATGTATTTGGTCTTATAGACCCACTTCACTCCTATCATGTCCTTTTTGTCTTGAAGATCTACCAATTCCCATGTCTGATTCTACTCTATGGCGTCTATCTTATCATCCATGGATTGAACCCAAACTTCTTTGTCTATAACATCTTCAAAGTATACTAGATCTGCACCTTGAGAAAACAATGCAAAAGCTGAAAAGGCATTAGTTGTATCAACATTATAAATCTCATAAGACTCCTTGTTTTCCGCTGCAAAGGGATATCTAATAATGGACTATTTTGTACTAAAGGAGTAGTTGCTGGTGTTCTTTGTGGTGTCTTCTAGATGGTTTAAGATGAATGAAATCTTGGAGATCTCCTAAGAGTAGATGAAGGTTTAGCTTGTGCTACAACTTGTGGTACATGTCCAAGATTCAAAGAAGACACAATACCTTGTTGCTCTATGCTTTCATATTCCATATCATCATTAGGAATAGTTGTTGCTACATTGATTGTTTTCTCAATACTTCCATCCCATGCCTCATTTTCAATAAATTGTACATCTCTACTGATTATTACCTTTCTGGTAACTGGATTGAACAACTTGTAATCTTTTGTATTCTCTGAATATCTAACAAATATGCATTTTTCTCCTTTATTTTTTAACTTATTCCTTAGCTCATCAGGCACATGTGCGTATGCCACACAACCAAAAAATCTAACATGAGAAACATTGTGTTTCCTCTTAGTTGAAGCTTGTTGAGGAACTATGTTTCGAACAATTTTCGTTGGACACCTAGTTATGATGTAAACAACGGTTGCTACTTCTTCTACCCAATACTCATTTGAAAGATGTTTTTCATTCATCATGCTTCTCGCCATCTCCATGATGGTTCTATTCTTCCTCTTTGCCACACCATTCTAATGTGGTGTATACTTAGTAGTAAACTGCTTGTGTATACCATGATATTTGCAAAAATTTAGAAAAGCATTGGAAACATACTTACCTCCTATGTCTGTCCTTAGAACTTTGATGTAGTACCCACTTTTCTTTTCCACTGAAACCTTGAACTGTTGAAATATATCAAAAGCATCTGATTTGTCTCTCAAAAAGTACACCCATGTCTTCTTTGTATAGTCATTAATGAATGTCATAAAATATGAACAACCTCCAATAGAATTTGTTTGCATTGGTTCACATAAATTTGAGTGAACAATTTCAAGTGGTGCACTTGTTATTTTTGTTTTGCCAAATGGAAAGGACTCTTTGTGTTGCTTCATCAAAATACAACCTTCAAAAACTCGCTTTGGTTTCTGAATCAAAGAAAATCCTTTCACCATATTTTTCTGTCTAATAAATTCAAACCACCAAATTTTAAATGACCAAACCTAAGATGTCATAGCCATGATTCAACTTTTTCAACTAAATAAAAAGTTGATTCAATCTCCTTAGCTCCGGACTGATCTGTAGTATGAGCTCCGGATGTGGCAGGTATAATCTTCAAAGGAAACATTATGTTGCTTTTCATCTTCACTTTAGGAATCACATGGGTTCTTAGAGTTTTATTCATGATCACACATTCATTATCTTCAACGTAAACTTAGTATCCCTTTTGTACCAATTGACCAATGCTCATAAGATTGTTCTTCAAGCCTGCAACATAATAAACATCATGCATAATATTCTTCTCCCCATTTTTAGTTAGAATGTTGATTATTTTTTTCCTTTTACAGTCATTGTATTATTATTCCCAAGGGTAAATTCTGTCTTTATTGACTCATCCAAATTAGAAAATAAATCTAAGTTACCTGACATGTGATTACTATAACCAGAATCCAAATACCACACATCACTAGGACTCTCTTCAGATAGATTACATTCAATAGGTGATTCTTCATAAATCTTTGTGCATGCAAGAAACATGGAGCTTGGAGTACAGATTCCAACCTGATTTTGATTCATCTTGTTCTGATCATACTACTTTATTCTGCATTCAAAAGCAAAGTTCCCATATCTCTTGCAATAGTGACACTGCACACACGATTTATCCTGTGTCTGACCAGAAAATTTATTATGATTTTACTCTTGACTATTTCTTCTTCCACTTGAGTTTGATGGACTGCTGGTACATCCTCTAAATGAAATTCTTTCTCTACCTCTAGGGCTGAAATTTCATCTTCCTCTTCCATGATTTCCTGATACCTGTGATGAAAAAGCTTGATATACAACTGCATGTGATCAATTCAACATTTTTTCATGATTTATTAGTGATTCATGCAACTCATCAATTGAAAAATGACTTAGATCCTGATATTCTTCAATAGCAACTACCAAGGGATCAAATTTTGCAGGAAAACTTCTAAGCAATTTTTTAATTATCCTTTTGTCCTCAATAGTTTCACCATGAAATTTGATTTGATTGATTGAACCAACAACAAATATAGAGAATGATTCTACAAAATCTGAATCGCTCATTGACATATTTTTAAAATATTTACGAAGTAACTGAAGTCTGGTGTTTTTTACTTTATTTTTACCTTGATACACATCTTGGAGAGTTTCCCACACAATTTGTGCTTTATTGGTTGTTACCACTCTGGGTAAGATGTTTTCATGCATGGCTTGATAAATGAATAAAAGATTTTTTCCATCTTTCTTTCTTAATTCCTTCAAAGTGTCTTTCTCTGCCTATGAGAGTGCATTATATGATGTTTCATTTGTGGGCTCTGTGTACCCATTCTTTACGATTTTCCACACATCTTTGAATTTGAATAGTGCCTTCATGGTTAATGACCAATACTCATAATTCTTTCCTGTAAATTGTGGTGTCTGCAAACCGGATATAGAAGCCATAACATGTTGCCAATTGGAAGCCTGCTGAAAATTTTCACGCTTTGATACTAATTTGTAGAAATTAGGAGCATAAAATAACAACTAACAAAAATAAAATAAAGAATTGTAAATAAAACATATTATTGCAAACTTAGATCAGCACTTTTGTGCATATATTTCTTCTTCTAGTTTTAGAGCTTTGGCTCAATACAATCTCTCTGAATGTGTTTTATATATCAAAAAACTTACAATTGCCTCTAATAAATAGATGGCTTCATTTAACAATAAAACACTCAACTCATAAAAATAGAGCTAAAAAGCACATGCATTTTTTGCAATACAAACCTTTTGATTTATTTGCTTTATTAGTTTTTCCGAAAAGTAGGAATCTATAATAGAACTACCTAAAAAATTAAAACCATGTTAAAAAACAAACTATTTTTTGTTTTTCTTGGGAAAAAATTAAATTGTTTTTTTTTCTAATGAGGAGTTCTTGGCTTTAACAGGGCAGTCTTGCAACATAGATTTTCTCTGTAGAGATGGCATGCTCTCCCATATATTCTCATTGGAGCCATGTCTTTGTTCAGGTAATCTCATGTGTAACTTTGAAAAATATCAAGACCGCTTAAGGAATTTGAAATTTTCATTTTCACTAGATAAATATATTCAACAAAGAAAAGCAATAACACACATTCATACATGGAAGGAATAATATATCATTTCGTGAAGGCACTTATGCATTAACATCAGGAAAAGAATTAATCACCTCATCTTACCCATTCAAATCCCTTTTATCCACCAACACTGTACTAAGTATCATGGGAGGTAAATACCTAACAAGATGGGAGGATTTACAATTTCAATGCCTCCAATTCAATGTTTCCGTGTATCCCAATTCTTAAGATGGATGTCACATTGAATGGAAAATTTAAAAAATGACCCCTGTATTTGGCTATATAAAAAACCAATTTATACAGTAAAGATTGCACAAGAATTTTATTAAAAATGAATATAAAAATATCCAAAAACATTAAAAAGGAACAAATCTAGATTGATCGTGAATGCCAAATTAATTAATAGAAAACATGATTGTAGAGCACGGAAAATGGATATTTAATTAATGTTTACCTCAAATGTAAGGAAATCTATTTCAGTGAAGAAAATGGAGAGCCTTGTCTCAATTTCGACAAAGTACAACAAAGAAGGTTATATTGGTGGATTCAATATTTTAGCAGTTTGTATAAAAAAATTTAAGCTCAAATGCGAACCCAAGTGTTGGGTCAATTCCGAGTAGACGTAATCTTTACACATGACATTTGGAATATATATATTTATTGACATTTTTATTGGTGGCTTCAATACACTAATGGAGATCTGAGTTTGAATCATACATCCCCAAGCACATGAGGCAAAAATATATGGTTCCTAAAGAAGAAACTTTTGATAAACTTTGGAGTGTTATAGGAGGGTTTGCGCTTGAATAAAAACTATGCAGCGGCAGGACAAGGTCTCGACATCAATGAAAAGGCCCCAAAAAATGGAAATGATAGAGATTAATAAATATTCAAAAAATGATTTCATACACTAAGACAATTGCGATTGGAATCTAAAACACTTAATCCTTTCTACAGTCTACTTTCACATTTCTTCTGAATAAGACAAGGGTTTTTTCCCAGATTTTCCATTCGTATAAATCCTAGCCATGAGTGATTTACATCGAAATTGATTAAGCGCCAGGTTGAGTGAGACTCTAGATATTTAACCAAATAGAAGTCGTTGGATGGTGATTTCAGATGATGTTGCATACTATATGATAGTGGAGATCATCGCAGCACAAACCAAATAATTGTTATAGCCTGATGGAGAAGATGTGTGCAAGGCCCCACAGACAACTATTTTGCTTGGTACATACTGTAAACCAATTAGTAAGTGTGGGATCAAAAGAGATGTAAAAGATCTTACCGGAAAACTATTTTGCTAGAAACCCTTGGAGATATTTGAAGCGCATTGACTCTACCATCATATAAGGCCCAGGTTCAAATCACATTGAGATCCACATGAGCCCTTCATTTCAAATTTGTTTTGATGTTGTGCCTGGTCGACTCCTCTACGCTTTGGCCCATTTATTCAGTGTGGATTCCAGCTAATGATATACAGTGTTACCATCCACCACATACTGTGATTTGTTTCTCTAAAGAAATCTCATCGATGTTATCGCCCTCCATGGAACAGACGGGCATTTCTTTACCCGATACAAGGTTGCGCGCTGAATGGCCACTAAAATAAATTAAAATGAAACTGTAGCTACATCATTTCCAACTACTATCCTCGAAATAAAACGAAGCAACCATGATAAATGCTTCTAAATTTGGGCACGAAAAAGCCTATTTAATGTGTACAGTATGTATTTTGATTTGACTTCCTTAAACAACACTAACGGTGGAAATTAGTTCAATATTACAGGTGAATATTTTTAGAAACTGTAGATAATAACTGTAGGCCGTTTTTTGTGATTTTAACTGTATATTACAGGTGAATATTTTTAGAAACTGTAGATAATAATACGCTGAAAATTTTGAAAACAGTAAATTTTTTAAGGGGTTTATTTAAAAACATAATACCTATTTATATATATAAGAACAAATTATACATATATATATACAAATTTCTAGAAATTACTGCCAGGTGAAAGAGTTAAACCATCAACAAATTTTACTTTGACAAGCACAATAATTTGAATTTCCAAACCTGCCTACAACCCTATTTTCTTGCTCGACACTCAACTGTACCATTTGTCTCACTAGTTTCCCTCTCAGTGATTTGTAAAACATCAAATGTGCATACAGTCCGCAGTGAAGCAAGAGAGAAAATGGAGGGCTAAGATTATTTCAATGGTCGCCCCTGTACAATAGAAATCCCAACCCTCTACCGGTGTAGTACAGGGAAGTGCACCCAGTAGTGTAATGCCTACTGACGTAATTAAAATGTGATATTTTGAAAAGTAATTTTTTCAATTTAATAAAATTATCATTATAATAAATATATTTTTGTGATTTAGTTGTAACATTATACTTTTTATGTCAATATGCGCTTTACAATGGAAACAAGGGGTGGGATATGACGGTGGGACCATGTAAAGGTTTGTTTTCTACATTAAAGTTGATGCCCATTTCACTGTTGCAAGATAATTTTGAGGGACCACAAATTTACATCTACTTGACTGTGATTTTTTTTAACATTTTAATGTTGAAATGTCAGGAAAAAAAGTATTATCTTAGTCATACTAAAGATTTTGAGGCCTTTTTTCATCATCAAGATTATTTTCATCACTCTATGAAAAATATGAACATAATATTATAGAGCTATTGATAAATATGATGTGTAAAAATCAAAATAAAATACTTGAAATTGATATCTATTGACATCTTTCAAATAGATGTGTTTAAAATATTCGTATTAGTTCATTATGTATTATATCTAGGTAGATTTAATGATAAAGAACGAAAAAACTTATCTAATGAATATGTTATAGATTATAATCCATATTGATCAACATTTACCCCATAAATTACATAACACTTTTTATATGTGAATGGACATTACATCATAAAAAATCAACCAAAACACACCCACAACTTACTCTTAATTGTAAAGATTGTATTCTTTAATGGAAAGAAAAATCTAAAAAACAAAGTATGTGTGCCTCCTATTTAAAACACACTAATTTTCAAAATACAACAAAGTATGAAAGAGAGTGGGATTTCCAAGCGCATACAATATAGAAGGCACCAAATCATTTAAGCTACCATCAATATTGGGTCGAGCCATGGGACCCGAGATAGCTATAGATGGTAAGTGCATACTTTGTGGAGATTGAAAACCACAAATGTGGGGTAAAGTACCACCGAGGTAAAATAAAAACAAAACACACAAAATGTAAACTTGACTCAAATACATAAAATAATGTGTGCTTGTCAACTGTTGCCCATGGTTTGACTTAAATACAAAATTCAACACAAACCTTCTATTTGTTGCCTTAGGAAGGTACAATCTAGTTTAAGAACAAGAATATTTAAATTGGAAATTCCTCGGTGTCTCTTCCATACTCATGTTTTTTTATCAATTAATACAATTTTAATGAGAATGAAATGATTTGAAACATGTGAAACTACGATTACCTAAGTTAGCGACTTGTGATTCTCAGGTTCATATCTCATGCTAAAATTTTGTTTTTTTCTACAACTGACTTATAAATTTGTTGCAAGCATTTGTCAAACTTATAACTTGTATAATGACATTTTTGAATCTTGATTATTTAATTTAAATAAATTTTAAAAAATTTATTAGATGTTATATATTTAATAATTTTGACATTTTTGATATTTATTTTATTTAAATTAATTTTATATATATATTTAACATTCTTATTTTTTCTATTGAAAGGTAATGTGTTTTTTAATTTGTCATTTACAAAGGTTAAAGCTTAACCTAGTCTGTCAAATAAATATATTGGGAGCCCTTCAAATTTGATAACTGCGTGTGAGAAATGTCTTCCAAAATTTATTTGCATGTCGGAAATATTCTTCTATTTTTAAATTTATTAAATGGAGAGAGAAATCCCACCAATCACAAACTTAATGACCACTATTCAATTTTTCATAAGTTTTTTAGTGTCACATTTAATTTATAAGCTTAATCGATGTTTTTATTAGATTAGGTAAAAATAGGGATTAAAAAACAGAGTACATCGTGAGAGACACGACGAAGAAGAAGAAACAAGTGACCTCTATCAGTAGTCAGAAGAACCAAGCCCAAGAGAAAGTCAAGAAAACTTGACTCAAAACAAGAGGCTAGGACTCACCATCAGATGCCCCTTTAGAGTGGCTATGAGTTGCATAATGTTTTTTGTGGTGGACCTCCATCCAAACCACATCATCAACTATAGGAGGAGAGGAAACCATAGAATGTTTCAAATCAGGCCCTAGGAATGCTTAGTCCTCCCCTTTACTAAATCAACCAACCCATTACCAATCGGTGGGCCAAGATACGCGAGATCTTTCCCAATAACCCCCACCCGGGATTTATTAATGACAGCCTCCTCCAATTCAAAGTAGGATTCAAAACTATTGGCTTCCCGCCCAAGCGATTGATCCACCCTGTTACTGCAATCGGCTCCACCCGTCAGCTTAGGATCTCCCCCATCAACCAAGGTTCGAACCTCCCCCCTAGTCGTCATTGTACACTGTAAATCAACACAGGAAACGATGGTAGCACCAGACAAAGCCTCCCCACAAGCAGGAGACATGGACGAAGCACACCCTTCTATTGCTGAATGTCCCTCCTTCCATTGTATCATGGGAGTCTCTACCATAAACTCTTCAGTTTCCTTTTCCTCCCCATCATAATCCTCTAGCACGTCCTCCTCTTCAGACAAGGCTCCCAAATCATCGTCCCCCTGGAGACAGTTAAATATCACCTGCGGCTCCACAAGTCTGCAACAATCCTTCATCTCGTATCTGACTATTTTGCACTTGCTGCAGAAAAAATTGGAGCTCTCAACCTCAATAACTTGTTCCTATTCTCCCGCAGGGGAATGTAAGAATATTCACTTAAGAACTTTGAAACCCATAGGTATATTGATACGTAACCTGGTAATTCTGGGTCTCGATTTGGTAGTGGGATCCATAGCAATAAGCAACCCCGTCGATTTGGAAATCCTAAGAAAGACCTTTGGTTCCCAGAATTCCAACGAAAGACCCGGAAGCTGAATCCAGAGAGAGAGTATGGAAACAAAAATCATGGGGCATTCCAGGCTCCCATTAGTGGAAAGTGAAATCCACACTACCAAAATACCAAGGTCCTTCGTTGAAGACTTTTTGCATTTCCAGCTCGGAAGGAAAGAAAAAAATGAAACCTTCACCTTCCAAGGCTCAAACTTCTACCTTGCAACACCATTTTCTCCTACTCCATTCTCTTACCACATCAATATTCGGTTGCAGCCCCACAAACCTACCCACTTTAACAAATTTAAATCTTTGTTTAGCTCTATCGATGATTAATTTTGGAATATCTAGCAATGGCTCCTCATTCTGCCACAGAGGTGAGAGATTCACAGGCTCCTAGTTCGCTTCTCTGAACAGTAAGCTTAATCTATGTGGCATGGCCAGGATTATATGGTATTTAGTAAAAAAAATGATTTCCCAAAATTCCCCATCTTATACGAATTTTGGGCATGAGGAATATTCGAGAGACCTTAATCACTTTTGCTAATGTTTTCTCCTTTATAAGTCTAATATATTTTTATATTTGTATGTGAACTTTTTAATTTTAATTTATTTTTTAATAAATATATGTGTGTGAAAAAGGAAATCTCCTTATGTTAATAGTAATTTTATTGGACAATAGGAATTTATATTATGTCTGGAAGTTGCGTGATCCAAAATACTCACCTCTCTCCATTATTTAGTGAATTTGATGGCCATTTACACGTTTTTCATGTTTTAAGTCTATAAAAATCTTGTGAAAAATTTTAGATCACCATATTCCTCTCCAAATTTACGATGCTTTACTACCATACTCATTGTCCCTTTGTGTGATGTGCCACAACAAGTGCACCAGTCAATGTCACTACCATACTTATATGGTCAAATTAAAGAATTCCTACTCATTTAGTGGAATTTAATTTTCTACTAGAACAACAACAATTGGAGTTGATTTCAAGTGAAATGACCGTGAAATATATTTATAATTTCAACTTTGTGAACCCCATACCATATGATGGGTATTTTACTTACACAATTTTGCCTTCATATAATGCAATGTCGAGGTTTCCAATAGAGAAAGTTGGTGAAATTAAGAAGTATATTTGGACTTATTAAATTTAGATCATTGGAATATGTTTTGAGAGGAGCCACAGAAAATTGTAAAGTTTACGGGCTATGTGGTTTGTGATGATATTGATACTCTTTACCTAATTTTTATGTGTATGAAAAGTGTGGAATTTTAGTATATGGACATCAAGTATTTGACCAAATGATAAAATAATATTTTTTTCATACAATTTCATAATTGTGGCTTATAAAATACATGACCATCCTTAAGATGCGTTGAGACTATTATAAGAGAAATTTTTGTGGGTAATGCAAAGCATCACCATCATTTAAATTGGATCCTAGTGTTGATTACACAATATTTGATTTATTTAGTTATTATTTCTTCATGATGATTTCTCTTGTCGTTTTTAGAATCATATTCTTTCTAATATTGATTTTTTCTTAGAAGCACCATATATTGTCAGTGTATTCCTACCACATCAACAACTAGTTGGATAGGCCCTCCAAATGGTCAAAACTCATCACTCCATTTCATTATGTTTCTTTTCTGCTTCATCGGCTACATATTAATTTTCACCTTGGTTATTGTAAAAAAATTAATGCTCTATAATTGTCAATTTAATTTTTTGCCACTTTATAACATGTCATGACGAAATGTGAGAACTTGGAATGATTGATTTAAAAATTAACCATCTCACGCATTCCTACTTTTTAGACCTCTTCATATGAAGGAAAAGAAGTGTTTGAAAATGAAAAAGATGGGTATGGTAAATAAGATATATATGACACAAAAATTAGTAATGGTTCTCAAACATTTCATTTTCAAATGAAATTGGTTGTAGAGGAAGTCTAAAAGCCATTCCAAATTGAAGAGGCTTGTGATTTTAAAGACCAAATAATGGAAAACTAGACAAACGACACTAGTGGGAAGAGGTTATATGAATAGTATGACATCTAACATGACTTACTCTTGTGTTATGCATTTTTTCTTCACTCCATCATGACTACTATTTCATTTAGATGGCCTCGTAATAGTCTCACTCCTATTTTTTGGTGAAGCATTATGCTTATTCATGGTCAGATGACTACTTGTCATGGATCTTGCTTCTTCTATATTTGTACAAGCCAAATAAATATGATGTTGTGTGGTGCATGACAACATGGTTCACATCTACGACCAAAGCATGGATGATCTCCCCCTCTTTCTCTTGACTACAATGTCCTCAGTGAAATAAAAACTATGTTTAAATCCAAGCTATGCGATCAATGAATCTAAGTACATTAATCTAGACTTGTTTTAAAAAAATTATGAATCAATATATTAACTAATAAAAACAAGGCACTCTTTAGGGATAAAATGCTTAGCTTACACATGAATTATCTATAAATTTGGGAAGAAACTATAAGATTAAAAATATGCAACATCAGATGAAAAATAGAATTTGGGAGTGGATGGAATCCTATGATAGAATTTAAGTGTGTGACTTTACTAGTGGCATTTTCCAACTTAGAAACCTACTAGATCATTAGCACTTATTCACTGTAACCTACTTTTGTTAAATTTTTATTCATATGTTTGTGATGTTTCATAAAACCGACTAAAATGCCTTACCCTTTTTTAGCACTAGAAGAAATTTCTGCAATGAAAATTACTAATAAAAAATGGTTTACTTCTTTCCATATATGTGTGGGTAGAGATAAGTTCTTAACATATTCTAGCATTTGGGTTGTTGGGTAGATAGTGTAAGATACAGTATTTCAGTTATTCTCTGGAATTTTGTATTTGCTAGTTGTTTTGGTGCAGGTTCACTTGCGTATATAAATCTACTTTTTTGGTTTAGATTTTTGCGATGAATGTGAATGAATAAGATATTTCCTTCTTGCTAGAACCATAACTCTTATTCACTTGACTTGAAAAAAGGTTTAGTATGCTTGGGATAGATAGTGGCACCACACGCACGCTAATGTTATAATTTTTTCTTACATACCACTATGCACAAGAGAGATCAAGCCACATGAAGTCCTCTCAATATTTTGCAGAGATGTAAAAAAATATAACATAGAGAATGAGTCTTTGATTCAACTTCAACACTTGGAAGCATGCACTTTGGACCTTGTAATTTATAATGTATCATAGTATGCATGGTGTAGGTTGTGCTTGGTTATATTCAAATTTATAGATGATGTCTGCAAAGAATGTGATATGTTCCTATGAGATTCTTATATTCTCTTAATAGTTTAGGATGTGTTTCTGTTTATATATTACATTCATTAGTTTTATTTCTCAATTGAGCCTAAAATATCACCTAGGTTGATTGAGCAAAATTACCCTTTAGAATTTATGATGGTTAGAGAGTAAGGGGATGCATATATAGTAACTGTATAGTACCAAGAATGGTATAAGTCTTTTGAACTTGTTCAGGATGTGGCTAAAGTTAGGTATAAGATGTGAATGAGTTTGAACAAATATTCAATATCATATCAAGTGATTTTTTAGTAGTTGAACTATAGAAGGGATGACATTTGTAAAATTTAAATTTGATATTCCATTTACATGTTTCCATGTTTGGTTCAAAAAAATTATCTTGTGAAATTGTGGCATACAAACTATGGGATGAGATCACACATTTGATAAAAAATTTATTTTCCCAATATATAAAATAGATTCCTTAATATATAATTATTCTTATGCCACTAGGGGTGAGACCGCAATGGAAGTGCCCTATCACTAATATAATGGTTGATTGGATATGAGATAATTATGTTTCTTTGTTTCTAAGGTCATAATGCCTCTCAAAAAGTAAATCCCACCTTGGTTGTGTGGCTAGGTTTCCGAACCCACAAAATTTTGATGAACCTATCGAACAAAGAAGAGATAATGTTTTAGGGAGTTTGTCAATAGAACAATATAAAGCCATTAACAAATGAATTGAAATTTTTCACTTTTTATTCTAGTTTAAATGAATCTTAGCATGTGTGGTGTGAAGTATACACAACACAAGTTGATTTAAAGGGGATAAAACCATAAAAGAGAAAGGATATGGTTAGTCCAATTGAAATCTGTTAATAGTTTAAATCTCTCATCTACCATATATGATCAGCCACTTTCTTCTAGTTAGTCACCTAGGACTATGTGTCATTTGTGTGAACTAATTGTGGTAGAAAGTGGGTGTGGTATACGTGAAGGACATATGAGAAAAGTTTTTGACATTCAGATCAATGGTCCATATCCTATAGATCACTAGTCTTCCTTTTAAGGATAAAAATAACTGAAAAAATAAGGTTTATTATTGCTTTGGCTATTCATAAATTAAAAATTTTGATTAAAAAATGGGCCCTGAAATCATTTTGGATATTTATTCGATAAGGGGTTTGAAATTGTATGGAGATGTCATTCTAATGTGTGACCTCAAATTATACAGTGGATTTTTTTTTAAAGTATTTTCTTCCCATAATTTTGATAAAAATAATTTTTTGGTTGGTTTTTTAGGTCATGTGAAAACACAACAAGATCTAGGAGCCATCTTTGCACCTTTTAACATATTACCAACAAATCCTCTCACACTTGGCACAAGGCAAGCACAATCTTGTGTAAATATTCTTGTGGTTTTGATGGTTTCTAGAGGATGTTCATGACTTGTGTGGAGCTTTTGGAGTCTTTGTAGAGTTTTTTGTGCCCTTGGAGCTCATAATGTGACCATTGGAGAAGAAAGCTAGTGTTTTAGGCCTTGTGAGATAGTTTGTGTTGTTGGGCCTAATGTTGACCTATAAGGTTTATTTGGGTGATTTATATGAGTGTGTAGAATATTTTTTTATGTTTAAATGGCATACCTTAATACCTACATACCAGTATTCCAAAGAGGCCTCATACTGATGTAGTCTCCCATCCATTTAATGTGTGTAAAATTTCCAATAATAATGTGTTTGAAGTGAAGTCCCAAATAGGATCTTTGGCACTTAGAAATGAATGTAGGTTGTTACTTATAATAATGACATAGGAAAGTTGCGTAATATGTATTTAAACTTAGTGGATGGATGATGTGCTATAAATAGTTATTTTGTGATTGGGTGCTTTGTTGCGATTTCCTAGGCAGAAAAAAATATGAGAGAATGATCTATTTGAATGGGTTGGTTGATTGTGCTTTAGATTTGAATTTTGTGAAAGGTATTCCTTCTCAATTTAATCTAGGATGGCTAGGATAACTTGTGTCCAAAAAAGTGAATATTGCACGAGAGAAAGAGGAAAACGTTGGCCTTTAAATACTGAAACTAGTCAATTTTTGTTTGTAACAAGGGAATATGCCCTGGAAAATTACAAATTCTTTTGGTAAATTGGAGAATGTGGCCATAAGTATAAATATGTTATTTGTATATAATTAAAAGGTTTTTGGAGGGCCAAATATGATTAATAAGAGTTACCTAGTGTCAAAGGAAATCTAAAATGAGTGAGATGCATGTAGGAAAATTTCAGTTATGGGCACAAAAATAAATGAGCAAAGATAAATACCAAGGAAAATTACTAAATGTAATTCATCCAAATTTAGGGTACTGCACATGCCACACCTCAAAAAGGAGGCATATCTTTTGATAAATTTGATTGTATGCACGTGCATATCAAATTGAGGCATTATGTAAACACCTAATTTTGGTACAATACTACTTAATTGTTATTTTTCTAAGTTAGGATCATGTTGGTACATATTCATATCCATTGTGTCATTTGACCTTTGACTTACTCCCTTTATGACTTTTGAAACATTTGATAACTTTGACTTTACATTAGTTCTTAGTGACTCTATTTTCTCTCTTATCAAACCTTTATTTACATTTTCTTCTTTGTTTGTCTCTTTATAATCATACAGACTTCTTATCTCAAGATTAAGTAAACAATGATTCTAGTAAGACCAAGAACAACATAAACTATGTATCTTTGATTAAAATACCCTTCAATCCTTATCTAATTTCATATAGTTAAAATTGACCTTCTTACAAACAATCTTCCTTAGCAGGACCTTCTTCAAGACTATACTAGCTTTATACCTCATAATAGGAGTCATGATGGACTCAAGACTAATCTCAACTAATGAAAATGATTTGGATAATATAAATATCTTCCATGGTAATCACACACTCAATTATCTCCACTTTGAATTTCTCTTGACGATCTATTAATGTATCACTACAAACCTCCTTGATATTTAAGCCAAACATGAATTTGACCACTTGAAACCAAGATACATACATATCATGCTTCCTATGATGATATCATACATCTACTCACAAGACCATATTGAAGATAATGCTTCCTTGAAACTCCAACTCAAAGACAAAACCAATGATGCAAAAACTATCCATATGATTGAAATGAAGTAATGAAATCCACAATCATTCACAATACATTACTCCCCCTAGGATGGTGCACTTAAAAACCTTAAGAGTATAAAAGCTTCTTTCAACATCGTGAACTTTGAATTACTTTCACACTTAGGCTTTGTCTTGAACTTTTAGACTAAAAATCCATGAATTCAAAACATAATAGATTGATGAAGAGCATATCATACATACCTTAACACTGCATATGATTATGGAGCAATCATCATCATTTTGGACCTTCACACAGTAGCATAGACTTTGAACATGATAACACACCTTCATTTACTTCCCATAGAATGAGGAATGACTCCATTTAGCCTAATGGAGCCCCCATTTTATCTTTAAAGCACTAGAAAACCCAAAATCCAGGTGATTGCCAAATCTCCATATTCTTTCTAACATTCCCACCAATCTTTAAATCTCTATTTCTCTTCATAGGCTCACTTTTCTTGAGATCCACTTTGACTATATTCTCCTCCTTTATTTATTTATTTGTTTTTTCTATCATTTTTTTATTATAGGCAAATGATTTTGAAGGGACCATACCCTGAAGTACAATAAAAAGGCTCAATGGCCAAGATAAACATGGGAACACAATGTGGTTTTTTGCAGCATGGGGGCCACACCCAAAAAAAAACCAAAATCAAGATAAAAAATAAACATACTAAGGCATGGGCCAACTGCTTATAAGAATCCTAAAAACAAACATACTACCACAAAAATATAGCTTGAAAATAGCATAGCAACATCTGCACATTGAAAATAGGGGCACAAAAGGCACTAATTCACAGACTTACTACATACCTTGAGTGTAACTCTAAGTTCCTTGTAGAGAGTCAAGGTTGCCCCTACATTAGGGTCCAAATTGGTTTCTTTGAATAACTTCTTGGTGATCCTCCCATTCTTCCATGTTGAACCCAAAATCCCACTAACATCACAAAGCTGATTAATATGCACCTGAAGGAGATACAAGACAACCCTTTGAATGGAAATTTGATTATTATATTTCACCTCAAGGGATTTGATATGAGAGGTGATTGAGTTCACTTCTTCTTGCAGACTGAAAAAGGAAGAAGGATCGATGGTGCTCTTGTTACTAGTCTGTAGGAGGAATTCAACATTATCCTTAATGGATTTCAAAGCATCAACCTATTGTTTAAATTTTTCAAGAATAACAGGATTGACCTGGGTACTAGGAGTGGTATGAAAAATTTCCAGAGGGATTTCAACTCCAATTACCTCCTTTTCCTTCTTATTTCTTCTGAGAATCCATTTAACAGGAGGAGTTTCAGCAGTAGAGTCACATAAGCTAGGATTATTAGATCGAATGCGGGGATGTTGTGGAGGAGGATGAGCTAAACAATGACTGAGGTCATTTGCAATAACATCAATCCTTGAATCCTTCTTGAATAAATATTTTAACTGAAAACCTGATAAGCACATGTGATTCTCTTCTAATTTGTCTTCAACCATAACAAACATACCTTCATGACATTTTTGAGCTTCTTCTCCTCCTCTGTCATGGTTGAATGTGATTCATCTTCAACTGAATCTATGGTATATTCCTTCTTCTTGTAGATGTTCAACTTCTTTGTAAAGAGCCTTGCAATATGGCCAACAACATTAAAATTGAAACAAGTAACACATGTTTTACCTTTAAGAGCTCCTTCTCTTTGCCTAGGTGGTCCTTGATGGCATTGTTTAACAACATGACCAACAACATTATAGTTGTAGCACACAACCTCATTCCTCCTACCTCTAGACTGATATACACTTAGTTTCCAACCAAAATCCTTAGCCTTATGACCATACTCACAACATGAGTAGTATTCACCTTAGAAAAAACTTTCACCAATCCTAAAAGACCTTCTTTTCCAATATCTTGCTCTATGACCAAAATCATGGCACATATAGTAATAACCATTGAAGAAACCATACCTCACTACATTTGGTTGTCTAACAGGGTTAAACATCTTGAAATTTTTCTTCTTTGTCTCTTTCATTTTTTCACAAGCACTAGGACCTGTCATATTTTCAACACATCCCTTTTCCATCCTTTCATGTTTTTATAATCTACTGAAAGCTCCAATTCTGATTTTAAGGACATCGGTTATCCTTCATACCTGATATAATATGTGTCTCTAACTCTTATGGTTTTAAATTATGTTTTTATCTTACAACACTCTTCTTCTTTTCCCTTTAGATCCTTTATCAAACTTCCAATTTGATATTTCAACTCTTTGATGAATAGATCATGTTCTGCTTCCATATCACTAGTTTGTTCTTGCATTCCAATGACCAAGGACTCATTAATCTGATACTTTCACCTCTAGAGATCAGTGGATTTTCCCATTGTGCTTCTAGGATATCCTTCAAGTTATTATACTTTATTCACAAAGACCAAGCTCTGATGCAAATTGTTAGAAGCAGAGTGACTGGGAGGGGGTTGAATCAATCATACAACAATTTCAACTTCATTAACCATTGCTTAAATTCATCATTAAATTCAAACATTTAACATCCATAGCCATATGAGCACATTAGGTGTGCATTAAGCTTTTATAAGTACATGAAATAAAGAAGAAGGCACATGAACACCATGTGTAAGTTGGAAATCCTCAAGGGGAAGAAATGTTAATGAAACATTTTCTTATATTACACAAAAAAAAGGATTCAAGTTAATATTACACATCACATGAGATTTTTTTAGTGAGTTACCAACCCCACAAGGATCACCAACCCCTAGTTTAGTAGAGCACCAACCTTACAAGGAACACCAACTCCTAATTTAGTCAGACACCAACCCCAAAAGGAGGATATAACCCCTTAAGATGAAAAAGTGCTAAATAAACCACCTGAAAATGAAGATCAATAAAGATATGTTTCTTCCACAACTGATTGTGATCACAATTTTAGATCCTCTCACTCAAAACCCTTTTGAAAAAATTCTCCTTCTTTCCTCAAATATTCTTCTTCTTTGATCTGAGTTATTATTTTCCCATTACCTACTCTTAATTTGGATTATTAAAACATCCAATTATCCCCCTCATGATGGTCATTAATACCTCCTTTAATCTCTAAAATATTCCCTCTAGATCGCACTTTTTCACCACACAAATAACTAGCACAAATGAACTTTCAAATCTACCTTTATACCTATTTATTTTCCTCAAAACATCTGGTTTTTCCTTCATATAGTAAAAATAATTTATACATTATAGGATCATCATAAAAATATCACAAACAGGTCCATGTAGGCCATCAATCACCTAAATCCTCCAAGACCACCTTTGGGACACAAGAAGTCTTGAAACCCCAAAGCAAACATCCTTGACAAAAAGGAATGAAAAATACCAAAAACAACTCCACCAAAACATGGAACACACTTATACATGTTTTCTAAGAACTCAACAATCTCAATAAAGAATGAAACAACTCAAAACAATCAACAAAACTCATGAAGCAACTCAAGAGCATGCATAACTAAGTACCCTCAAATAATAGGTCATGACTTACTAAACTATTATAAAAACCTCATGTGTGATATATCATTGAAAATATCTTAGAACTAAGATCATTAAAAAATTCAAATCAAGTCATAACGCCACTCGTAGCACCTCTAACACCACTCTTTTCCCGTACTGCTCAAAACTACCCAAAACTACCTAAAAGCTAGTCCTCATAAATATGAAATACTTTGTACTTTATGTCCTCAACCATGATATGAAATAATCATGGACATGTAGTAAAACTCCCATGCTTCAATAAATGGTAAATTATGCAATAGGTTTAATTGGAAACTGTTGCATAGATTGAAACTTTCCAGAAATAAAAACTTTTAAGTGGGGCCCATAAATAGTCACAAGATATAAAATACATAATTGGAAATCTAGAGGAGTATTCTTCATCATAAAATCATCATAATAGAAAAATGAATCAAAATTGAACATGTACAACCATTTTTCTGCAAATCACTTTAACCTAGGGTTTCATGAGTGTTAAAAAGTAGTTTATCTTCTTAACGATTGTTCATAAAATTGTGAGAATAAAATCACCTCATCCTTCTTATAAAATATTCATATATGACGTACATGACTACCCCTATGATTTCGGGTCCCCATGCTAATCATACACTCCCCAACAAGCATATGAAAGTCAACTTTTACCTCAAATTATCACCTTTGGAAACCTGATTTTGATAAAAAAAAAAATTATTAAAAAAAACTCCATATATTGAACAAATATAAAAAGAATGACCTAAAACTTGGCATGAAGCATCATGAAATCCTCCTCTATGGATGTAAAAACTCATCCATGCTAAAATACATCTTAATCTTTCCAGCCGCTGATACTTACCTATGTCTATAACCTTGTCTATAACCTTGTCTTCACCTTCTTTCTTCCCAACGACCAGGAAACATCATCAAACCTCTGAGAACTAACCTGAAACTCAAAATACACCTATTATGAAACATCAAAACACCTTTCTCATGCTTGGATAATAATTCCTTTCTCCATTTATCATGCCACCATGTTAATCCACATGCACTAGTTCTAGGAATAGGCCTAGAATGACTTGACTCAATCGGGACAACCAATGAACTGACCATGGAGAACACATGAAAACACTTGGACACCTCTCACACATCTCTCTAACCATGATGGACCTCATACCAACCTTTGGGACTCATACAATGACCACCCATACTTGCACCATGCCCGAAATCATGCCTAGACACCATAACAACTTCACCAAAACTAGACACTACCATTCAACTGTTATCCTTAACCTTGATTTACACATGATGGAGACACACATGGCACCAACATAACCATTTCCATAAATGGACGTTGACATCAGTGAAATCACCAAGACATAATAGCCAACACTTAGTATTCCATCACTTACAACTAATCTCCTATAAGTTTATCAGTTTACTCACCTTGGTCATGGCATGCAGTTTGAGTTCACTCCATATTTCATGTATGCCAGAGAGCTAAAAAGTAACAATATCATTGAATTTGGTTTAGTTGATCATCATACTCAGATTTATTCCTTTTCTCACTTTGTTCCTCCATCAAATTATTTATCTAATTCATGTGTACTTGATGATATTTCTGAGCACAAGTACACTTCCGACGATGATGACTTCTCTTCTAACATAGTGTATTTCCATAGTGATAGAGAACCACCTCCAACATCAAATTATCACCTTCTACATTTTAAGGAGTTACTTCTTTATCCACCTACTTTTGGTCCACTATATACATTTTAGGGAACAAGCACTTTGATTAAGGATTCATCAAACATCAGGAACTCTTTTTCTATATAGTTACAGAATATTCCACCTTCCTTCTTCACCACTATTTCGGATACACCATCCATTGATGGATTATTTGACACTTCTACCTCACATAGAGAGCTTTGTTCCTTGGATGGGAACAACACCTTATCACTCGAGGGATCTTCTTCTTATTCACTAGGTACAGGGTGGCTTCCAATGAGTTCATCTTCTTAGGAGGATGGATAGCTATTTTTCTCCTCTTCTTTTTCTTCTTGTAGAAAGATTGTAGTTTGTGAATTGGTACCTTATAAGGCCTTTAGTTTTCGGGACCCATTTGATACATCTTTCTTAGTTGTTTAGGGGATTATTCTATCTTTTATAATTGGATTTTTTTTCATTGGGGTTTCCTTCATTACCTGAGATCCTTATTGTATATGGGTACCTTATTAGGATTTTCTTTCAGTACCTATTTCTCTTCTCCTCCTCTTGTTTTCTAGAAAGATTAAATTTTATACATGGGTAATGTTATCCAATTTTGAATGCATGGAAAAATTGGACAACGTGGTCCTATTGAATTTTAGGTCTTCAGAAAAGAGTTTGGGGCCTACAGAAAAAATATTGTGCTTCTAGAAGGTTTGTGGTGTTCTAGGATGGTTCAGGATCATTTTGAACTATTCTCTCATTTCCCTTGTTCTGGAGGCCCAAGGTTTTCTCATGGCAAGGAGATTGGCACTTGTAGGACCATCTCCAACCGACCCTTGAGTAGAGTCAAATCACACCTAAAAAGGCCCTAATTTTTTCATAATCTTCACGGTTCAAGGGAATGGTGGAAATTTAGAAATTTTGAGAGTAAGTGTGAAATTGCCTAGGAGGGGAGCTTCGAGCTCAAATGGCTCCGAGCTAAAGGACGAGTTATAAGTTTTCAATATACGTTGGTAGCTCAGTTTGAGCTCATGGTTTATAACATGATATCGAGGTAGGCATTGAAACAAATACTTAGCGAGCTCAAGAACGAGGTAGGTTGAGTTGAGTTGAGCTTTTAGAGTTTTATTTCGAAAAATCTTTTCAGAAAATTCCATTTTGGAATTTTGGAGATTTTGGGGTCAAAAACCTTAAACGAGTCAAATATTTATAAATCCGAAACTATAAATTTTGGAGTTTCAGGTTTTCAGGATTCGAAGATTATGTCAGAGATTGTGGTGTTTGGAGTTCAGGGATAGTGGTTTCTAAGATCCGAGTTGTTCGGTAAGTCATGATGAGTCTGAGTTGGTTGCCAATTCACTAGGTGAATCATCAGGAGCATCAAAGAAATGGACTCATGGAAGGTGCCATGTGTCAGCTCAATGCAATTCTAAAAGGCACATCAAAATGGAGAGCCCAAATATGCACAGACCCTCCACGTGTCCAAAGTCTCAAAACATTGCAATGGCCATACCGAAAGTCAAAGGACTCGCAGAAGGTGCCGCGTGTCATCTCGGCGTAACTTCAAAAGAAGAATCAAGAGAAGGTTCCCAAATCAATGTCAGCTCACCACGTGGTCAGAGTCAAAAAGGGGAAAAATTCGGCCATTGAATTGGCTAAGTATAGAAGGGCCAGTGGATGGTGCCACATGTCTCATCGATGCATCTACAAAGGTCAAGCCCAAAAGGTGGTCCCCAACAAGCGCCATCCTGCCACGTAGTCATGGTCTAAAAGGGGGTCTCATAAGTTGTTGAAAAGTCACAGACCCACTGAGGGTGCTACATTTCACATCAACGTAGCTTCAGAAGTGAGACACAAGGGATAGTCCCTAAACAAGCGCCAACCCACCATATAGTCAGGGACCGAGAAAGGGAGCAGGCTCGGATCAGCTAATTACAAAAAAGTTAGGGGAATCCTCCACGTGCCTCATCGGTGCAATTGCAAAGGCGTGGCCCAAAGAGAGACCCTAAACTAACGCTAACCCTCCACATGTCCTAGGTCTAAAAAGGGGACACCGGCTGTTGAAAAATTCCAAAATCCTAGGGAAGCCTCCACGTGCCTCGTCCACTCAACTTCAAAGGTAGAATCAAAATGGTAGGTCCCAAATGAGCACGAAGCCTCCACGTGGTCTAAGTCCCAAAGGTAGAACCGACCGTTGAAAAGTCTAAACAGGGTAGATTCAGTGGAAGATGCCACACATCAACTCGGTGCAACTTCAAACATCAACTCCAGAGGTAGGTCCCAAAAAAGTGCAAGCTCTCCAAGTGTCTAGGGTCAGACATAGTTACTTCTGCAGTCAAGGGGGAGGGGGGGGGGCCTTAGCCAAAACACAAAGAAACAAAGAACGCCCACAGGTGAGACCAAGTGTCCAACCGTCACAACTTTAGAAGTGAAAAGGGGGCCCACCATATTTTTTAATTAAATTAATATTTTTTATTTAAATATTCTAAATAATAATATTTATTATTATTATTTAAATATTATTTTAATTAATTGAGAACGCTATGTCAATAGGCATTAATGATGCATGATGGAACCTTTTCAAGTGGTTCAACCAACTGTAATAAGTGATACATCATGTGCCTTCCATTTAGGGAGGGAATTTATGACTCCTCTCCTCTCTATCAATTTATTCAATAAATGTAAGTTGGAGACTCATTCCAAGGCAGTTCCAGGTAGTAGGTTTTGACAGGTCATACAATTTGGACAAGTTAGACACTTTCCAAGCCTCCCCTCTCTTCACAATCTGAGATGTTGTGATTTGTAGGCTTTCAAGCCTTTCTTATCAAATTGTAATGGTAGCCTATTCCTTTTTCACTGATGTAATGGCACTGTACAAGTGTTTGAATTAATGAGAATTGTGATTTTTTATTATTTATATGTCATTTTCATGGTTTTGTTGCTTCTATGTGCCTATCTCATGTTTCCAGGTGAACTGTGCAACCAGGTTTTCTTAGCAAGTTTTAGAGGCTATTGTGCTTACCAAGGAGTGAAGCACTGTATGTAAAAGTGGGTTTGTAATGTATGTCATTCTTTCTCATGAACATCTCTCTTCATCAGAAAGCCGGAAAGTTTTCTAGCAACACCCTTTCTTGGTGTATCACCACTTCTAGTTTAGGTTTCATTTCCTTGCAGATCTCTTTCCCTAATCCCATGAAATGTTTGCATAGGACTAGATAGCCTTTTTATCTTGCATTAGAAGTAGCGTTTTGTTTAGTTTAGGAAGAGGAAACTGGCCTTCTCCGGAGGTTCAACTTGAACCCAAGTCCCACAACTTGAGAGGTGATCCCATGTGTCCCAATCACACCGAATGTCATGATTCATTCTCAGGACATTCGGGGGGTGTAGTGATTTGGTGACAATAGTTTTTGGCACACCCGGTGGGACAAGAGGCACATCTTTCATAGGTGTGTGTAGTTGTGTTCACTTCATTTCATTAATTTGTTGTGCTCTTAATGAAATTTCAGCCTTAGGAGGTATACCCAAGCACAACTAGTGACTCCATTGGTTAGACTACCCTACTCTCTATGTTGCAGACCTTCATTCTACCCAATTTCCACTTTTTTTTCTTACACATATTTCCATTTTCTTCCATTCATGAAGTTATGTAACCATGGCTTCATTTCCATAGTGGGGTTCCCACTTACAGTAGAGGCGGTTATTTCCATCTTCAGGATATTACAATCCATCTCCAAACCAATTTCATGATGAATATCAGTTTGAGCATGCATTTCCACATGAGCAAGATGAAAACCATTTTGGTCACCCACCAAACTGGGGCCTACCAAAGAATAATGGCATGTAAATTCTGGAATCTATTTTATACCTGAAGAAGATCACTTGCAGAAGAAGGTTTGAGAGTTGGAGTATAACATGATGCAAATAAGGATCAATGACATGACAAAGGCAGACTAGATTGGCTTCAACATTCCATACCCATGGACTAGCCTTATACCATGTGAGCTTAGCCCTCAACAAAATCCTCAATTCATAATCAAGACGATGACTCAAGTTGGAGAATGGATCAAGAAAAGGGACATTCATGAATGTAATGTTAGTCAATCCTATAAGTGGGAGGCCCCTGCATTACCATCTTACGAACCTCTTCCCATGTTTCCATCTATGCAGTTTCAACTTGAACCCCATAGTTCTAATCTTCCAGTTTCTACTCTTGTTGAGAATTCATTTCTTTCACTTCTTATTCCTCCATTTCATCATGAATCTTCCATGCCTCATCCTTCTAAATTTCCCTCTTTTCTATAAGGGCCATCAAGACAAGATAATGAATCTCTTCCTCAAACAGTGAGGGAATCATTTAAATCCTAACCCACCCCTCCTCTTATAGTCCTAAATCCATTTTGGGAAGAGCATTGTCAAGAAATTAGAAAATGGGAGGAGCATATGGTCAAAGAGAATAGGAAGAAATGGGATGCAAAACTTAACATCAAGAAAAATTCATTCCTTATTAAACCTTTTGCAGAAGTTGAGACTCAAGAAAAAGTGGAACATACTAGTTTTGTACCAAAAAGAAATCTAGAGTTGAATGAGGAGGACCAACAGTTTACTTATTCATAATGCAGTATTCATATTGGCTCAATTCCATCATAGGAGTTTGAATCACCAAAGGTGGTAGAGTCTGTTGGAGAAGAGAATGTGCAAGCTGAATAAGAAAGACTCTCAAGTATACAAGCTGATTCTTATGAGTGTAATGATCCTACCTGTCAAACATGTCAAGAAATTGCATCACTTTTGGAGCATTGTAGTGACTTTCCAACATCATCATTGAATAAAACAACTAATCATAGTAGGATTATTTCCATGATGGAATTAGAAGTTTCAAGTATAGATTATACCATGCAAGAAGTTTTAGATTCTTCCCCTTCTTCGTCTTTTCAAAACTCTTTTTTCTTAGATGAATTTGATCTTGGAAATTTTATGTTTGAAGACGAGGAAGGTCATGAGGAATTATTTTCTAATTCAGGAAACACAGTAATAGAGGTTGAAACCTTTGCACATTCGGAGAAAAAATAGGCATATTTTCTATCAGATTTAGAGGAGTATTTGGATGCAGAAGAGCCTATAGAAATACCCACTTCTGGAACACCTGATTTTCAAGTTATCTCCTTGAATGGGAAGACTTGGATCATCTGCAATATTCATTGAATGAAGAAAGACAAGAGCATGCGGGAGAAACTAAGTCAACTTTGAAGGTTTTGGGCGAAGATGATATTATTGAGAGTTTCTTACTTTCAACTGTGAAGTCAAACTTATTTGATGAACAAGTAATGGTGGAAGGAAATAAAGGAGGTGTTGCTTCCCTTAATTGTCCCGGAAAACAAAAGGTGAAAGGATTTGATCTTGTAGGTTTCATGTGGGATGAAGAGGTTATAGATTTTGAAAAAAATTGCCTTCAGATGAAAGCAGAGCTCCTATATGAGTAGTACTCTTCAAACACTTGTAGAGATTTTCAAGTGTTTCCATTGGAGCCTGTAAGTGGTCCAAAGCAGCTGCATGTCATGAAGTAACTTCTTGTTTTCAAATAAGGAAAAAGAAATGGAGAGGACATCAATTTAGTACCATTCATTCATATAGGAGAAGAGTCTTTGTAAATGGGAAACAAGAGGGAAATCATCTCATGGATTATCATTATTTTTAAGGATGTCTTCAGCAAGGCTTTCTTGTTAAAATTGAAGTTCAGACAAGCAGGGATATTCAATGGTTTAGACCATGTCCTATCATGTACCTAGCTTCATTGAAGCTAAAAGAGAAGCCAGAACTAGTCACATTCACTTTAGAGTGTGAGGATGAGTTTCAAAATTATGAGGATCAGTTGCAATGCTTCTACATGACAAATTTAGAGAAAATAAAAGAGGAATTATTTCTCTTTCTAGTTGATGTCTTAGTAGACCAAGTGGAGAATTGGGCATGTTTCAGTTTTTTACTCACATTCTAAGTTATGTCCATTGTCACATCATTTGCATGGCAATCCATTGTGAGGAAAGGGAGCTATTTTACACAACTAGTTGCAGGGTTTGTTTAGCTCACATGTGCTCCTAGTTAGTGTAGGGTAGTATAGATTTACTTTCAGCTAAATAAGTGCAATGCACACCCTGCAGGTTCCACTTGGGGCATGTATGTTTTTCAGTTGCTTTGTGTGTTTTTGTTTTCCATTGTATGTTGTTGTTACTCTTGCACATTGTAGAATCATTGGAAGGTGTCAAGGAGAAGGAAGGTTCAAGGATTCCATAAGAGTTTCATGATCTACTTCATTCAAGTTCTACAGTGTTCCATGGATGCCAAGTCTTAATCGGATTCAGTATACTTCATGCTTAGCATTCCAGGGAGGTCCATGATCAGCAATGCTTAAGGGGGTTGTAGGATGTATCACAAAGGATCAAATCATTTCCAAGATTCCAAAATTGACTCCATGCCCAATGAATGACTTAAGGCTACTAGACTTGTGCTTAGCAGACAATCATCCCTGAGAGGTTGCCAAAAATTTTATCCAATTTTGCACGCATATAAAAATTGGACAATAGGGTCTAGTCAAATTTTAGGTCTTTAGAAAATAATTTAGGGCCTACAGAAAACATTTTTTACTTCTAGAAGGTTTGTGGTGTTCTAGGATGGTTCAAGATCATTTTGAACTATTCTCTCATTTCCCTGGTTCTTGAGGCCCAAGGTTTTCTCATGGTAAGGAGATTGGCACTTACAGACCCATCTCCAAGCGACCCAAGCATAGATAATCATATTCAAATCACACCTAAAAAGGCCCTATTTTTTCATAATCTTCACGGTTCAAGGGAATGGTGGAAATTCAGAAATTTTGAGGGTAAGTGTGAAATTGCCCAGGAGGGGAGCTTTGAGCTCAAATGGCTCACCGAGATAAAGGATGAGTTATAATTTTTCAAGATACGTTGGTAGCTTGATTTGAGCTCACGGTTTATAACATGATATTGAGGTAGGCATTGAAAAAAATACTTAGTGAGCTCAGGAATGAGGTAGGCTGAGTTGAGTTGAACTTTCAGAGTTTTATTTCAGAAAATCTTTTCAGACAATTCCGTTTTGGAATTTTAGAGATTTTGGGGTTAGAAACATTTAACAAGTTGAATATTTCCAAAGCTGAAACTCCAAATTTTGGAGTTTCAGGTTTTCAGGATTCAGATATTATGTCTTTTGGGGTTCGGAGATTGTGGTGTTTGGATTCTAGGGATAGTGGTTTCTAAGATCCAAGTTGGTCGGCAAGTCATGAGGAGTTCAATTTAGTTTTTGATTCACCAGGAAATTCGCCAGGAGTATCAAAGTAATGGACTCATAGACAGCACCATGTGTTAGCTCGGTGGAATTCCAAAAGGCACCTCAAAATGGATACCCCAAATGTGCACAGACCCTCCATGTGTCCAAAGTCTCAAAAAGTTGTAACAATCGTAGTGAAAGTCAAAGGAATTGTGGAAGGCACCACTTGTCAGCTCGGTGCAACTTCAAAAGAAGAATCAAGAGTGGCTTCCCAAATGAGCGTGGGCTTGCCACATGGTTAGAGTAAAAAAGGGGACAGAGCTGGCCATTGAATCGGCTAAGTATAGAATGGCCAGTGGACGGTGTCACGTGTCTCATCGGCGCATCTCCAAAGTTCAATCCCAAAAGACGATCCCCAACAAGTGCCAACCTGCCACGTAGACATTTTCTAAAAGGGGGTGTCATCGGCTGTTGAAAAGTCATAGGCCCATAAAGGGTGCCACATGTCACATCGGTGCAACTTTAGACATGAGACATAAGGGATAGTCCCTAAATGAGTGTCAGCCCACCACGTAGTCAAGGATCGAGAAAGGGAGCAGGCCCAAATTGGATAAGTACAAAAAGGTCAGCGGAAGCCTCCACATGCCTCATCGGCGTAATTTCAAAGGCGCGGCCCAAAGAGAGACCCTGAACTAGCGCCATCCCTCCACGTGTCCAAGGTCTGAAAAGGGGACACTGGCCGTTGAAAAGTCCAAAATCTTGCGGAGGCCTCCACGTGCCTCGTCCACAAACTTCAAAGGTAGAATCAAAATGGCAGGTCCCAAATGGGCGTGAAGCCTCCACGTGGTCTGAGCCCCAAAGGAAAAACTGACCGTTGAAAATTCTAAGAAGGGAAGAGCGCCAATGGAAGGTATTGTTATCCAAAATTCACCCCCAAGGTAATTTTGATAACATGCAAACAATTATATTGATTCAGGGAAAAAAGTCATGTTTCTAGGGTCCCCTCATATTTGTCTAACTCCCCTGTCCAAGAGGAAGAGAGTAAGTTCTGAGAAAATGCGAAAAAAAAGGTTCAAGAAGGCAAATAGGTCAATCCAGGAAAAATCGTGAATTGGCTAAGTCCTGCTCAAGGTCACCTCCGGGACGTGTGGGACTGAAAGGCCCAAAACCGGCCGGTTCGGCCGAGCGTCCGAAACGCTCCACGTGTCCCATGGGACAAAAGTACGCGGGCGGGTGCGAAAAGCCGATCCGGCCGAAAGAGGAAGAAAAATTGGCAAGTGTTGCTCGGGACGTTTGGGAAAAAAGACCCGAACCGGCCGAACCGGCTGAAATCACAAAAAAGATGATTGGGACATCTGGGCCGACGTGAACTGGCCAAACCGGGTGAAAAAAGGGCCAGTCCGAAGGCAAATGGGAACAAGCGGGACAGATGGACGCGAACCGGCCGAATCGGTCGAAATCAGTCAAGACAACACTAATCAAATGCCCGGGACAAATGGATCCGAAAGAGCCGAGGACCAATAGATCATGACACGTGTCACAGGAGGAAAAGTCTTTGGTCCGGAAACTTCAAACGGCCATAACTTTTGACTCCGAGCTCCGATTTTGATAAAATGAACTTTCTGGAACGAGGTCCTCTATGCCACAAAAACTGGAAAATGAGTGTAGATATATTTAAATAGGGAAACGTGTTCGGCTCCAGAATTAATGCTCATTCCCGTCCAGAAAACGCCTGCCAGGCCCAAAAGAGCTGCCCGCACTCAGGAGGCCCCAAATTTTGAAAAACTCACACGTTGAAAATTGGTACCTAATCTTGGTTCCGAGGATGCACAGAAGATTAAGAAATTCATTTGATCGGAAGTGATTGAGTTTTTTAAGGAAACGTGGCCGGGTTCAGTGTTGTATTTGGTAGCACGAGGCATGGTCATCTTCTTTCTCTGCTGCAGCACATGGGGTAGTATGGGGAAAGTAATTTTATACCCATTCCAAATTTAATGCCTCTTACAGGTGGTTGAAAGGACAGATTTCGGGATCCATTTTCCCTTCTTTTTTCCTTCTCAACTAAATGGAGTGTTGGGCTCATTGTAAAAGAGGAGAAGCTCTATCCAATGTGTTGTAGGCCCTTGTAGTGGACTCCTTGCAAGCCGGGCCCTTATCTTGTAATAGATTGAACTGTGCATATCATGAAGCAATAAAATATTAGTTTGTGGATATATCTTCCCCTGACCGTGTTTCCTTGCATTCTTCTTGAATCTTTCTACAAGTAATTGTGTCTATTTATTATGTTCTTGCAGGAATTCATTATCAGTGTGTGCTTGGAATATTGGGAATGCATTTTGCTGGATTATGGTGAACTGTCATCCAGTGTGCACTTTGTCTCTGTATTTCACACATTTGGAGATTACTCTCACACCCTCTTTTTCTGAACCGCTTTAGTGTAGGATTTCACGTGTCCCTTGGAATTTTAGGTTAGAATACCTAGTTTCTCCTGGAGTAGATTGTGGCAGGTAGTTTAGGAGCAAGAACCAGCTTTCTCTGGAGGTCTATCTCAACAAGTCCCATCAACTCTGGAGGTAAGTACCCATGTTAAATCACACTGGATGCTTAGAGTGATCCAAGCTAGAAATCGATCAACATCCAAGGGTGCTGTGATTCGGTGATAACAGTGCCCATGACCCTTCTTGGATACCTATGACTAGGGGGTAGTTACACAACATTTTTCAATTCAACACATTTTTTTGTAGTTTACACAATGGGGGGGGACTTTTCAAAACACAGGGTACATAGTGTTTTACGCACTCGGCAGTGCATGCATTACAGTTATCTATTCTACTTTCTCATTGGATCGGAACTGTTAAAAATAGGCCACCTTATATTTTTAATTAAATTAATATTTTTTATTTAACTATTGTAAATAATAATATTTATTATTATTGTTTAAATATTATTTTAATTAATTGAGAAGACTCTGTCAACAGGCATTAATGATGCATGATGAAACCTTTTCAAGTGGTTCAACCAACTTTAATAAGTGATAAATCATGTGCCTTCCATTTAGGGAGGTAATTTATGACTCCTTCTCTCATATCTCTCAATTTCTTCTATAAATTTAATTTGGAGACTCAATCCAAGGGGATTCCAACTAGTAGGTTTAGACAGGTCATACAAGTTGGACAAGCTAAACACTTTCCAAGCTTCCCCTCTCTTCACAAGTTGAGATGTTGCGATTTGTAGGCTTTCAAGCCTTTCTTCTCAAATTGTAATGGCATCCTATTCCTTTTTCAATGATGTAATGGCATGGTGCAAGTGTTTGAAATAATGAGAATTGTGATTTGTGATCAGTTATATGTCCTTTTCATGGTTTTATTGCTTCTATCTGCCTCTCTCATGTTTTCAGGTGAACTATGCAACCAGGATTTCTTTGCAAGTTTTGGAGGTTATTTTGCTTACCAAGGAGTGAAGTACTATATGTAAAAGTGGGTTTGTAATGTATTTCATTCTTTCTCCTGAACATCTCTCTTCATCAGAAAACCATAAATTTTTCTGTAACACCCTTTTTTGGTGCATCACCATTTCTAGTTTAGGTTTCATTTCCTTGCAAATCTCTTTCCCTAATCCCATGAAATGTTAGCATAGGACTAGATATCCTTTTTATCTTACATTAGAAGTAGTGTTGTGTTTAGTTTAGGAAGAGGAAGCCGGCCTTATCTGGAGGTTCAACTCGAGCCCAAGTCCCACAACTTGAGAGGTGATCCCATGTGTCCCAATAACACCGAATGTCGGGATCCATTTTCAGGCCATTCAAGAGGTGCAATGATTTGGTGACAACAAGTACCTCATTAGGCCTTTAGTTTTTGGGACCAATATGTTGCATATTTCTTAATTTTCTAGGGGAGTTCTCTTTCTATTTTTATTTGTCATGACCTTTACCTCATATTTTATGAAGGGTGGGTGTTGGTGTGTGTGACTTTCCTCATCACCACGCACCCAATCTTGTCCACCTCACATGGTGAGTCATCTCATGTAAGTGATATCATAGGTCATAGGTTTATATGACATATGTCATGTTTCTTCATAAAAATTTGCATTGCCGTATGCGTTTTAGAGTCATAGGATTTACTTTCCATCTTTAGAATAGTAACTCCTATCTTTTTTCTCTTAGAGGGAATATTTGTTTAGGAATAGGAGTTAGACATCACTCCTATATGTATGCTATTTTTTATCTATGAGAATGAGTAGACTTGTTCTTTTCATGCATGATTCTATGTTGTTTGATTTTGTTATCTAATTACTTGGATATTTCTCGTCACCGTTGGAGTGCAACCTTGTCGATGTGCATAGGTTACATTTTTGATCCCTGTAGAATATTGTTGGATGGGGGAAAGTTACTCAGTACCAAACGGACTAGCACACACACACATGGGAGAATAATGAGCATGCAAGAAGGATAAGTAGATATTGCACGTGGGACTATGTATTCTAACTAAGGACTTAGCCATTTTTCAGAAGAGGTCTAAAAATAGGAAAAGTGCCACTCAAATAGATGATAAGGGCATGAAGACTTGGAAACCACAAAAGGTCTATTTTTGGAGAAGGAAATTACAGTTTGAACGCATGCATAAAAGCTAATAATAGGTTTAAGTAGGATTTTATCTTTAGGATTAGTATATTATTAAGTTGTTGTAGAAAAGCATGCATGATGTCTATTTTTGAGCATGCAGTCTATTTTGAGATGCATGGGCGGTTAAGCGAAAGACCCCACCCATATATATACTAGTTATAATTCATGGTTTTGGATACCTTGTGTGATGTAATAGAGTTATGCTATCCTAATTTACAAGCGTGCATGACTTTGTGATAGTGACTGTAATGGATAATTGTGAATGGATTCTAGTAATTCATGTCTTTGACCATGGTAATTATATGGTGAATTTGATCTTAATTATTATATGATTTGTTAATGGTTAATGTGAACATTTGTGTTAACATCTTGACAAACTTTCATAAAGAAGAGACCTAGTAGCTTCGCGCACTTCGGGTGACCATTCAATTCTAGCAGGATGAAGTGTCAGCACGCACAAGCATATTCAGTGGTAAAACAAAGAGACTAAAAATAATATAGCAGTTTTTAGAATTCTTTTATTACATAAATCTACATAATCGTTTGAAATTGAGTTTTCCAATCATTTAATATTTATATATTATTTCCAATTATCTACACTCTTCATATATAATTTAGTATGTATTATTGATTAAATATGATTAAGGCCTAACTACATTTTAACATGACTTAATGCAAATCTCCCATTTTTAATTAAGAGAAATATACATGATTGTATTAGGAATTGTGTTTTCTTACTTTTTAAAAAATATATAATTAAATTTTTTTTTTTAACAAATTAATAAAGTATTTCCTTTCATATACTTTGTAGCACCTTTAAATATTAATGATATGTTATATTACAAGCAATTATTAACCCTTCGCTTAAGGAAGGGTACAAGTAATTAGAAAATTATAAGTTTCTTTCCAAACAATTTACTTTAATGTTTTGATGAGTATTCGATGCAGGTGCATCAATGTATAGAGCATAATTATGATGTTATTTTTTTGTAGAAGGTTTTATAAGTTCTATTGGGTCAATAAGAAGCCCTACAGAGGCTTCAGTTATGGTTTGTAAGACATTTAGGGTTATTTTTAAATTTCCCTTCAAAACTCATCATTTAAATTGTTGAATTAGTTTTAGCCTATTTGGGTATTTGTAGTGGGTTTCAAGTATCATGTTCATTAGAATATTGTTCCTTGGGTTCTTTTAGTGTGTATTTAAAGTCATTTATTTCTTACATTGGTTGTAAATGGTCAAAATAAGTATTACATCATAATAAACATTACCCCACCCTAAGGAAAGGAAAACATCAAGCATGTAAAACAAGACTGAGGTTGCTGAGAGATTCTTGGGATATTAAACCAATCTTAGAGATTCAGTTCAAGGGGATAATGGTCAAACCAATCCTAGATGAAGTTTGGAAAATTATAAAATGAAGGAGAAAATCATTTTTTTTTTTTTTTTTGGGGGGGGGGGGGTTCGTATATAAGGAGTTAGCAGGGGTTATATGTTGTTTTCAAGAAATAAATGAATAAACAAGGCTTACCATGAACGTTTTTGGATCTTAAAGTTGTGAATAATCTATTGTGGATGTTTCATGATCTAATGTAGCATTCATGTTGTTGTTTATAGACTCCGGGGTTTGAATAACCAATTTAACAGGTTTCTTTCATGCAAAGAAGGTAAATTAAGGTGTTTCAATGTTTTTTGAATCCTTTAAACTATTTGGAAAGGTTTATTTGGTTCATATAGACCTTAAACCAATGGTAGATCAGGAAAACAAGCTCAAAATTTAAAATTATTCCCTTTTCTATGCTCTTGAGTACTATACAGGACAACCTAGGGTTAGTGAAGAAAAACCTCCATATATTTTTCCACAATTCAAAAATCCTCAATTTTGGTTAAAACATGCATTTAAATGTTTTATTACACATTTTGGTGGTTTTAGATTTGTTTAGACTATACAATTCCATATATTGAAGATAAAGTCCTTGCAAGTCTATAAGTGACCTAATTGAGGGCTAATAAAAGGTAAAAATTACATTTTCTTGGCTCTATAAGTTTATTAAAGGACTTTGATATACCTCCAAGGTCATAAATTAATGCCTAACTTTGATTTTTTTTATTTATGCCTTGTAGCCTATAAGATAGTTTGATAGGAACTTAAGAGTAAAGGTCGTAGTGGAGACTTTGAAACATGTAAATCATATAATAGGGTAAAAAAATATTTTTAAATATTTTGGTATTTATTGAGTCATATATCTTTAAAGTAACAAGTCAACTTGTTGCCTTCCTAGAAAATCAGGCAAGTTAGGCCTCATTGACATTTTACATCAAGGACAATAACTCTATGCCAAATGGATAATTTGCAGCATAAAATGGGAAAAGGCTTGGAAGGTAATTCTGTGAAATTGCATTCCTGAAGGCTCTCCCTATAAAATCTCAGTGTTGAAAGGCCTTGTATTTTCCAATCTTCTCATTTCCCCCATTCCAATCAAAGTGATTGGCACTTTTGTGCTTAAAAGCATTTGGAAATCCTTAGAGAAGATCAAACCATAGCTTCTGTGGAATGGCACTGGATTTCACAATGGTCTTTAATTTAACTACCATTCTTTGTGGTAGTCTCATGTTATTTAATTACAGGATTTTTTTCTTGCCGAGGTTCCTTAGATTCATGTGCTCTACCCTTTCATACGAGGCATTCAAACTATCCAAGACCTCTTTTGCAAATGTGTCCAGTCTTAGTGTTCATGGCATGAGCTCAAGGCTCAATTCAAATTGGATATCCCTGATTGTGTTATCATCAATGACATCATTTCCATTGTGTCAGATTGTATGATCCATAAAATATATGTGCTTCCCTCTCATCCTTGGTGGATGAACTAGAAGTAGTATATTGACACTCCATTCCGGAATACTCGGCTGGCCATGGTTATTCATAGATTTCACCTTAAATTACCATGGTGGGAAAGATCAACTCCTTGTGGGGATTACATTCCTCTCTGTCAAGTTGGAGAAGGATATTTGATATTTTTGGTCTTCCTATGTAATGCCCCAAATTTACCCCAATAAAAACCAAGATAAAATGACATAAAGGAGTCATAATTTTGTGGGATTTTTTTTCTAATGTTTCAAGATCATGTCCCAGGAAAAAAGTTAATTCATTAATTATTCTCTCCATTATGCTCTTACGGATATAAATTAATGGTGCCAAGAAAATTTTAATATATCTGAGGTATCTGAAAACCGAAGCCGACAGGTTTAGGATTTGACAAAAAACATGGGTCGAAAATTTTTCCCATTAAAACTTTTGTGATAGTTCCAAACCTATCTCACCATTTCATGAAGGTAATACTAAGAGGTCGTAATGGTAAGAAATAATAGGGAGGTTTACCTTTGCTAAAGAATCCTAGCTAGGATTATTAAATTTACTATAGTAAAATTATTCAATTTAGTAGCCACATTTTATTTTAATATTTGATTATTTTGTTTTTTTAATTTTTAAATACTAATGAGTGGAAGGGTCATGGGATTTCAATCGGCCCAGCCAAATGAATCCCTTTCCCACCCATTTTAATCCCACAATTATAGCCATAGACATAAATTATTAATAAGTCCATAATGGTTCTAATAAGTTTAGTTTTCTACACTTCAATAATTTCCCAACTAATACTAAAGTGTGAGGGTCAATTAGTGGCCCTAGGATTTAATAAATCTTAGCCTTAGGATCCAATTTTAACCTATAATACCCTAATATCTATATAAAGGCACATTTTATTTCATTTTATTTTTTATATATCATTTTTTATCTCCTACCCAGGTTGACTCCGTGGGGGAAAGAAGAAGTGTTTTAATGGATGCATTTTTTTGTTTGAATGACTCTTATTTATTTGTATGGGAAGCCATGAATGGAGTTTTAATATTCACAGGTTTCCCCATGAATAAAGGGATGAGTTCACAAAGGATGGGGGTGAATTAAGGAAGAGGAAAGTAGTTGTGTATTGAAGAGGGAGGAGGCGTGAAAGGGAAGGGAAAGGCGGCCTCACATTTGTTCTCTACACGAGTTTTTCATCAGTATTTGTCATGTGTTTCTCCCTCCCTAGCTCATTCTTTAACTTTTGCACCACTCCATAGCTCCTAGACTTAGCTCTATCATCTACATCTGCACTAGGTTCCTCTGCTCATTTCCACATTTTTTCCCATGCAGTTCCTTCAGTTCTCCACACTCATGCTCTCCCTGGTCCTCTGGTGTGGATGGTTTTTGAATTGGTCGAGCCCTTCGTGCTCTATTTCGGTCTTTACGTGGGTTCTCGCTAACTTATACTATTGTAGCTTGTTATCCTATACATACCCTCCATGTGGCATTCTCTCAAACCCGCTTGACTCTTATTTTGGTGTAATTTTGGGCTTTCTCACTCCCACTCACCTCGGCATGACACATTCTGGCTTGGTGATCATCCTGCGGACCTCCTCTATAGTCGTTCAAACAATCATCTTTCCACCATCAACACTCCTCACCGCATGGACCCCCTTCCCAAGGACACATGGCCTCCACTTGTACATGAAAACCCCTACATTTACTTCCACACCGTATCATGTGACCTCCATTTCCTTCCTCGGTGAAGACACATCAGCTCACTGACCTCAACTCAGTGCTGAATCATCATTACATCCCATAACTCACCCTCCTAGTGCATATGTTTATCTCGAAGGACTATCCATAACTTGGCACAACCAACTCATCCAAATCACCCCCTTAGCTTGCTCCAAGCTCTCCATCAACTCATCAAGCTACACCCACCTCTGCCAATCAAGCCAGCTCACTGAGCTGTCACGAAGTTGGTCACCTTTAGAGCTCTCAAACCCCTTCTTTTGACCCCTTTTGGATTTTTTTCTAGTTTTTAGTACTTATTTCACATTTTTCAAACAATTAAAAGGGAAAACTATTAAATTCAGCATTGTATAAAGGGGGGGAGTATTTTTTGGTCTCCTTGTATAGGGTTATTGGGCTTTCTGAGCTACTTTTTCTGTCTCGTTGCCTTATAGTGCTCCTCTTCACCTGCGACTAGTGAGTGCATCCACCACAACCTTGCAGAAAGAGAGCCTTCTTTTTCATGATGTGAGACACCTTCTCTCATGTTGAGAAGTGTTTTTACCCTTATTGTGCTTACCCCCTTTTTTGTTCTATTGTTTCACTCCTCTGCTTCCAAATAGGAATTCTTGTGGCCTCCAATCTTGCGCGGATCTTCTCCTACTATAAGGTGAGTGGTCAATTGTTTGATGTTGCACGAACACACCCTATTGTAATCATGCAATACTTTTAAATATCTGCATATAGGGGGGTTATTATTGTTTCTCGGGGGTCATATTACTTGCAAACTTACTCTCGGATGAGTCTGACATCTTGCATTCTTGCACCCTCCTCTTCTTATGAACCTTACACTTCTGCATCACGGAGGATTCTCTTTGAAGACTTTAGCATCACAGTATCTCTTTACAGCCTCCACCACTTCTTCTTAGGAGAGATAACTACACATCATGGCATGCTTTTATGGAATGTTGCTTTTCCTACAAGGGTTTTACACACTTTCTACTTGGGCCAGTTCATGTATCCACTGATCATCATTGTCTTGAGGAATTTCTTGACACATGCGACCATGTTATTGGTCACTTAATGTTGCATGTCACCATACTTCTCCACATTCATGTAGTAGACTTAGATCCCCCCCACACCATCTGGAGCATCGTTCAGTCCATGTTTGGATACCCTTCACATACTTGTAGACACCAATTTTCGGTATAGTGCCTCTCTGTCATCTTGCATTCATGTAATTTCCTATCTCACCTTTATTTTTCCTAAATTTCAATAAACCTCATCATCTATTCAACCAAATTTAATTAATTATTAAATGGGCTCCATATAAACCCATTTAATAATTGAATTTTGGCATTATCCCCCATCTCTCACAAATTATTTAATCCATGGGTATTAATATATCCATCTGAAACCCCTTTCTAAATTTCAATATGGAATCTTTTATCTCACCCACCATGTCAATCATGCTCCCCACTCCATATAATAATTCAAACCATGGTCCCCACATGATCACATCATATCTCTTAACTCAAGTTACTCTACCCAACCCTGGTTACTTGTTAACCCCAATCTAACCTCACATCCAAGCTATAAATATGGGTTTTCCCCCATATTTCAAGACCCAAAATGATATTTTTCAAGAAGACCTAGAGAAACCTAGGCCCAGAGAGGAGAAGAAAGATATTAATTAAATTATGCAAGTTTGAGGGAGAAATATTTTCCATGGTCCGTTATCTTACCATCTTGATGTCCAGTTCATCTCCATAGCAAAGCACAAGCTAAGTTCCCTCATCATTTTAGTTACTTGTCATTTTATATTCCATTACTACTATTCATGATCTATTATTATCTTTTCTAACACAGGGGTTGATATCCTATAAGGGAGTTAAAATCCTCTTGGAACCAGCACTATCCGGGCAACCCCCGCATTTTATTATCTAATCTTATTTGTTTCATTTTTATAGATCTAGATTATTTTTATCATACATTTATCTTCTTTGCACCTATAGATCCACATCTGCATATGAGGTCCTAAGCCCTCCAACATTCAAAGTTTCTAGTGGCTCCCAATATCAGCCTTCACCCCGCTCGAGAAAAAAGTTTCCTGTACAACAATACTATCGCCATTTTTGTTATTGTTGATGTTGTCTCCGCTTCTTCATCATGTGATGATAGTTCCACTTACACAAACTCTCTTGGTTCTACTTCTGATGACAAGGATTATGCTTCTAGTCCTGATGACAAGAGTGCTATAAAGGACTCCTCTCCTCCTCTCAATATTCTAGAGTATGTCGACACTCCTCCCTTCTCGTCAGACAACAAGAAGTATTTTTCTCAACCTCACACAATCATTACATCTACCTCCTTTCCATTTTAAGTGTGTGAGGTCCTTTCCACTCCTCTTCCTTCATGAGATTATTCATATATATCTGACATATCTCTTCTATTTGTTGAGGCCCCTTCTTGAATAGAGTATTTTCTCGACCTTGGTCATATTTTCACAATGCCTACTTGTGATGTAGTACAAGTTTCTCATCTTTCTACAGATGTTATGGAGGATTATTTCATCCCTTTTGTTGATATTTCGCCTTCTGGGACTCTTATCACTTCCACTTTTCAAGAGATCATCATTGATCCACCCTTACTTGTGGATCCTCTTTCTATTGTGGGTTTTTTTTCATTACCTTCACATCACTTGGTCATCCTTTCAATGGATGTTCCTCTCTCACATTCTCACATTTCTACACTCATGGAATTACCTTCATTTACTTGACACCTTCTTACTAGACCTATGCCACACTTCAATGTACCAGACTCAAAGTTCTTCGTTATACTTCCTTTGGATTCCTTCGCAGAGTGGGAAAACTTCCAATACTCTATTTATTTCCTTCTTAAGGGTAGAAACACAGTTTGGTGTGGGTAGCTCTTCTTCAGTATAGAGTAAGAGGACCATGTCATTGGCATTATTCCTGGAGACTTCATAGAGTTACAGAGTTTAGATCCATCCATGGAATCTTCTATGTTCTTCTTGTCTCCCTCTTCCCCTCTTTTTTTTGTCGTTCTGAAATATTTACCTTTTGTACATGGGTACCTTATTAGGCTCCCCAGTGGTTAAGACCCATTTTGGCATCTTTCTTATATTAGAGGGTGTTTCTCATCTCTTTTGGTGGATGTTTTTTCCATTGGATTTTCCTCCATTACTTGATATCCTTGTGTGCATCGGTACCACATCAAGCTTTAGTTTCAAGACTCATTCCTTATTTATAACTTTCCACCTCATCCTGAGTTATGATGAACGGGGGGGCGGGGAGGGGGGGGGGTGTGTTAGACTATGTCATTTTCCATGCCACGTGGCAAGTCATCTCACTTAGGTGAGTTCATAGGTCTAGGTGTCATTTAGGGTCATCATTAGATTCCTTTCACGTCATTGCGTGTCAGTGCGTCATTACAACATATGGGAATTACTTCCCATTTTGGGAATGTAACTCCCCATCTCCACTTGAGAGGTCATGATTGCAGGCACTAGGGGTTACACAACACCCTCTATTTGTACACCTCCCCTCTTTCAAATTTATGAGATGGTACATGAGATTTTTCCCCTTTTCAAATCCTTACATGCATGTTTATGGTTGATGTTCACACTGTCACACATGATCCTCATGTTTCACATTTTCACTTCTTTTTTAGTGGGAGGTTCCCATGCCACCCATGGCATTTGAATACGGGTTTGGGGGGAGGGATACGTGGCTAGTCCATGACCCCTCCACCCATTATGGAGTTTAAACTCAATGTTATTCGATTTTGTTATATATAAAAAAATCGTTTATATATACAGACATGCACATTGGTTAAAATACAGGATTTAAATATCTTTCTTACTATATTATTTCTTTCCTTGGCCAAACTAGATTTACAGCCATTAAAATCCCTCAGTTTGCGGCCTCTGTAATGTTTTTGTCTCCCTGTGTTGGTACCTGAAGGCTCTGTCTTCCATTTGGTTGCCATGATTGGTTCCTCCTTGGTCGAAGGTCACTTAAAAGCCCTGAATTTGTTGATTTGTTCCTCTATCCATCTGAAGGTGTCTGTCAATTGGGCGTAAAACTCAGGTTGTTCCTTCCCTTCCATTTTCCGCAGTCATGTGTTGTTGTCCCTACCATTTTGTCCCAGGTACTTGAAGAAATGTGAATAGATATAGCTTGGGGGATCATGTGTGAACCTTGCAACATTTCCAAATGCTCTGTCCTTAAAGAAAATTTCATCTCTGGGCTCAAACAGTGGTTTCCCTACATTTTTACGGCTTGACGGGTGTGTTTCTCCTGTCAAATTTTAAATCTCTACATCAGTGGAAACATGGCCCTTTTTGGTTGGATGCGGCTCAGCGGGGCACTCTAAAACTTTGTGGAAAGTTTTAACCCAAAACTTGTCCACGTGGAGGAATGGAACTCGTTTAAAGACTCACCTTTTTGTTTGGCCTTGGAGTTGCGCCGGGAGGACACATGGAGGATTCTGCTACCTCGCCCAGACTTAGAAAAACAAATTCATGCAACTTATATAGTTTTGGCGGGTCATGGACACATGGTGGGTTGGCGCTCATTTGAAGATATGTCTCAGGGTCCCACCTTAACAATTACAACAGAGGGACAGGTGGAGGTTTCCACTGGCTCTGCTGGGGACTTAAACTTTTAAAGAAATTTTCTAAGGTTCAAGACACATGGTGAGCCCACACTCATTCAGGGTCTCCACTTTTGGGGACCATCTTGAAGTTGTGCCATGAAGGCACGTGGAACTTTTCGTTGGGTATTCCTTCCTTAGACTTTTCAGAAACTTCCTAAGGGGGCTGTGGCATGTTTGGGGACCCGACCTTTGAGTTTTGTTTTTAAAGAAGCGCTAGGAGGACACTTGGAGGCTTCCGCTCGCTCTGCTTTTTTCTTAGACTTTTCAACGGCCAGAGAAGACCGTCTCAGACCTTAGACACATGGCACTTTCCACTGGACTCTCAAGCTTTTTAGCAGGCTTTTTCAAACTGGGACACGTGGTGATCCCACATTCATTCAAGGTCTCTACTTTTTGGGACCATCTCAACATGCGCCATTGAGACACATGGTGGTTTGAAAAGTCAACAGGAAGGGAGGCGTGTCATCAGGGGCAACTTGGATTTTTTGCCCCTTGTTGTTTAAAAGACTAAAATCATCAAAATGACCTGCAAGCCTGACAGAGAATAGTCAAAATTTTCTCCAGTCAACGGCGGAGGTGCGTACTTTCGGGGGAAATTTGGAAAATTTTCCTTTTATGGAGAAAGGAGTTAAAAGTGTAAAAGGAAGTGTGGTTCCGCTAGGACCCACATCAGAAACTAAAAGCGGAAGGGTGGAGCTACGGGGAAAACTTGGAAAAATTTCCCTTTTCCAAAAAAGAGGTGAAATAGCAGAATTTAGCCGCGTTTCCTTTGGGACCCACATTGGGACACATGTCAGCCCATTTTTCAAAGGCAGAGGGGTGGAGAAAATTGAGAAATTTTGTATTTTTTCCAAAAGGTGTAAAAAGTAAAAAGGAACCCCCAGGCCCATCTTAACTCAGATCTCCCACGTGGATGGTCCAAATTCAAAAGAAAGATCAATGGAAACTGTGCGTCTGTATCTGATTTTCTGCCATTTTTCTCCAAAGCTCCTGGGGATGCATATTCTTATAGTTTTTTATCATTTCTTGGAGTCTCCTACATGCAAAATGAAGAGGAACATTAATCCAATATCATGGTTTGGTGGGGAGAGTCTGAAAACGTCTTTCACCATTAAATATGTAATCTAACTGTCAGATTCGACATGATCTTTCTTTCCTTGGCACGCAAGAGACCTGTTGATATCTTGGTTTGGTGGGAAAAAATCTAAAAAAGTCTTTTTCCATTAAGATGTGCTCTGACTATTGGCCTCGATCTAATTTCCCAGTTTTTCCTTCCTTGGCACGCAAAGAACAAGATTTGACAGAATGGAGGAGGAAGTAGTTGGCGCGCGAGATGAAGAATGACTTACCAGGTGAAGAATTGAATGCTGGAAATATTTGGAGAGATTTTCCCTCTACACACCTGACAAATTTTTTGTAAATCTGATTCTAGGAGTCACAACACGTAAAGGTGCTTTGAATGTTTCTGGTTTTGGGGGGAAACTCTGTTGTAAGTGAAAATATTATAAATTGCATGAATTTGCCATGCAAATGGTTGGAAGGTTGGAGTGTTAGAGGTCAGGAGCTGACTCCTGAGAGGAAATGTTTTTTTACAGAGCCTATTTTCTTCTAAGAGACTATCTGAGGAACTTGTTTATTTCTTTTGTGTTAAATTTGATCATGTCAAGGTGGTTGCGAGTGTACAGCCATTGAAAAGCTCTGAGATTGTTCTAGAAACTTTCCCCTGCTGATAAATTTAATCAAATTTGAGTAAATCTATGTGTCTGATTTTGAGGAAAATTGTGTCTGCTTCATTTCTGAATGTCTACAAATAGTTTCTTGTTCCCATTGCAATCTTATATTGAAATCTCTGTGAATCACACAAGATCTTAGCTTTGTGATAGTTTGGTGGCACTTGCAATTTCATTTATCAGAAGAGCTTTCATTTGATAGTGAAATAAATAAGTTTAAAATCACTTTACTCCTAGCATGATGATTAAGATTGTTTGTTAGCCTTTGAGGGTATCTTAGGCGTGATAAAATAGAGGTTGATAGTGTTTAATTAAGTCTTTCAATTTGAGCCTTCATTTTGGATCCTTAAAGTTTGTGTGAAAACGTGCTGATTTGGGCCTCCATTGAAGCACACCTTCTAGTTAAAGGAACATTCTAGCTATTCTGAAGCATTCTGTTGGTCAAGCCTTCCATTTTTGTAAAAGCTCTCAAAGATTTGGTGAGTCAAAATCCACTCTACCTCACCTCCCACCAAAATTCATTTAAAAACAACCAATCATACCCATACTACCCTTTTTTGTCCTGTGTGTGCACAAATGCATAATTTCTGTTACCAAAACATGTAGAAGTAGTCAATTTTTCATTGTCTTCAGTAGCCTGAACCTTGCTTAGGAAATATCTCCACTATCTAGAGTGACAACTCGTGAGAGTTAGATTTTTGTTGTATTGATCATATTTTCTTCAAGGTCTTCTTAATAACTTTGCAAAGAAGGACATATCTCCATCTCCTCCACAAACAACAGGCTACAAAAGGGTCCTCTCACCCTGGTTGAAAGGCACAACCATAAAGTAGTGAGGATAGATCAAATCCTCTTAAGGGTGCTACCCATTTCTCCATGCATCTGAGTAACAAAGAGCAAGTTACATTCTTCCCTGGCTACAAAATGACACACAACATGCTCTGCTTGCCTCTAAGCTTCCTGTCAGAACTGTGATACTACTCAGCTTCTAAGGGAGAATCAATTTTGGTACCAACACCATTTTGGTGCCATTTCCGAGGACATTGTGATTACAGTTCATACTCAGGCCCTGGTAAACATTTCTTATATGCTCTAAGTGCTAGTACATTATTTCAACATCATCCTATGTTCAGGCCTGTAAGAAGTGTTCAAAGTTACAAGTGTTGTGTGTAATATTTCCAATTTCTACAATTATTGTACTAGGTTTCATTGATAAATTTGGGTAAAGGAAGGTCAGACATTTCCATTTCCAGCTTCTGGTGTTGACAAACATTTGACAAATCATATTTTTAGTGCATTTACACAACTAGGGTGGAAATCCTTAGTGGCGACTCTATGTTGATTTGATTTTTATAAGTACTAGTGTCTTAACCACTGTCAAGTGAGATTTGTTACTAAAATTTGTAATGATAGAAGGAAGAAGATCTTTCTTCACTAGGGATCCTACTAGGACATTATTTCCAGAGCTAGGAAAAACAAAGTCAGAAGGAAGAAGAGCCTAGAGAGTTGTTGGAGATCAGCAGTCAAGAAAAGAGGTCTCTGTTGATGAAGGTGATCAACCTATCATTGAAGATTTCCATTCAAGTGATTCTGAATCAGGTAGTCTTTTTGTGGAATTAAATTCTCCATCTGGAGAGGGGCCTTCATTTGAATTTGAAAAGTTTGCTTCTCATTCTGCTCCTATGTTTTCTAAAGTTAATAGATTTTTCCAAGAGACAGATCCTTTAGGGGATATCCATTTTGGAAGTTATACTCCTGTGTTTCAAAAACCCCTTTTCCCTTATCATTTTGATTCTTCTCCAAGGTCACCTCATCAAAACAACATGGCCCATCCACCACCCAGACCTCCATTTGTTGTAAATACTTTTGGTCCTATAATTTTTTTAGGGATGGTCGGTTATCCAAATGTAGTTCCCCAAGATGTAAGAAATAGAACTACCAAAATTCCAAGGAAATAATGCTATAACTGGTGATCAACATCTAAATCTCTTTATCAACATGATGGAAGACTTTGAGATTGAATTTGAAGATGTATATATCAAATTGTTTATCCATACTTTGGAGGAAGATGCCAGGGACTGGTATAAAGCTCTTCTAGATAATTCCATTGATTCTTGGACTGAGATGAATAATGCATTCAGATTGTAGTATGGTGACAGAACGGATCCTAGGTTTCTTCTTTCAGAATTTGAGAATATCAAAAAGAACCCTAATGAGTCAGTGCATGACTTCAACACTAGATTCAATAAGACATTGAGGAGATTCCATGTAAGTTTAATGCCATGTGATGAATCTTGTCCTATAAAGTATTTTGATGCATTTGATAAGAAAGTTGCTTACTACTTGAGGGACAAAAACCCTACCAATCTGAGATAGGCCTTTACTATGGCTCTACAAATTGAGAACAACATCAAAGCAATTGGAAAACCTCCTAAGAGGGAAGGTGTGAAGCTGGTTAATCCAGAAAGACCTCAAGCAAGTAAGGCTACTGATTTGGAGGAGGTTGTTAAAACTCTAGGAGGGGTTGTAAAAGAAATATCATACAAATTAGCCCAAGCAGAGAAAGGAATTGGGCAGAGTTCACAAGGTCAGCATAAGCAACAAGGCCAAGATAGATTTACCAATCATCCTAGAAATGAGCAGAGATCTGATGACAGAGGCAAAGGACCCATGGGATCTGCAAATAGACATCCCCAAGCTAGGGAAAACTGAATGGTGGCTAATCCTTTGGCTACCAGAGTTTGTGTTGTTGAAGAAACAAATGTAATTGATTGGTGTGACAGGTGTTTCATGCCCCATGCTCCATGTGAAGTAGATCAGCAAGAAGAAGAAGAAGCTGATGATGATAACACAGATGATGATGCATGCATGATGGAATTCTCTACAAGCTCACAGCAAGGAGAAACTTCAACTGAGGTAATAAGTGCTAGAACTGCTACTGATTTTTGGGATTGCATTCACTGGGTACCTCTTCTTCCTCCCTCTCATGCTTTAGAAATAGATACTGTACAATATTTTGAATTTCCCAATAATGAATTTGAATATTTAAGATCTTTAATGATAAATAAGTATGATGGAGGAATCCCATCTGAGGAGGATAGGTAGTTATTGATGAACGTTGTTGTTGCTCAAGAGAAGGATTATAATACTAGGAGTAGAGTTGTCAAAGGAGCAGGGCCTCAAGCCAAACCTAAAGCTCCATTTCTTTCAAATATTCCTAAAGAGATTCCTAAGAAAGATACACCCTCCAAAGGCCTTTTTTCCCAAATAAGATTCATGCTTCTCCCCATGCCCAAACTGTCAAAAGCCTCATGTTATCTGATGAGTATGTGAATCTCCCTTATAATGTTTCCTTTCAAAAATCTTCTCCATATGACATTGCCCAAGTTTTGAGTCAAATCAAAGTTAGTGTTCCAATTGTTGATTGCTTAGGATTCTTGAGCACAAGAATATGGCATTGGAGTATTTTGGATTGAAAGAAGAGAAGAGTACCCCAGGTAGAAATGTAAACATTGTGGAGACTCCTCCAATCATTGAAGAACTAAAAGCACCACCAACATTGGAAGAGCTAGATGAACCACCTGAGGTTTATTTGGGAACATCCTTGGTAGATTCTCAGCTAAATGTGGATCCATTCTTCACCACTCTGATCATTAAGGATAGACTTTTGCAAAACTGTATGTTTGATTCAGTGGCATCGTGCAATGTTATGCCTCTATAAGTTATGAATGAACTAAATATCAAGGTAACAATAGCATATGGGAAGTGCACTGCCATGGATTCCATAGAGGTGCCAGTGGTGGGATGTGTGAAAGGTCTGGTGGTACAACTTGCAGCCTATCTGGGTAGGAACTTGAAGCTTGATGTAGTTATTGTTGACTTCCCAGCCAAGTGGGGTATGTTGTTGTCTAGAAAATGGGTTGCAAGTGTTGGTGGGAGTGTTCAAATGGATATGTCCTATGCCACCATCCCAATTGAGGGCATCCTTGTCAAGTTGTATGGGGAAAAGAAGATGTTGCACCTCATTGAAGACCCCAACAATGCATCTTATGAAGTGTTGTACACAAGTGTTGATGCTGATAACTTTATTGGGTTTGCTGATGGGAAAGAGAACAAAATGGATCAATGTAAGAATCTTGAACAAGTAGGCTCTCCATGGACTCTATTTTTTGATGGAGCTTGCTCCAAATTTGGAAATGGTGCTGGTGTAGTTCTGATTTCCCCAAGCTTGGAAGAGTTTGTTTTTTCTTTCAAACTTAACTTTGAGTGTACTAACAACATTGTTGAGTATGAAGCATTGTTGTTAGGTTTAAGAATTGCTTGGAAATACTATGTTAAAGACATCATTGTTAAGGGAGATTCAGAACTAATTGTTAAAAAAATCAGAAAATCTATATGCTACAAAAAATCAAAGAATGAAACAGTACAAGCATGCAGTCTAGGACTTGATTGAGATGTTTGATTCATTTAACATTTTGCATCATGATAGGAAGTTCAATGTTATGGCAGACAGGATTGTTGTGTTGGGATCTCAGGTTTGATAATTGTGTAATGTCCCCATATTGTGAATATGATGTTGAAGTGCTAACAAGGCCATCTGTCCCTGACAACATTAAACATTGGCAAATTTTTGATGATGATGCTTAGGTCAAAAGATTTCTACAGAACAAAGGGGAGTTTTTTGATCAGTGTATTGATTGGGAGCCAATGGTATGTGCAGCAGAGGGTAAAGAGACTTTGTTTGGCAAGGATATCATTCAACTGAAAACTAATACCATCCCTAGAGGATTGGTTGCTCTTGAATCAAACTTTGATAATGTTGATTGCATTATTAATAGGCATATAGCAGCCTCAAGGGATATTGAAGAGCATGACCTGGGTACAAAGGAGAAACTAAGGAAGATCTGGTTGGGAAGCAATCTAAACAAGGAGGAGAAATAGTCCTATGTCCAGTTGTTGAAGAAGTATCAGGATTTATTGGCTTGGTCTTATTCAGAGTTGAAGGCATACAGAGAGGATCTGTTTCAGCATGAAATTCCTCTGGAGCCTAATGCAAAACCATTCAGAAAAAGCAGAGGCTGATTAATCCACTCCTCTCTGTGAAGATTCAAGATGAGTTAAAAAAGCTAAGAGATGGAGGGATCATTCAGCCAACAAGGTATTCTTCTTGGGTTGCGAACTTAGTGCCAGTTAGAAAAAAGAATGGTGATATCAGGTTGTGCGTGGATTTTAGAAATCTGAACAGAGCATCAATGAAGGATAATTATCCTTTACCAAACATGGATAACATGCTATAATTAGTGACTGGTTCTGAGCTACTTTCTACTTTGGATGGTTTCTCTGGGTATAACCAGGTAGTTGTGAAGCAATCAGAGAGAATCAAAACTACTTTCACTACTCCATGGGGTACCTATGTGTATGTGAGGATGTCGTTTGGCCTGATGAATGCTGGAGCTACTTTTTAGAGAGAAATGGATGTAGCATTCTCAGGATATATAAATGACTTCATTGTTGTGTATCAAGATGATGTGACAGTTTTCTCCAGGAGAAGAAGTGATCACCTGCAAACATTTAGAAAAGATGCTGATAAGATGCAGAGAGTATGTCATTTCACTCAATCCAAAGAAGTGTCATTTCAAAGTGCAAAAGGCCAAGTTTCTTAGTCACATTGTATCAAAGGATGGTGTCATGATTGATCCTGAGAGGGTGGAGGCCATTAGCAAGGTCCCAATTCCAAGAACCAAGAAAGGAATTTAGTCCTTCTTTGGGAAGATAAATTTTATCAGAAGATTCATATCAAACTTTGCTGAGTTGACCATTCTAATTACTTACATGCTAAAAAAGGACCAAATAATCAAATGGGAAGAGGCTGCCATTCAGTATTTCAATGGATCAAGGAAGCATTAAAGCATGCACCTATTTTAGGCAGCTCCAGATTATAAGAAACCTTTTCAAATGTTTTCTTTTGCTTCGGAGAACACTATTGCATCTGTCTTGTTGCAGAAGGATGATGAGGGGGCTGAAAGGCCAATTTCCTTTTTTAGTAAGGCACTGCAAGGAGGTGAGCTGAAATACACTATTATGGAGAAACAAGACATTTTCCTTGGTAAAAGCAACAAAGGTTTTCAGGCCTTACATTTTGAGCTCCAAAATTGTTTTCTTATGTTCCCCACAATATGGTGAATGATGTCTTATCAGAGATGGAGATCTCAAGAAAAAGATGCAGATGGGTGAACAAGTTATAGGAATATGACATGGATATCCAAACCACAAAATTGGTAAGAGGTTTGGGCTTAGCTAAACTTATGGCTGAGAGAAACCTACAAACTATTGAGGTAAATGAGGTAGAAGAAGGAAGGGTGGATGTCCTAGAAAAGTTGGTGAGTTCTGAATGGTACAAGGATATAATTTTTTATCTCAGACATTTATACTGCCCTGAGTATTTAAGTAAAAATCAGAAAAGAGCTCTTAAATTGGCTTCCTAGAAATATGTCATTACTGATTTTGGGTTAGCTTGGAAGAACCCTGAGGGAGTCCTCTTAAGGTGCATTACTGAAGATGAAGCCCCCAAGATAATTAATGATCTCCATGGAGGAGTTTGTGTGGGGCATTTTGCTAGAAAAGTCACATCACAAAAGATCCTGCGGGCTAGTTATTGGTGGCCAACTCTTTTCAAATACACAACTTTTCTGGTTAGAATATGTGAGAGTTTCTAGCATTTTTCTGGAAGACTGAAAGCTTCAGGCTCCCTTCCTTTGCAGCCTGTATCAATTGAAGCTCCGTTCAAGCAATGGGGAATGGATTTCATTGGTGAGATTTCAGACCCTTCAAGTGCTGGCCATAAGTGGATTCTTGTAGCCATTGATTACTTCACCAAGTGGGTGGAGGAAATCCCCACCAAGAGAGAAACACACCAAATTGTCATGGACTTCATGCTGAACCATATCATCTGCAGGTTTGGAGTGCTAGTTAAAATTGTTGTTGAGAATGCCATGAGCTTCAGAGCTAAACCTTTGGTGGCAATGTGTAAAGAATATGGGATCAATTTGACATATGCCTCCAACTACAACCCCCAAGGCAATGGACAAGCAAAGTCCAGCAATAAAAATTTATTAAAAATCATCAGGAGAACCTTGGAGCTGAACAAAAGGAAATGGGGTGAGTAATTGAAGTTCGTTGTTTGGGATGATAGAATTACTGTTAAAAGAGCCACTGAAAAAAGCCCATTTGAACTGGTATATGGCACTCAAGCTCTTCTTCCCCTGCATATGTAATTATCCTCATATCAATTCATTCAACAACTAGAAGATCAAGAAGTTAGTCCATATGAGGCTCACATTAACCAGATTGTTAAACTTGATGAAGAAAGGAGAGCATCTCACCAAAGGCATGTGAAGTTCAGAGAAAAATTGAAGAAGTTATTTGACAAGAAGGTCACTCCCAGAGCTTTCAACATTGGAGATCTTATGCTGTTGTGGGATAGCAGACATGAAGACAAGGGCAAACATGGTAAATTTGATGCACTATGGATGGGCCCTTACTCCATTGACATTCTAGATTGGTGAACATACCTTCTTCTTGAAAGATTTGGATGGTGAGTTGCTCGAATTTCCTGTTAATGGCAGGCACTTGAAACATTTCCTAGATTGATTCCCCCGAATCAAGGTGAGCATCATTTGTATAGTGTACAGTTTGTTGGTTCCTTTATGTCTTTTGTGTTTTTCTCGTTTTGGTCCTCAGTGACCTGGTTTTGTTGGTTCCTCGGTTTATTTTTAAGAGATGGTTCTGGTTTTCTACTCTACAAGATGACTCCTTTTCCCAATGGATGTTTTTGCACTTGGTCTATTATTTGGTTCTTGTGGCACTCACTCAAGGTGCTCATCCCCAAGTCGGAGCCGATGTTGGTGCTCGAATTAGGCTCGCCCCATTTTCCATTAAAATCCCTTAGTTTGTGGCCTCTGTAATGTTTTTTGTCTCCCTGTGTTGGTACCTGAAGGCTCTATCTTCCATTTGGTTTCCATGATTGGTTCCTGCTTGGTCGAAGGTCACTTAAAAACCCTGAATTTTTTGATTTGTTCCTCTATCCATCTTAAGGTGTTTGTCAATTGGGCGTAAAACTCGGGATGTTCCTTCCCTTCTATTTTCCACAGTCGTGTGTTGTTTTCCCTATCATTTTTTCCTAGGTACTTGAAGAAATGTGAATAGATATAGCTCAGGGGGTCATGTGTGAACCTTACAACATTTCCAAATGCTATGTCCTTAAAGAAAATTTCATCTCCGGGCTCAAATAGTGGTTTCCCTGCATTTTTATGGCTTGACGGGTGTGTTTCTCCCGTCAAATTTTAAATCTCGACATCAGTGGAAATGTTGCCCTTTTTGGTTGGACGTGGCTCGGCATGGGCACTCTAAAAATTTGTGGAAAGTTTTTAACCCAAAACTTGTCCACGTGGAGGAATGGCGATGCTCGTTTGAAGACTCACCTTTTTGTTTGGCCTTGGCAGTGTGCACTGGGAGGACATGTGGAGGATTTCATTGCCTCGCCCAGACATAGAAAAAAATTTTTATAGCAACTGATACAGGTTTGGTGGGCCATGGACACATGGTGGGTTGGTGCTAATTTGAAGATCTGTCTCAAGGTCCCACCTTAACAATTGTGACAGAGGGATAGGTGGAGGTTTCCACCGGCTCTGCTGGGGACTTAAAATTTTAAAGAAATTTTCTAAGGTTCAGAACACGTGGTGAGCCCATGCTCATTCAAGGTCTCCACTTTTGGGACCATCTTGAAGTTGTGCCATAAAGACATGTGGAGGGATCGCATGCATGTTTGGGGACCGCATCCTTTGAGTTTTGTTTTGAAGAAGTGCTAGGAGAACACTTGGAGGCTTCCACTCGCTCTGCTTTTTGCTTAGAATTTTCAACGGGCAAAGAAGACCATCTCAGACCTTGGACACATGGCCCTTTCCACTAGAATCTCAAAAATTTTATCAGGCTTTTTCATACTGGGACATGTGGTGACCCCACTCTTATTCAAGGTCTCTAACTTTTGGACCATGTCAAGAAGTTCCATTAAGATGCGTGGCAAGTTTGAAAATTCAAGAGGCGGGGAGGTGGGCCATCGGGGGAAACATTGATTTTTTGCCACGTGTTGTTTAAAAGACTAAAATCATCAAAATGACCCACAAGCCCGATAGAGAATAGTCAAACTTTTCTCCAGTCAATGGTGGAGGTGTGGACTTTCAGGGGAAATTTAGAAAAAAATTCCTTTTGTGGAGAAAGGAGTTAAAAGTGTAAAAGGAAGCGTGGTTCTTCTAGGACCTGCATCAGAAAATAAAAGTGGAAGGTTAAAGCTACGGGGAAAAACTTGGAAAAATTTCCCTTTTCCAAAAAAGAGGTGAAATAGTAGAATTTAGCTGCAGTTCCTTTGGGACCCACATTGGGACACGTGTTAGGCCCATTTTTCAAAGGTGGAGGGGTGGAGCAAATTGAGAAATTTTGTATTTTTTCCAAAAGGTGTAAAAAGTAAAAAGGAACCCCTAGGCCCATCTTAACTCGGATCTCCCATGTGGATGGTCCAAATTCAAAAGAAAGATCAATGGCAACTGTGCGTCTGTATCTTATTTTCCTCCATTTTTCTCCAAAGCTCCTGGGGATGCGTATTCTTATGGTTTTTTATCATTTCTTTGAGTCTCCTGCATGCCAAATGAAGAGGAACATTAATTTGATATCTTGGTTTGGTGGGGAAGATCTGTAAACGTCTTTCACCATTAAAGATGTAATCTAACTATCAGATTTGACCTATTTTTTCTTTCCTTGGCATGCGAGAGACCTGTTGATATCTTTGTTTGGTGGGAAAAAATCTAAAAACATATTTTACCATTAAGATGTGATCTGATTATTGGCCTTGATATGATTTCCTAGTTTTTCCTTCCTTGGCATGCAAAGAACCATATTTGACAGAATGGAGGAGGAAGTAGTTGGCACACGAGATGAAGAACAACTTACCAGGTGATGAATTGAATGCTTAAAATATTTGGAGAGATTTTCCCTCTGCACACCTGGCAACTTTTTGCAAATTTGATTCTGGGAGTCACGATCAAAGGTCATAACACACAATGGTGCTTTGAATGTTTTTGTTTTTATGGGAAAACTCTATTGTAAATGAAATATTATAAATTGGATAAGTTTATTATGCATATGGTTGGAATATTGGAGTGTTAGAGGTCCGGAGCTAATTCCTAAGAGAAAAGGTTTGACAAAGCCCATCTTTTTTGAGAGACTATTTGAGGACCCTATTTATTTATTTTGTGTTAAATTTCATCATGTCAATGTGGTTGCGAGTGTACAACCATTGACAAGCTCTGATATTGTTCTAGAAACTTTCCCTTGCTGATAAATTTAATCAAATTTGAGTAAAACTATGTTTTACTTTGAGGAAAATCGTGTCTGCTTCATTTATGAATGTTTGCAAATAGTTGCTTGTTCCCATTAGAATGTTACATTGAAATCTTTGTGAATCACACAAGATCTTAGGTTGTGATAGTTTGGTGGCACTTGCAATTTCATTTATCAAAAGACCTTTCATTTGATAGTGAAATAAATAAGTTTAAAATCATTGTACTCCTAGCATGATGATTAAGATTGTTTGTTAGCCTTAGAGGGTATCTTAGGTGTGATAAAACTGAGGTTGATAGTGTTTAATTATGTTTTTCATTTTGAGCCTTCATTTTGTATCCTTAAAGTTTGTGTGAAAACGTGCTAATCTGGGCCTCCATTGAAGCACACCTTCTGGTTAAAGGAACATTCTAGCTATTCTTAAGAATTTTTTTGGTGAATCCTTCCATTTTTGTAAAATCTCTCAAAGATCGGGCGAGTCAAAATCCACTCTACCTCACCTCCCACCAAAATTCATTTAAAAACAACCAATCATACCCCATACTTCCCTTGTTTTTCCTGTATGTGCAAAAATGCATAATTTCTGTTACCAAAACATGCAGAAGCTATCAAGTTTTCATTGTCTTCAGTGGCCTGAACCTTGCTTAGAAAATATCTCCACTATCTAGAGTGACAACTCATGAGAGTTAGATTTTTGTTGTATTGATCATATTTTCTTCAAGGTCTTCTCTAATAACTTTGCAAAGAAGAATATCTCCATCTCCTCCACAAATAGTAGGCTACAATAGGGCCCTCTCACCATGGTTGAAAGGCACAACCAAGAAGTAGTGAGGATAGATCAAATCCTCTCAAGGGTGCTACCCATTTCTCCATGCCTGAGTGACAAAGAGCAAGCTATGTTTCTTCTCCGGCTACAAAACGACACATGACATGCTCTACTTTCCTCTAAGTTTCTTGTCAAAATTGTGATGCTGCTCAACTTTTGAGGGACAATCAATTTGGGTACGAACAATATTTATGTATGTATGTATGTATATATGTAGATACAATGCTCATATTTAAATGATCAACACTAGAATTTTCTAAGTGGTGAGAAGATAAATTAGTTTTAAGTCACACACACACACACACACACACACACACACACACACACATTATAATCCTCATGATCTGTAAATGTCTAAATAATGGATTTTTTTCCCTTAGACGATTTTACAAAATCTTATTGCAGACAAGAGGAAGAATGGTACTTATCATAATTTTAAAATAGCTTTTTTCTAAGTTATTACTAAACTAAAATTTTCTTAATTCATTTTCAAATTAAAACTTAAACCTTAAGACAATACAACCAATAAATTTCTTTGTTTATTTTCTAAAACTCATAAAAACAAGTATATCATTTGGATAGAGAAATAAATTGACAAGGAGTAAAATATTTCTATTCCCTCAATATACTAAACAAATACAATGTGATATAACAGCTTAGTGAAAATCACAATACTATTTAATTATTCATTGCCATAACACATAAAAGAAGGAACAACCTTAGACAAGAAATGAGAAAATGAGAAGCAACAATCATTTCAAGTTTCCCATACAATACAAATAGAGAACCATCCTTCCCAAACCCATAGTATAAATTTTAGAACCTTCATTACAAGAGAAATTTGCATATCCACTTAACAATAAAAATCAACAAATAAAATGCAAGTATAACAAGCCTCCCAAATAAGGGAACAACATGCCAAAAATTTTGGGTAAATCTCCAACTATTCAACCCTCCAAATGAAGTCCACAAGAAACTCCAATCTTCACATTCATCATACTCCAAGCACCACAAGACAAAATATAAATATTCCTCCCAACCTACAGGTATCATCACATTTTTTATTCCCAAAGGAAGAGCATACTATCCTCCCCCAATACAATGCTATAAAAGATGCCAAGGGAAAACAAATATCTTAAAACACTAAAACAATGATGGCTAAGAGAAAACAAAAAGTAACTTAACAAAATCCAAATCCACAAAAACACGAAGAAAAAATAGGAAATGGGAAGAGGGGAGAAGGATCACATAGTTCCAAAATGTATGATATGAAGAGTACTCAAAATGTCCTCCAAGAGTGTCTCAAAGAATCATCACAAACCCCCAATATTTATACGTCCTTTATCTCCTCCTTGTTTGGGCTTCTCAAGACTTGCAATATTCCTTGGCAAGGATAGGAGGGGATTCCCAAACCAAATGGGAATCCCTCCTACTTCTACCGAGGAAGGGAGTGATAAGAAAAATATGCATGGTTTCCCCAAGAATCCATGAAGATGAGAGTACCTGTATGATGGAAAAGTGACAAGCGAGCTTGGGAATCTACAAGTAACTCTTCCTCGCACCCGACCTCCCGAGGTCGTGCCGAGACAGCAAGTGTAGATGGAATATGCGTGGGATGTAGACAAACTAGTTAGGAAATCTGATGTCTTTGACGTGCACTAGTGGAAATTGTGAATCTAAGGAAAATAAGGCCCTCCTAACCTAAACTGGTTGATAGATCGATCAGCAAGGATGACTGCTCGAAGGCTCCAATCAATATCGAGCTCTGGCGTGATTCGGTCTATAGGTTGTGGAATACATGGAAAATGTCCTGAGATAGTTTCGTGTATGTCCCCCAATAAGGTCATAGGATGGATGATAAATATAATTGACTCTATGGGTGATTTTCTACCCTAGTCCAGAACTCCTTAGCTTTATTAGCTGCTATGTCTAATAAGGATAACTGTTCGATGATGATAGGTGGAAGTGGAGTAGATCTGAATACTAGTGTACGTAGGCCATCATCTATGTCTGACTCACCTATAGGCTCGTTGGGCTATGGGATTTGTGGGTCATGCACAGAATCAATCCCTAACCCCTAGTATCTAATAGTCATATGCCTTTTCAGCTTCTATATTAAAAATCAATAATTGTGTGATCTTCTCATAATATCTTACATACGTTTGTGCAACCTGAATTCTCAAGCTGGTATCTATATCTATGAGAGTATCTCCTGTGTCTGGCTGTGGGACCAAAGGATCACAACTGAATGTCCGCTCTCTTTCAAACCCTTATACAGTCATGCGGATATCAATCTAGGGTAATCTGTAGTTTGGTTGATTTGACCAAAATGTGTGTGCTTGGTCGTCTTCTATGTTTAACCCGTGCAGTTGGAAACTGATTTGTTGTAAGTTTACCATTTTTTGGAAGACTTGGATCCTGGGATTCTGATCTATATCAGTTATGGATGTGACGAGATTGGGTTGGGGCACGATTGGCTCGAATATGTATTCCTTAGGCTCTCTAGGTCCCGTGATTGTCATACAAAATAAAGTTATATAAATCTAACTAATGACAGAATAAACTAATTGTGAAAAATATGTCTATGTATATTCCTAAATCTGATATATCTATCTACTATACAGAATTTAAAGAACAACTATCTAATATATCTAGAATTGACAGTTTAGAATAACAAATTAAAAGAAACAAGATAACTGAGTATAGCTATTTGTCTGTGCAACTGTGAACCTATTCGAAATAATGAAACAATTGATCTAATCTATTTGCAAGACTCTCGATCCTACCTCAGAAGTGAGAAATGAATCATAGTTTCTCAGAAACTATCAATCCCCACAGCTTCCCTGGAAATATCGAAAGTAAAATTGACTAAAATAAAGTGATTGGCTGCTCTATTTGATATGCTTTTAATTTAGAACTTTGAAAGCTAGAACCTGGATTCTGCAGAACAGTGGCGAATCCGATGGTGTGTGAGATCTTGTCCCCTCAGTGTGATCACCTTATTCCTTCATGTTCACATAGATCCAGAAAAGCATGTAATGCTAGCATCAACAGAAGTAGATATTGGGACAAAGGAAGCTTAAGATACAGACTGAATACAATGCGATTAGCAGAGAGATAGCGCAACAGTACAGAGCTTGGCTTATGTAATTCCTAGCAGGATTTATTGTGAGTCATGCAACATAAAACATCCAGAACCTGAAACTATTCTGTTTGAAGAGCAAAACCTACAACTTGAATGGCTCCCTATTGAAAACAAACTATTTTACTCCAATGGATTGGATAAAATATCAACAACACTTGCACAGGATGGATATGTGGCTTACTAACAACAAAACAACATTAACTAAGCATGCAATGAAAGAAACTAAGAATTCTAAGCAAAATGAAAGACTAATCTATTGCAATGAGAAACTTAGAGGCAAATTTGAGAGGCCATTTGCTTGAGCACAAGCCAACTATTTATAGCATTTGCATTTAGCCAAGGTAAAAACCAAATAGAACTCCTAAACTATAAACAATGGCAAAACACTATTCCAGAGAACCAGAATCATTAATGCAAGCTTATGGCGGTGAAAAAAAGTTGGTGAATCATTGATTTTTACATGAGTCGTGTTAAAAGAGCATTCTGGAAAATGCGTAAAGGACCACCAAACTGAGCAGGGCGGCGGTTACAAGACTGTCGCCCTACTTAGAGTGGTGGTCACGAGACTGCCGCCCAGGTAGGGCGGCGGTTTCGTAAATGAAGAGAAAAAGGCCAAGAAAAGAGGGAAAAAGAGAAAAACAAAGCACGTGGGGGCTAAGTGGGGCATGCGGGATGTTAACACACACTTGGGGAGCTTTTCCAGATCCCGAACACCTTGCGAGGAGACCTGTATCATCATTGGGGCACATGTTACGTTGTTCCGGTGATGTAGTACCCTTCAATTTTGGGCACGTACAATACCCTCCCATTCTTTTGGCTATATTTTTTGCATAGCACAAAACCTAGGTAGTCATGAGATAAATATCCATCATTTACCAATGAGGCTCCCATGTTAGATTTTTCAATTAAAGTACGCTAGTATCTATATGGGGTTTTAATTTAACTATTCAGGTCATGAACCATAATTGTATAGTTCTGCAATAATTAAGCTGTTGTTTAAGGAAGGGAAATATTTATAGAAGAAGGGAATTATATAAACATAGAGAAGAAATGGGGAATATGTGCATCTCAATCAATAAATAACAAAGTTGATTGCATGCAAATAGAATAAACCAATAGATATAAACACAAAATTATAAGCAAAGGTAGCTCTAGATCTAGATCTGAAATAACACAAAGTCTATTAAAAGATCTCGGATAAAAGCAAGAAACACAATACACCGTGACACAAAGTTCTCCAGAAATATGCTTTTGTATATTCCTTTGCTTCAAGTGGTTGTCAAGGGTTTCAGCACAAAGTTTGGAACACAAGGATGCTGGTTACAAATTCTGATCCTTAACCCGAAGGTTCTTCCTCTACTTATAGAATGTAGAGGGGCAATTACAATTAAGAAGCTTTTAGTTGAACTAGCACATGTGGAAGTTGAAAAGGAAATAATTGGCAATCTCCTTCCTAGAATTCCTCTTTACATGACATGCATGATTTGCAACTAAAAATAGAACCTTCTATTTTTCACATCTGCCACCTATCTCTAGGTAGTTGACTTCTTCAAGTAATGGCTTTTAAACCAATCACTTAAGATTTATAATTTAATTGATCGCTCAATTATTTTTTTGGAGGAAATTAAAGAAGAAGAAAGAGGAAAGCTGCAGTCTTGTCCTTTTTCATATTCTGCATGCAGCTAATTCAAACTAGATCTAGAAGTGATTGGAAGTAGCTAGATCTAGAAGTGGCTAGATCTGGAAGTGACTAGAAGCAGTTTGTGGGTATTACCATTGACATGTCTTCCTTCTTATCCTTGAAGCTTTTGCAGTTCTTCTCCAGTACATGCATCAGTGCAATGTTTCCATAAATAACTCATCATTTTTATTTTTAATTGCATATGAGCAATTAAAAGTTCTGGAAAGCACTCCCGGTGAATGTGACTTCAATGAAGGCTTCAACTGGAAGATTAGAAGCACATGCACAAGATCATGGAAGAAATTTTCCACGCACTGGTTTCTTCACGGGCTGCATTTGAAACAAGAGGATGAATTTTTTCCATAAGCTTTTGCAATTATGAGATCTGGATCTTGATATGTGTCTCCAGTGTGAAAAAATATGGAAGTAATACATGATGTCGTTGTGCTTTCTTTTTCATCCTGCTTTTCCATGGCCGTATCTATCTTTTTCTGAGAAATTCTTCTTATCTTTATTTGGCTGGAATTCTTCAAAACTGGTGTAGATCTAGATAATTCTTCAGATTCATAGAATATATTCAATGTATTGGACATTAATTTAAGCTACCTTTCTCTTATAAAATCACCTGTAATGAATTCCTGCAATTAATTCAGACAAAGATGGCAACCTGAACATGAACAATAGATTTTAATCATAAAAATATGCATAATTCAAGCATGCTGCCCCAAAATTTGATGTTTTATTTGCATGCAAAGCAAGAATGGATTTTACCAACTTCACCTAAGCACTTGTATCACTTATGCAAAAAAATTATCCAGACACAAATCAACCTCCTTCAACCTATGCACCAAAATTAGAAGCTTTCAGCATTAATTTCAGCTTCATCTGAGAAAAAATCCTCTCCAAATGGGGCGTACTTTTCCTTTGGGCTACATTTATCTACCTATGAATTAATTAATTCATCCATATGGCAGCCCCTGCTTATATAATCTTCACCATTCTATAATTAATTAATGCCTTTCCTATTTTGGCAATTAATTAATTAATTAATAAGCTTCACTCTTCAAATGGGGCACCTATTTTGTGCATGCTCATGGCTGCCATTAAATAAATTAAATTTATTTTATTTTAGACTTTTGCTTCCAGTTAACTCAAGCCTCACAGTATGCTTTGACCTTAGCCACTGAAAATAGGAATTAATTTAATCATTTAATACTTTAAAAAGTATTATTTCTCTCCCAAATGGGGCTGCATTAAATAAATTAAATTTATTTAATTTTGGAATTCTATTTTTAAATTCCTTTTGTCCACTTCTCTTTGTTGACTTTTCCACAAGCCTGGGTGCCAAAATTGGGTAATAAATATTAACAAATATTTATTTAATGCATTATTATTCACCCAAGGTGGGTCACACTTTTTGGAATAAGGAATTTCTATTTTTAAAAGTCACATGACAATGAGATTATTTACCCTGCAAGGCAGCCCTGAAAATCCCATGATTCACTTAAGTTGTTTTTCTTTTATTCCTCAATGGGAATTTTTATCCTGCAAGGAAGGTAAGAAATTCCCGCCTGCCTGCTGCTTCTAATTTTCCCATCATAACTGAAGTGAATTTTCCTTCATGGGAAAAAGCACCTTGCAAGGTAGGTACAAAAATCCAACCTGCCTGCTGCGACCGAAAATCCCATGATTCACTTAAGTTGTTTGAATTTCATAATGGGATTATTTACCCTACAAGGCAGGTAAAAAAATCTCATCAATGCCTTAAGTGATTTTTCTTTTATTTCACAATGGGAATTTTTACCCTGCAAGGAAGGTAAGAAATTCCCGCCTACCTACTGCATCCAATTTTCTCATTGTGACTTAAGTGGCGTTGCTTCCATTGGAAAAAGTACCCTACTAGGTAGGTACAAAATTTTCACCTACCTACTGCTTCCAAAAATCATATGATCCACTTCAAACCCTCTTTATCCAAAAATGTAGCCAACCCAGAAGAAGCTTTTTGGTGCACGAATACATCTTTTCCAAGAGAACCAGATCTCTGATGGAGAATTCCTTCTGGCACAACATGTGCATGTGATCTCCAGATAATTCAGGATAAGAATCAGGCCAAACTGGGAAAGAAATTGATCTAGAGAAATTTCACAGAAAATGAAACGAGAAAACACAAAAAACATAAAACGTTGCCAGAAGTTACAAATAAAGCCCAGGATTCATTCCTACTTAAAACCCTACTGGTATATGCAAATAACAATATGTACGATCACAACAGAGTTAAACCAGAACACAAATTGCCTCAAATGGGGCTAAAAATAATCAAATACAAATTTCTCGCAGGAAAATCCCGATGATAGAATATAATAGTTTTGGGCATCTGGGTATTTGGGGAAAAAGGCTCATATGGCTCCTTGGGAATATATTGACACATTACGAGAACTTTCTGTCAATAAAAACACAAAATGACCCATTATTTTAAAAGTACAATTTTTTTACATAGGGTAGTCCCAAATTTCAGGGTGAAATTTGGGGATGCCAGTCGGCTCCGTCTGTGAACATCTTTTCCTTTGTCAGAATGACAGGAGTGAAGATGAGATCCCAACATATCTAGTTTTATGTCTTATCCGTTGGGTTCAGGGTCAGGCAAACAAAAAAACACAACACAAAAACAAAACAAGGGAAAAACAAACAAAGTTTTATTTATATACATACAGGTTTTACGCTGCTTTGTTATGTTCGGAAAAGCTTCAGATGCTACCTGTTGAAAGGGAATGGTAACTCAATTCCATCCCGGTAGGCAAGGAAGAAATTATCCATTCCTGCAGCTCTTTTCATAACAAAGGGCCCTTTCTAGAGTGAATCAAATTTGACTTGCATGCCCTTCGGTTCATGTCTCATGTCCCACTAGAGTACCCAGTCTCCAATCTTGAACCTCCTTTGTTTGAAGTTCTTTTCAAATACTCTAGGAAATTCCTTATCAACTTCATCTGGTGGTGGCTCATCCTTTTTTCTCTTTGTGGTGGGTAATTCTACATCAACTTGCTCCGTTCCTAGATTTATTTGCTGCATTTATGAGGAAGAACTATCACCATATTCTTTGTTCTTCTTTAGGTACTGATCATGCTTGTTTAATGTATCCACTAAGGAAACCAAACCTTTGGGGATTTCTCTACCTTTTAGTCTGACTACTTTACTACTATCATCATAGCCTGGATCAGCTTTTCCTGTGACTGTTTGTCATGGTGGTGATTTAATCCCTTCAACATACAACTTGTCAAATTTTCCTTGTTCCAGAAATGTAGATGTATGTTTGTCATCGTTGAAATTCTGCCACTATTCAACATTATCAGGGACTTTGGGGTGGTAGACCATATCTAGTTTATAGTTTCCTTGTCTGAATATGGATGGTGGTCTATCCGGATTCAATAGTGTAGCTGTGATTGCCAAAGAATCTACCTTGAAATTCTGATTTATTGGAATGAAGTCAATAGAGAAGGCTACAAAATCGAATTTGGCATAAAGTACTCTATCTCTGTAATGCTCCATCTCATCTCTTTTGACTTGATTTTACCCTCGAACCTACTTTACTATAAGTTCAGCATCTCCTTGGGCTTTGAGGAGTTTTACTCCTTTATTTTTAGCTTGCTCCATTCCTAGAAGCAATGCTTCATAATCTACCATATGCTTAGTGTTCTTGAACATCAGCTTGTGGGAGTATGTGAATATCTCATGATCTGGAGATATTAGTAGAATGTCGGCTCTTGATCCAAAAGAACAACAGGTGCCTTTAAACTCCAGAGTCCAAATTTTTTGATCTTCTTTTATTGGCTCTAGCTCTGGTTAAAGTTTTGGCTCTGGAATGTCTTTATCCATTTCCAAGAAATAGACCCCATGGTTAGATTCCTGAAAAAGAATTTGAGATCTAGGATCTTGAGATTTTGTAACCGTGTACCTGGACTTCTTTTCCTGCTCCATCTTATGGTTAATCCCCTTAATAGGAATACGAGCATAGGACCAATCCAATTTAATTATCCTCCCAGCTCTTTGCAAAAGTTTCTTCTCAACAACATCCCGTAGGAGATAGGAATATCTACAACTAGAATTGTCATCTTTTATCTTTTGTTAGGAAAAGCTGCCAGAACAACTTGTGCATCTTTGATTTGTCCGATTAAAGGGACTTGTCTCTCTATGGAATAACACCTTTTTATGGTCTTTTTCAAGGTAATCCCAAGAGCATCTACAACTTTATCTGGCATGACATTGTCAAATGCACCTAAATATAAAATTCAATTTCTTAACTTGAAACCATTAAGCAATAGAGAAGCATAGAATAGTTCCACTCTTTCAGAAGATGGTGAGGATTTAACAACTGCAGTGTTGTTCTAGGGAGGAGTATCCTTGGGCTTAGGAAAAAGGAATTTTGATGTATTGGATTGTCCTGGTGATTGTACAAATTTGACTAGCCTATTTAACTACTCAGGAAAAGCTCTCAGGTATTTGCTTCTGACATTTGAAATTTAGTTTTCTTGGCATGATCAATAATTTCAAAAGAAGAAATAGATTTAGATACCTGAGCTACTTTCTGTGGTTGAGATGAAGAACTCACATGCTTACTTCTAGGAGCTAAGAAAGAAGGCAAAGGGATTCCCCTTTTTCACACATTTGCTAATGCTTTAGCTTTGTGAGTTTGTGATCTTGTAAGTACTACATATGTATGACCATGATCATCTTCATGAAGTTTCTCATCATCATGTTCAAATTTGTAGTTCAGATAATTAATGTTGGATTCGCCAGCAAGTCCTATAAAATCACCATCCTCGAGCTGATCAGGCTTAGCTTCCTAGTCTTCTTCATTCATCTCCACGTTGTTTCTAGGAGCAGCTTCAATTGCTAATCTTTGGGAACCAACAATGTGGTTCTGGTTTTGTTGTTGAAATTCCAAGCAGGGGCAGTATTGTTTCCTTAAGGCATTTGAGCCATTTGTTTCTTCATCTACATCATCTCATTTGCTAACTTTTGTAGTAGTGAATCAGAAGTAGTAGCAGAGGATGAAATTTCAGCTCTAGAAGTGTTTCTCTTTATCTTTCCAGCCATGATGAGGTCGTCTTCAATTTTAACCACCATGTTTTGAGCTGCTAACAAATCAGAAAGACATGCTCTTCGTAGTTGATAGCTTACTTCAGGAAGCAAAGCATTGATGAAGAACACCTTTTGATTCTCATCATTCAGAGAAGTAGAAGTTAGAATTTTGTATGGTAATCTTTGGAATTTTACAATAAAATCCCGCATGAGCTCATGTGGCTCCTTCTTCAACTAAGTGAGCTGAGTAATCAATGTATTGGAATCTTCAGCTAGTTTGAATCTTTTTAGGAACGCATCCCGCATAGTAGCCCAGTTGGTTATAGTACCAGGAGCTAGTTGGTAGAACCATTCTCCAGCCAAGTCATGCAGAGTCTCTATTAAGAGGATGACAGATACATCTTCATGTTCAACTATAAACACTCCACATGATATGAAAAATGCAGCCAAGTGGTCATCTAGATTCTGCTTTCCATCTCCAAAGAATTTCAGAAAATTCTTTCTCATCCCTTTAGGTAGATCATGCATAGGAGGAGTCAAATTCAGTGGCCCAAAAGCTGTTCCCCATGGGATAGGTACTATTTGGTTCTGATTTTCCATGATGAATGGGGCACATCTTCTCCTTGTGTAGACTTGATGAATAATTCCAGCCATAGAACTGCGTTGAAGATGATCTGGATCTAGATGAGCGTGCACTCTCCTTCCTGGTGAGAGACTAGATTTGTGGCTTTTAACTTGAGGAGGATGATTTAAATTGAATTACTCCTACAGTCTGAAGAAATGATCAGTCCTTCCTTGCACCTTCATGGATCAGGTGAATGGACATTGAGCTAGGTTGAGATTTGTATGGAAAACACTTTGATCTTCAAAAGATAAGCTTTGATCTGCAAAGATAGTTGTTCCCCAGCGGAGTTGTAAAAAACAGTTGGCTAGATTTTCTGCATAGCACAAAACCTAGGCAGTCATGAGATAAATCTCCCTCATTTACCGGTGAGGTTCCCATGTCAGATTTATCAATTAAAGTATGTTAGTATCTATATGGGGTTTTACTTTAACTGTTCAGCTCATGAACCATAGTTGTACAGTTCTGCAGCAAGTAAGCAGCTGTTTAAAGAAAGGAAATATATATAGAAGAAGGGAATTATATAAACACAGAGAAGAAATGGGGAAGATGTGCATCCCAATCAATAGATAATAGAGTTGATTGCATGGGCATAATAGAAACCAATAGATATAAACACAAAATTATAAGCAAAGGTAGATCTAGATCTAGATCTGAAATAACACAAAGTCTATTAAAAGATCTCAGATAAAAGCAAGAAACACAATACACCGTGACACAAAGTTATCTGGAAATCTGCTCCTGTATATTCCTTTGCTTCAAGTGGATCTCAAGGGTTTCGGCACAAAGTCTAGAACACAATGATGCTGGTTACAAATTCTAATCCTTAACTTGAAGGTTCTTCCTCTACTTATAGAATGTAGAGGGGAAATTACAATTCAGAAGCTTTTAGTTGAACTGGCACATGTGGAAGTCGGAAAGGAAACAACTGGTAATATCCCTCCTAGAATTCCTCTTTGCATGACATGCATGATTTGAAACTAAAAATAGAACCTTCTATTTTGCTTGTTTGCCACCTATCTCCAAGTAGTTGACTTCTTCAAGTAATGGCTTTTAAACCAATCACTTAAGCTTTATAATTTAATTGATTGCTCAATAATTTTGTTGGAGGAAATAAGAGAAAGAAGAAGAAAGAGGAAAGCTGCAGTCTTGTCCTTTTTCATATTCTAAATGTAGCTGATTCAAACTAGACCTGGAAGTGGCTGGATCTGGAAGTGACTGGAAGTAGCTAGATCTGGAAGCGGTTGTTTCTAGAAGTGACTGGAAGCAGCTTGTGGGTATTGCCTTTGACATGTCTTGCTTCTTATCCTTGAAGCTTTTGCAGTTCTTCTCTAGTACATGCATTAGTGCAATGTTCAACATAAATAACTCATCATTTTTATTTTTAATTTCATATGAGCAATTAAAAATTCTAGAAAGCACTCTAAGTGAATGCAACTTCAATGAAGGCTTCAACTGGAAGATTGGAAGCACATGCAAAAGATCTTGGAAGAAATTTTCCATGCAATGGCTTCTTCATGGGCTGCATTTAAAACAACAGGATGAATTTTTGCCAGAAGCTTTTGCAATTATGAGATTTAGATATGGATCTATCTCTCCGGTGTCAAAAAATTTGGAAGTAATGCATGATGTCGTTGTGCTTTCTTTTTCATCCTGCTTTGCCATGGTCGTATCTATCTTTGTCTGAGAAATTCTTATTCTCTTTCTTCAACTAGAATTATTCAAAACTGGTGCAGATCTGGATAATTCTTCAGATTCAGAGGATATATTCAATGTATTGGACAATGAATTAAGCTCCCTTTTCTCTTATAAAATCACCTGTAATGAATTCCTGTAATTAATTCAGAAAAAGATGGCAACCAGAACATGAACAGTGGATTTTAATCATAAAAATATGCATAATTCAAGTCTGTTGCCCCAAAATTTGATGTTTTATTTGCATGCAAAGCAAGAATGGATTTTACCAACTTCACCTGAGCACCTGTATCACTTATGCAAACAATTATCTAGACACAAATCAACCTCCTTCAACCTGTGCACCAAAATGGGAAGCTTTCAACATTAATTTCACCTTCTTCTAATAAAAAATCCTCTCCAAATGGGGCGTACTTTTCCTTTGGGCTACATTTATCTACCTATGAATTAATTAATTCATCCATATGGCAGCCCCTGCTTATATAATCTTCACCATTCTATAATTAATTAATGCCTTTCCTATTCCTGGAAATTAATTAATTAATTAATAAGCTTCACTCTTCAAATGGGGCGCCTATTTTGTGCATGCTCATGGCTGCCATTAAATAAATTAAATTTATTTTATTTTAGACTTCTGCTTCCAGTTAACTCAAGCCTCACAGTATGCTTTGACCTTAGCCACTGAAAATAGGAATTAATTTAATCATTTAATACTTTAAAAAGTATTATTTCTCTCCCAAATGGGGCTGCATTAAATAAATTAAATTAATTTAATTTTGGAATTCTATTTTTAAATTCATTTTGTTCACTTTTCCACAAGCTTGGGCGCCAAAATTGGGTGAATAAACATTAACAAATATTTATTTAATGCATTATTATTCACCCAAGGTGGGTCACACTTTTTGGAATAAGGAATTTCTATTTTTAAAAGTTACATGACAATGGGATTATTTACCTTGCAAGGCAGCCCTGAAAATACCATGATTCACTTAAGTTGTTTGATTTTCATAATGGGATTATTTACCCTATTATACAGACAATAAAATCCCACGATTCACTTAAGTTGTTTTTCTTTTATTCCACAATGGGAATTTTTACCCTGCAAGGTAGGTAAAAAATTCCCGCCTTCCTGCTACCTCTAATTTTCCCATCATAACTTAAGTGACTTTGCCTTCATGAGAAAAAGTACCCTGCAAGGCAGGTACAAAAATCCCACCTGCCTGCTACGACCAAAAATCCCATGATTCAATTAAGTCGTTTGACTTTCATAATGGGATTATTTACCCTAAAAGGAATGTAAGAAAATCCCATCAATGCCTTAAGTGATTTTTCTTTTATTTCACAATGGGAATTTTTACCCTGTAAGATAGGTAAGAAATTCCCGCCTGCCTACTGCCTCCAATTTTCCCACTGTGACTTAAAGGGCATTGCTTCTATGGGAAAGATTACCCTACTAGATAGGTATAAAATTTTCACTTGCCTGATGCTTCCAAAAATCCCATGATCCACTTTAAACCCTCTTTTTCCAAAAATGCGGCCAGCCCAGAAGAAGCTTTTTGGTGCACAACTTCGTCTTTTCCATGAAAACTAGATCTTTGATGGTGAATTCCTTCTAGCAAAATGTGCACATGTGATCTCCAGATACTCCAAGCCAAGAATCAAGCCAAATTGGAAAAGGAATTGATCCAGAGAAATTTCATAGAAAACGAAACGAGCAAACACAAAAAACACAAAACATTGCCAGAAGTTACAAATAAAGCCCAAGATTAATTCCTAGTTAAAACCCTACTGGTATATGGGAATAACGATATGTATGATCATAAAAGAGTTAAACCAGAGAACAAATTGCCTCAAATGGGGCTCAAAATAATTAAATACAAATTTCTCACAGGAAACTCACGATGATAGAATATAACAATTTTGGGCATTAGGGTATTTGGCGAAAAAGGCTCATATGGCTCCTTAGGAATATCTTGACACATTACAGGAACTTTCTGGCAATAAAAACACAAAACAACCCATTATTTTAAAAGTACGAAAATTTTAACATGGGGTAGTCTCAGATTTCAGGGTAAAATCTGTGGACACTAGTGTGAAAATGTATGATATGCAGAGTACTCAAAATGTCCTCCAAGATTGTCTCTAAGAATCATCACAAACCCCCAATATTTATACATCCTTTATCTTCTCCCTATCAGGGCTTCTCAAGACTTGTAATATTACTTGGCAAGGATAGGAGGGGATTCCCAAACCAAATGGGAATCCCTCCTATTCCCACTGAGGAAGGGAGTGATAAGAAAAATATGCATGGTTTCCCCAAGAATCCATGAAGATGAGAGTACCCTCCCATTCCCAATTCCCTCTCTAAATCCACACCCAAATGGAGTGAAGGAATAAAGAAAACCAAAATAAAATTTTCAACACAAAGCAATAACTCAAGAACAACAAGAATCCCATTATCCAACCCACAATCAAGACCATTACAAAACATACATCTACATACATACAAGAATATTTCTAAATCAAAATACAATGAGGTGTGAGACGTACCTCACATTTCAAGATGAAGTCCACAATCTCCTAGCTCTTTTTCTCCCCAATCTCTCAAATCTCACCACCAAAGTTCTCCACCAAAAATCCCCCAAACATCAAAATTCAAACAAGAAATAGGAAAAATCTCAATCCCACAAAACCATGGGAGGGTGGCGTGTGTCACCCCTCCAACTAAGAAAATCCTCCGTGTCACCCAAGTCAATTTCCATGTCTCCCAAAATAATAAATGTAAGAGGGGAAAAAATCTAAATTATCCCCCAAATCCCACACAAAATCCCTAAAGAAACTATCTGAGACAAAGAAAACATATTTATGTAGTGACTTATGAAAGGATGGAGTGAGGAAGAAACCTTTGGGTTCACAAAAAGCTTCCCCCACCCATAAATTAGGCCCACGGACCATTTTTAAGGTAAACAAAACTCTTACCTTTTAATGTAATCCTTTGTAAATGCCCTTAAAGGTTAAATTCGGGATTTGGGGTTGAAAGAGAGAATCAAGGTGAGGAATGGTCCCCACAAACTTGCTTAGAAACTCTAAAGACATCCCTAAAGAATTTCAAAACACCAAAAGTCCCTATAACACAAATCATCCCAAATTACCTCATTAGCACAAAGAAAACCAAATTAGGTGAGCAATGAAGAAAATTAAATTTTACCATGGTGCTTAAGGTTAGGAAAAATAACATATGAATAATTCAAATTTACATGCAAGAATTGCGCAAATTCCCAAAATTACAAACAATTTCCAAAATGAAATAAGGTGCGATAAAGGAATCGACAAGATGGTTTAGGTATATTTTGTAGTACTACCACTGAGTCTTACATTTGCTAAGTGGTGTAACATGTAAATCATACACACTCAAGGCAAACCTCAAATGTGCTCGATATGATAAAATATCCATATAAATCAAAATTAAATAAGACTATACAATATCAGCTAAATAAAATTCCACCACATCTATTCTACCCATCATACATATAATCATGATCCAACACCCACAATTTATGACTCAAAATCATGATCATTAGTGAATACCATATAACAACATGGTCCATCAAATCTAGAACATCAAAATATCATCCTATCTAATTAGAATGAAATAACCAATGTCATGAATATCCTATAGGGTCTCAAAAGTGTCTTGTTAGATACGAATGTCATAAACTATAGGATAATAATCGTATAAATTGAAAATGAAAATATACCAAACTCAAATAACAATGTCTCATATGTAAAAATCAAACTACTCATATGAGTCAACAGGTCCTAGAAAATATATAAATCTAGTGGGCATTACATCCTCTTCCCCTAGAATTAGACTTCCTCCTGGAAGTCACTAGAAGAGGTAGGGGTATCTAGCTCACAATGGAGCCACATCATCCCAAGTTTCTCATGTCTCATAATATCAACACCAATGTGCTCTAACTTGGTCTAGCTATCACCCACAAAGGCCGAATCTCTTGTGCTCTAGGATACGCATAGGCTCCAGTATCCATTATCCTTCATCCTCCACCTATAAGACTAATTAATCAAATACATGAAAAACATCATGTACATATGAAAAACTAAAACATGAAATACATCATGGGCACAGGATAAGCATGGAAACAAGGATAAATGGTAGGTAATAGGACTAATGACCTTTAAGATCTCAAATGGCCCCACAAAGTGAGGTGAAAGCTTAGAACCCTTTCCATAACAAATTGGGCTCTTTTTCAGATGGACCCTTAAGAATACCTTCTCACCAATTGTAAAGTGACACACTATCCTCTTAGTGTCTGCATACACCTTTTAGCATACACATTCCTTCTCAAGGCATTGGCTAATCAAAATAATATGATGCTTCGTATCCTGAAGGAAAGTTGGCCTAAGAACAACCTTGTCATCTAATTTGTCCCAACTAAATGGTGTCCTGCAAGGTCACCTATGTAAGGCCTGGTAAGAAGCCATACCAAAGGAATTGTGATAACTATTGTTATAGGAAAACTCTATGCAATACAAATAATCATCCTACTTCTTTTATCGATCCATCACATACATCCTCAAGGTATCCTCTAGCAATTAACCCTCTTGGTGTGGCCATCTTTCTCTAGGTGGTAAGCTGAACTGAAATTCATCTGAGTTATTAGAGCGGTCTAAAAATAACTCCAAAAATCTGAAGTATAAATAGTATTCCATTAATTAATTATAGTCTTTGGAATCTCATGCAATCTCATAATATCTTTAAGAAATACCTTGGCAATGCTAACTACATTGTAAGTGACCTTGGTTGGTGAAAATGAGCAACCTTGGTCAACTTGTCCACTGTGACCATGATAATTTCATGATGATATGATGACATGGGAAGACCAATAATTAAATCCATATATATGACATCACATTTCCTCTCGAGATTATCATGGGGATAAAGAAGTCCTGTAGGATGATAATGTTTGGCCTTGACCCTTTGTGAATCAAGGCAATGAGCTATAAAGTCTGCTATATCCCGACGTAGTCATGTCCAATAGTACAACTTCCGAAGATCACCGTGCATCTTCTTCACTTTGGGATGGGTTTCATATGGGCCTCAATGGGCCTCTGAAAGAATGAAACTACAAATATCTCCATCCTTAGTCATATGGATGCAAATTTGAAAATGTAAAATACCATCTACCTCTAAGATGCATCATGTATACCTACCCTTTAAAGAACCCTAAGACTCAGACATCTATTTGGAACCCTCATAAAATATCTGATTGTGGCAGTATCCTTCCCCAAATATCTAATTTTACAGTCATAGTGGAAACTATATGTCATCGTGTACTTAAGTCATCTATGAGGATATTCTCCTTTCCCTTTAATATATCAAATATCCATGTCATACTAGAACAAGAACTCCAACCAACACCATTGACGGGAATTGAGGTTTGGATGTAAGAAGATGTGTTATAAGCTCTAATGATCGTTCCTAAAGACAAATATCCTACCCAACATAAAGTTCCTCCATTGAACTAGGGTGTGAACAACTTATGCAAGCCCAAGATCATGGGTATGGTAGTTAATCTCACTGTATTTGAGCTTACATGACTTGAATGAAATGACAGGTCACTCTTTCATGATTACTTATCCAAGTCCCTCCAAAGGAAACATTGATACAAACTACAAAATCTTCAATCAAATTTGTCATCAAATACTCCTTGAGTAACTAAAAATCCTGCTCAATTTTTTTGACCACACAAATTTCTTCCCTTTGCACTGAAGAGAAGTGATGGGATGATAACCTAGGGAATTCCTATATGAACCTTTGGAAATACCTTATTAGTCCTATGAAACTCCTCAACTCTATCACTGAAGTAAGAGCCAACCAATTGAGAATGACATGTATATTTGAGGGATATACTGAGACACCCTCACTATAAATGATGTATCCCATGTACTGAATCTCATACTGATTGAAACTACATTTATCTAGGATTCTAAAAAGTATCTGCTCTCTCAAAACCTATAACACTTGTCTTAACGTTCATCGTATTCCTCCTCTAAATGAGATTAAATCAATATGTTATCAAGAAATAGTAAGAAAATTAGTCAAGGAAAGTATTGAAAACCCTATTCATGAGGCTCATGAAAACTGTTGGAGCATTGGTCAAACAAAATGAAACTACGACGAGCTCATAGTGTTTATAGCAAGTGTGGAAAGTTGTTTTGTGAATGTTTGCATCTGCAATATAGAATTGGTGGTATCCTGACTTAAAATCAAACTTGGATAATTCTCTAGCTTCCCTTATCTATTCAAACAAGTCATCAATACTCGTAAGTGGATGACAATACTTCACCGTTACATTATTAAGCTATCTGAAATCAACACAAAGTCAAAGGGATTCATCCTCCTTCTTCACAAAAATCATTGGTGTCCCCCAAAGAGACATACTAGGGTGGAAAAGACCCTTCTATAACAACTCCTGTAACTAAATCTTCAGCTCATGGAGCTCTGGAGTCATCATCTCAATAAGGTTCCCAAGAAACTGGTGCCGCCCCTGGTACCAAATCTATAGTGAAATCCACCTCTCTATGTGGTGGTAATTCTAGGAAGCTCGCTCCAAAACACATATGCAAACTCCCTTAAACACAAAATGCTCATCCAGTGATGAAAAACCTGGAGTGCCCTCTGAGTGGTCACTAATTGTGATCGTAAACATTTGACAACCCTTGCGCATGCTCCGCTTGAGTTTATTAGCAGAGATCATACGCAAAGACATAGGCTTCTGCATTCTGAGTAATCACAATTGAATTCTCAAGGTCATCCTGACATTTAATGATCTTACTCCTACAAGTCCACTTTGGCCCGATGAGACTCAAGTCAATCCATGCCCAAAACAATCTCATAGGATCCTTAAGGTAACACACAGAGGTCTACGATAGTGGAGAACACACCCAAATCAAGTACACAACTCTCCACGTAGGTGTCTATTGCGAGTTTGGTCTGAGAGGCCAACTCAACCTGCCAACTGTTTGGCTGCCCTAGATCACTACTAGCCCGTACACCGGTTCACTATTAGATGGTGATATAAAGGAATCAGATGCTCCAGAGTTACATAATACCGAGACAAAAATACCCTTGATAATACCTGTAGTCTCAATAACCATGGCCTAATGCTTAGCTTGGTGGACTATCCATTGTTACATAGATGCATGATGAGCCCATCCCACATTTGCTAATCATCTGCTTTGAAATAGGGGCCTTTCTGCGTATCAGTGAAGGTGATTTTGTGTGGACAAAGGCGAGTGTAGTGATCATGGGCCCCGCAAAATATAACAACGCTGGTGACTTTGTCTACGTGGGAGTACCCACCTGTGCTCTGGTGTACGGACCTTGCTGGCCCGACTTTGGCAGAACTATTGTGTACGAGGTTGGGTGCACTTGCTGATTGCCCTGTCTCACGTCCCTACCAAATCCAAATCCTCCTCAGCCTCAACCTCTCTGCTATATCCTATGTGATGGGCATAGCCCTCTGTTGTTGATGTGCATGGTGCAGCGAATGTTGCTGAGTGTGTGGCGGAGGTCTTAGAGCTGATTGTCGAAGCCTAAATCCTCCTCTAGGTGGTCGTAGTTGTACCCTCGTGTCCTCTGCACCTTTGAAAATACTGTACCTTACTCCCGTATCCTACTCATGGTATTGTCTCGGTACTCTTGGTTCTTGCCTCTGTTCTCCTCTTCCAAGTAGGCTTTATCCACCAGCTTTTCCAAAGTGAGAGGAGACAACATCCTAACTACACCAACAAAATCCACATTCACAAAATCCACATTCAATCCCCTGATGAACCTATTCACCTGTAGCTTCTCATCTTGAAGGTAGTCAATGTACTATAGAAGATCCAAGAAGTGTGACTCATACTGTGCACCACTGTGCTGTGAGCCCTAACGAAGGTCAGTGACTATCCTCTTTTGAACAAAATGTTCAGACATATATCGGGCTCTAAAATGCTCCTCAAACATCTTCCATGTCACATGAACCTTGAAGTCTAATGGAGCTTCCGCTCCTCATTCCTCCACCAAATGCTTAGCTGCGTCACGGAGGAGGTGAATACCAAGTCTAGCCTTGACGTTGCTTTCATATGGGTGACAGTCCAAAGCAACTATCAAGACTTAGGAGCCAAGATCCGACCCCAAACCCATCAATAGTGTTGGACCACGATTGCCGTTAGACCAAAACCCATAGGTGTTAGTCTCCGCTACAATCGCCAGAGTTAGGATCTACAAGAGGCGGTTAGTCCATGTCACGAAACTCACGGGGAGCGTTGGTCACACATGCCAACAATCTCCCCCTCAGCGTTACCCGAGTGAGTTTCGAACTCGTGACCTGTCGCTTTGATACCATTTGTTGGACCACGATTGTCGTTAGACCAAAACCCATAGGTGTTAGTCTTCGTTACAATCCCCAGAGTTAGGATCTACGAGAGGCGGTTGGTCAATGTCATGACACTCACGGGGAGCGCTGGTCACACATGCCAACAAATAGTTCCTCCGTAAGTGGGTGACTACAATTGGAGCAGGTCTCTGATAACACTGCCCGTGTCATGATCATGTCGATGGTGCTCAACCATCTCCCTATCTGGTGAATGTGGTCATCTTGACCTTGGTGGTCCCTCAATGCTATGAGAGCGGCTCTAGAGAAGAGTGGCCACTCTCTCAAAATGAATTGACGGGACCTTGCTTGTCTCTGTGAGTCTTGCTAATGTGTCACTAAGTGTGCTCCCTCGGCTGGCTGTGTACCCTCTCCCGGATGAGCAACCTCCTCTACTAGCTCTCGCTATGTGCAGGAAGGCGTTGCCGTAAAACTCCCATCATCTGCTGCAATGCCTCCAATATCTGTGGCCCCAACTCTGGTAGCATGCATGGCTCCGACATAAGTTGACTTACATCCCAGAGCCCTAGACGGATCGATGCCTCGTATCATCGTCTAGACATCTTGCGAGCGAAGGAAAAGGGGAAGTTTAAAATTTTACATGTGATAGTGGAAATGGTTAAGAAGGTTTAAGTTAATTAATTTAAGGATGATTAAATTGTTTTTACTAATCCCCAGAGTGTCCGGTGTTGGAACTCGAGCTCTGATATCGATTGTAATGCCCCTAAATTTACCCTCAATAAAATCCATGATAAAATGACATAAAGGAGTCCTAATTTTGCAGGATTTTTTTTTGTGTTTAAATATTGTGTATCGTAACAAAATGTTAATTCAATAATTATTCTCTCTGTTATGCGCTTACTGACGAGAAAGTTCATCGGCGTTATTAAAATTTTAAAGTTGACGAAGGTTTCCGAGAGACTGCGGTTGATAGGGTTCGAGATTTGATGACAACACGGGTTGTAAATTTTTTCCCATTAAAAAATTTGCGGTATGTTCCAAACCTATCTTGCCATTTTGGAAAGGTAACTACTAAGAGGTCGCAACTGGTAAACAAGTGGTGGGGGCGGTTTACCTTTGCTAAGGTATTCTAGATAGTATTATTAAATTTACTATAGTTTATTTATTCCATTTACTAGCCAAATTTTATTTTATTATTATTTTGTTATTTTAAAAATATTCATAAACAAAAGGGTCATGGGATTCCATTTTTCCCAACCAAATGAATCCCATGCCCACCCCATTTCAATCCCGCAATTATAGCCATAGACATTAATTGTTATTAAGTCCATGAGGGTTTTAATAATTTTATTTTTCTACACTTCAAGAATTTCCCACCTAAATACTAAGTTGTGAGGGTCAATTAGTGGCCCTAGGATTTAATAAATCTTGGCCTTAGGATCCAATTTTAACCTAGAAAACCCTTATATCTATCTAGAGTCACATTTTCTTTCATTTTGTTTTTGATATATCCTTTTTTATCTCCTACCCAGGTCGACTCCATGGGGGAGAGAAATAGGGGTTTAATGGATGCATTTTTGTGTTTGAATGACTCTTTTTTATTTGCAGGGGTAGCCATGAATGGGGTTTTTCTATTCACAGTTTTTCTCATGAAGAAAGGGGTGAGTTCAAAAATGATGGGGGTGGATTAAGGAAGAGGAAAGCGGCTGTGTGTTGAAGAGGGAGGTGGCGTGGCAGGGAAGGGAGAGGCGGCCGCGCCCGGTGGGCTAGGTTGCAGGGGTCGGCCATGGTGGTGTGGGCTGTGCCCACACCACCCATGGCGTTTGAACAAGGGTTTGGGAGAGGGGTGCGCAGCCAAGCCACGACCCCTTCACCTACCGTGGAGTTTCTTTGTTATATGCTATTTTGTTTTCTTGTAAAGAAAAACAAAACATTTTTTCATATATATATATATATATATATGCGCTGTCCCTCCAAAATGCGCAGCAAGGGAATATGCTGATCCAAAAACCTATATATATATATACACTAGAATAACTGAGAGGGTTAAGCTATCTATTCTTTCTTATTGTGTTATTTCTTGCCCAAACCAAATTTACATTTTTATTCATTTATATTTATAAATATCTCTATATTTTTTTTATATATATATATATATATATATATATATATTATATATATATGTATAAATGCGCACATGCTCAGATTGGTTGAAATGATCAGGGTTTACAATATGATTTCCTAAGGTGTGAGAAGATAACTTTGTTTCCCAAACCAGATTTACATTTGTATATATATTACAATTCTCATGATCTATAAATGTCTAAATAATGGAATTTTCTCACTTAAATGATTATACACGATCTTATTGCAGACAAGAGGAAGAATGGTACATAACATACTTTTAAAATAGCCTTTTTCTAAGCTATTACCAAACTAAAATTGTCTTATTTCATTTTCAAATTAAATATTAAACCTTAAGAGAATGCAACCAATAAATTTCTTTCTTTATTTTCAAAACTCATAAAAACAAGCATATAATTTGAATAGAGTAATAAATTGACAAAGAGTATGTAGACACAAAATCACGCACTTTGGGTAATTATCTAGTCCTGATTGCATAATACTATTCATATAATTCCTAAGTAAGAAAAGTGCTAATTAACCTATGTATTTTCCCACCTTTATTTGATTTTTGTTTCCACTTTTGGTCTTGCACCCTTACTTGCTCATTTTATCCTTTTATACCTCGTCATTTATCATCCTAGACACCAATGCCCAGCCAAGACACCAGCGCCAGGTGCCCTCATCCCATCTGGTCACCCCTGACCTCTTTGTACTTTTTTAACATCTTTTGGGTCCTTTCTAGCCGTTTGAGAATCTTATCCTTTTGATAGTCAGTATTTTCGGGATTAATTACAAAATTTAAGAAAGGGAATCATATAAATATTAAATTTTATGATCTTAATAAAGGATGAAGCACTAATTATTGGCTATCACCACATAATGTTGCATCCATAAAGCATCTAAGAGATCCATTGCATCCATATAAGGGAAAAAAGTGTTGGTTATTATACATACACACTTCATAAGAGGGAATTTCATTATATTCCATGCACACATCTATTACATTTCTTTACATCTAGCTTATTTTCTCGCTATTAAGTGTGACACACGCAAGAGCCACCTAGGGTATGATTTCACACACACATACATATAACTACATTGGGTATGAGATGAAGTGCTGATATCAGTCGTAAGATCACCATTGTGAGAGCTGAGAATAGTTTGACCCCTCATTTAGCATCTTTCTTTTTTAGGATTTGATGTTTCTTTGAGTGTTTTGCAGGTAATTATTTCATTACAGGTTTCCAATGACTTTGGAGATCATTGTACAACGTCAAAATGACCAAAGGTGAACAACAATAAACATCTTGTGACCACTCAAAGGAGGTTTTCTCAGCATTTCAGCAGACAAAAACACCTACAAATAGGCCTAGGGCACCCATGAGCACATTGTCCCTCTCCAAGCACTGCATTCCAACATATTCCTCCATCTCTTCATTTTATTGAGATTCGTTGCGAAATTTAGTGCTCCATATTTTCCAATTTTCCACCTTTGTGCACCTTCAGGATCTTTACGAATCATATAAGGCTTTATACCCTCTCTTTATAGTTAGGGTTTCATACTTTTCAACTTAGTTTGTTTGGCTTAATTTCTATACTTAATTATTTATTCATTTATTTCTACAATAGAATTTAGATTAGGCATATATTATTCATATTTAGCTTAATCATTTTAGTGAACCCAAACATTAAAACCATTATTTATGAGTATGACCTCAAGTTATCAAGTTATGGATCAATCACCTTACCCTACCTTCGCTCTCACTAGGGCATCTAGCATAGTTACTACACCTATTGATCTCATGAAAGTTCACACCCAACATCCTCCTCGCTTTATCAATGTCGTAACTACCAATCACACTCGTCCTCATACCACTCAACCTATTTCTATCCCACCATCTATTACTTCTACGACTCCTCCTACCACTTCTAAGGGATATGTTATCATTGAGAAACTTAAGAATACACCAGAAAAAATATCTCTCTATGAATTATTGTGCAATGCACCTAATTGTCGCCATACACTAGAAGCCACCCTTTGCTATATTCACATTGAAAGTGATAACTCTTCAGTTGCATTCGCACACCTTATCCAGTCTCTCAAAAAATTTCCATGTGCTATATCATTCACTAATGAGGACATATCGCCATTTTCTCTTGACAATCCATGTGCAGCTTTGCTTATCACAACTATTATTGGAACAACTTGTATTAAACACGTACTCTTTGACAATGGCTCAACAATTAATTTATGTGGTCATTATCTTCTAAAAAAATTGACAATATAATTTATAAGAATTTTACTCTTATCTGTGGCTATGATTCAACTACCTATATGTGCTTAGGAACCATCACATTACATCTCAAATTCGAGCCTAAGACTATCCTTACAAAATTATTCGTTATCGATACTTCATTTCAATTAAATATTTTATTGGGAAGATCTTGGATTCACACAATGCAGGAAGTTCCATCAACTGTTCATCAATGCGTCAAATTTCTACATGATGGCTATGAACATACCATTAATGTAGATCCGGAACCATTAAAATTTTGTTGTATAGACCCTGTTACTGCCATGAATATTCCTCCATCACATCCTATTCCATATAATAGTATTTCTACATAGAATCTTCTTCCGCTTCTCCAAACACTATGGCTATTACTACTCATAATACTACCATCATTTCACCCAAAGTGTCTGCTCCTATAAGAACTAATACTACAACTGTTGAGGCTCCCCTTGCTCCTACATCTAGTGTCCCACCTACCAACATCCTTGACACAACTATACGACATGATAATGCCAAAAAATATGATTCTAATGACTAAGTTGACACTATTGAACTTATGGATGAAAAATTGTGTAGTATAAATTTAAATCCTATTGATATCAATGACTCTTCTTTTAATGACACTTTCATTTTTGATGGTCCTGGTGTATAAAAATTAAAAACCCTTTATTCTAATGCTATGGTGTTTTATCGAGGGTATTTCCATACGTTGGATGTCATTTCACCTTCTCAGGGGAAATTTGTGTCTGTACCACCCCCTTTAACATGAACACTTCTCATTAATAAATCTTATTTGCATCATATTCCATTCGATCGTACTTCTGATATTATCTACACATACAACGACTTGACTAGACTTGGCTTCACGCTTAATGATATCCTACCGCTGCCCTACTCACCTCATATCTATCATGGATATGTTCATAGTACGGCCACCCGTGGTCTTCGTGTCTTCCATTTAGCATTCTTCATTACACATACCTTGTGTGCTTTCCCACTGACACTTGGACAATATTTTCTTTATTATGTTGGGGGAACTTTAGACTTTGATAACACTTCTATAAATTTTCCTATGCCATTCAGCTATGTTTATATTGGTAATGATTCATCCCCTGTCTATTCATAAAATCTCACTCGTTGATATGCACACGGGTTTCCTCCACCACCATTCACCAATGAAGAATACGCAATGACCATGTATAACTTGTGTCACAATGCTCTATGTATGACCCACCTCACACTATTGTTTATCAAGTCTCCAGCTCCACTCCAATTATCTTCAATCAAGACAATGAATATATTTTAGATAATGGCACTTGATCATTCTTATCATCCTACACTTGGGGATCATCACGCTTATTTCTCTCCCCCCTTTACCATAAACATGTGTCTTATTTTCTCATCACATCACTTCTATATCTTTGCACACAACGTACACATCTTGATACATTGGTATTGGCATTACCCGATGACACAATCTTGTGCTTTGGTTCACACTTGAATGTTAAGGGCATCCTATACACATGAACATCACATACACTACACACTATATTACACATAATCATATCTCACACATCTTCATCCCTATACAATCAACAAACATATGACACCTTCTACCACACATTAAAACATTACATGCTACATACTAAAAATAGAAAATAAATATTTATCCCACCTATTTATCAATACAACCTCAATACAAAAACATACACCACATACTCTCCTCGCATCTTCAACACAACATATAACACACTTGACACATTTATGACATGCTTCACACTTAGTGCTTTCACATATGTCTCCTCAATCACACAACATGCATCCCTTACATCATACGACACATATCTCTTGTGCATAATAAATACAACCCATTACACATCCAAAACTTACACATCTTGACATTCTTCATCACCCACACAATGTGTCTACAATCCATACTTTTTGCAAAAAATAAACATAGTATATTACACAATCAACATATCTCTTGAACATGATCAACACGATACACTAGCCTATGACGCAGTCTAGTTCCACTTTGCATAATCAACTGTTGAGGTTTTACATCTCAAATGGACCTCACCACACTTACACATTTACGCACTCACTCACACACACGCACACTTAAATCCTACACTTTGTGCTTTGAAGGTCACATCTTTTTAGTATACACAATTCAAACCATTTCCTGATGACACACTCTCGTTTACGGTTCATTATTAAATATTGAGGGGGAATAAATAAATGAACCTCATCTCATACATACACATCCGCTCAGGGGGCACACTACTCCTATCATTCATTCGAGATTTCATTCCATCTCATCCACGGCATACTACATATCTTGGTTACATAAAAAATTTCTTACATGTACACTTTACTACACATGTTAGATAGATTTATTGTGTGTAATTACCTTTATCATACACACATGCATGTTCACTTTCCTTTCTAGATGTGATCATAGATTATACAGATCTATTACACACACCATGAATGTTTAACACATTACCTATTACTAGTACCATAACAGCTCCTGGGGGCATCCACTTTCATACATTATAGGTGTTATTGTTTCATTTTGTTTCAAATCACATTACTTTATCAGATTATACATGCCTTGGGGTAAGTGTAGGAAGTTGATGGACAAGAATGGGCTCATCCGTGGACGTCATATTGCAAAAAATAGTGAAATCTCAAATTATAGGGATTATTAGCAATACGTGCATTCAAAACTAGAAAAATTTATAGAAAAATGAATCGTAGCATTCTGGAATCTAGTTTCTAAAATACTAATTTTTTTTAGAAACAGACAATTTTAGCTATATTAAACACTTAAAATTATATGACTTGGTTTTTTTTTTTTGAAAAAAACTTATAATATTGTAGTCCATTTGCCCACGATTTGGATGACGAAATCTTATTATTATTTTTTTCATTTGATGAAAAGTTAGATGTAGTTGCCTATCTTGGGATGGATTTTATTTTGTATTTATTTGAGCAATATTTTTTTTTTAATGATTTTTTCCATGAAATTGGTCTGAAAATATTTAGAAAATGAAGTGCTTTTTATTTGCCTGCCATAACTATATCAAAAAATATCGAAATAATTTTTTTTTAACATGTATAGAATTTGTCCACACTTGGGATGGTATAAATTTTATCATATTTTGATAAGCGAAACAAAAGTTACAGTCTTAAACGTAGACATGAACATTCACCAGGAAAATATGTCTTGAAAACCTATTGTTAATAAAAAATTATAAAATGATATTTATCTTATTCTATTCACTTTAAAATAAATATTTCTACGAAACTAACAGTCTCCCTTGTGCGATGGCACCATTTTTGTGAAATGTTTTCAGTTTTTAGCATGGTTCAAGTCTTTGGAAGAGAAAAATTGAGGTTTTTTGAACTTTTACACTTCATAATGACCTTTCATAGCTTTGATTGGGGAAAAACAAATATTTCCCAGGGCTTAGGGTCATCAGATATATCCATGATCATGGTTTATAAAGCGCGATCGTGATTTTTTTAACACAAACCGTGAGTATGCTTTAGAAACCACAATCATAGTTTATAAAGTGCGCTTACGGTTCATAAATAATATTTACACACATCACAATGTCTGAATTACCATGTGATTTTTACTCTCTGACCTTACTGTATGAATTACTATGAAAATTCTATCTTTTTTCTGCACGTTTTTTTTTATCATCAGAAGCAAAACATCATGGGAGACAAGAAAAGAAGTCAAAAAGGAAGTCATTAAGTAAAAAAACACCAAACGAATTAGAGGCCAACAAAATTCAAAATTTTGAGCGAATATGGAATCTTCCTAAATCAAGAAGAGGTTCATCTTCAACCCCAACTATTGTAAGTAATGAAGAACTAGGTAATGTTTCTACTGTCAATGTTGAAGTTGAATTAAATACTCATAATGAAGATGTTTTTACTGTCAATGTTGAAGAAGAATTAAATACTCATGATGTAGCAAATGTTAAAATTGAAGGATAAAATGAAAATGTGAATAAGAAAATTCACGTTGAAACTGTAGACAGGAAAAATTTGAGAAAAACACCTCCTAGGATTTTACGTAAGAAACCTAATTTTTTTATTGAAATTGATGAAAATGTTTTGAAACCAATGTCTAACAAACTTTCTAAATAACAAATCAGAAGAAAATCCACTAAAATTTGGGATAATCATTTTGAAATTTTAAATGATTCCCAAAGATGTAATTTGTTGGTTAGTTTGATGAAATTGATTAAAATGAGACCTACATTAAACACCTTAGAATTGACAACATCTAATATACGTGGTCAAACCTCTACAATTTTTGAAAACCTTCATGATTCATATCACACTTTTGATGTCAAGAGACAACACTAGGGATAGTAATATTGTGTGTCGTGTTCTTGCTACTAGTGTTGTAAGTGAAACAATAAAAAACAATGTTTGATTACGTAAACAAGTCGAATGTTGTAAGTTAATCAAAAAACTCTAATGAAAGCAATTGAAAGACGTAATATCCTTCAATCACTCAATAACGCCAATTTTTGGGCATTTTCTATTAGAGCACTACATAAGGAAAAAAATAATTCTGATCCAATAAGAGAAGTTATTAAATTTTGGCATGATAACACTAGAGTTTCACCTAATACAAGAGATGTTATAAAACAGAGAGTTGGTTCTACTAATCATGAACCACATCCAAAGAACTTCTTAGATATGACTCAAACTCAATTTTTTCATAAGTTTGAACAAGAGAATCTGGAAATTAAAATTATTCAACATTTTTTTGAAATGTTGAAACCATTCTATGTGAAAATCAGCCACGCTCGCACCACTTGTTGTAGGCAACATGTTGAATTTGAGATGCATTATGCTAAATTTTTATGTGTTCATTCTATTTTTCATTCTGAAACTATGTTAAATTAGAATGTGGTTTTCAAGTTCCACCAATATCTTCCCCGGAGATTTCATTCCTACTATATTTTGTGAAAAAGAAGTTGGATAATTTTTTAAAAGTCAGGATTGTTTAGATCAAAGTTTTAGTACATGCGGCGGATTACCTAAATTTGAAAGTTACATCTATGAGTAAATTGAAGGTACAATAGGACATAATTTAGTTGAGTTTGATAAATCTAAATCAGTTGCATACCAGTTGAAATATGGAAAAGAGTCTAAACGGTGTGAGCTAGTTACATAACAAATGCATGTTTTCCAATTTTTGAGAAAATTTAAGGATGAAATTGTTTATGAGTATGCTAGGCATACACATAGAGCTCGATGGTTGGATGAATAGTTCAAGATATGCAAGGACACATTTCCTATTGGTACTATTGTTTCAGTGGTTGATTTTGCAGAGAATTACACAATGCAACCACAAATGGAGGTTCAATCGCAATATTACCACTTTTCTATCAGTGATGATCGTACTCATTCTACTGAATTTATGCAAGGGTGTTTCTAGTTATTTTATGGAAACTTATCTAATAGGGACATCCACTTCAAACAACATTATATATAGGCCTTCAGTCCCCGGGAGGTGCGGATGGATAGCTCTTCTAAGAGGTTGGAGGCCCTTAGAAGCTGAGATGAATTTGCTGAAGGATGAGGTCAAGAACCTTGCCAAGCAGAAAGGCAAGAAAAGCAGGGAGGAAGAGGGGAACATTGATAGCAGTCAGATTGAGGACATTTACAAGAAGATGACCTCCTTAGACCTCCGCTTAGGAAAGTCCAAGAATAGACATGATTACAACATCGTTGCCTTTAGGGTGATTGAGAGTTCATCCAGGGCCATGCCAAAAGTGTTTCCAACCTCAGCGGTGTCCCCGCTGCACTTTGGGGCAAACGAAAAAGAAAGCAAAAGAACAATTGAGGAGCTTGATACGACTGATGCTGCCCATATGACTACTTTGGGTATGTTTCATGCCTGGAAGAAAACCAAGATCAGTATAGATAAAGCCACCAAGAAGTAGCTCTGGGAGATTCTGCTGTTTCTTTGCGGTTGGTTTGCTGTTTTTTTGCTGTTGTGCTGTTTTGTCCTCGGTTGAGTAGCTATTTCTTAGCTACTTGGAGCTTCGCTGTAACACTTGGATCTTGATCCATTCTCTCTTTTTCTCACTCTTATTCCGGCTCTCATGCCTTCTTTTGTATTCAAGTGTATAGTCCCTTTCAAAAAACTATTTGCGAATACAAAAAAAAACATTATATATGGTCAGATAATTACATGTCTCAGTTTAAGAATGCATGAATGTTTTATTGGATGAGCAGAATGCACGTCACGAGGGGTGTGTAACATATTTAGAGTTTCACTGAGGCTGGACATGGAAAAGGAGAGCATGACGTTGTAGGGGCATGTGTGAAAAGAGCTCTTGTAAGAGAAGAGTTGAAGTACAAAGATGGTGTTAAATTAAAAGATGCAAAGAGCATAGTGGAATGGTGTATTGACAACATGACCTGAGGTTCTCAAAAAAATTCCACAGTTCGCAAATATTTTTGGTTGATAAAGGAACGAAAATTGCTAACTACGAGGATTATATGACACTCACCGGGTCCAGTGATATGCACTCATTTTGTAGCTCAGATGCTACTTCGTGGGCCATATGGATAAGAAAGTTAACATATTTTTATGCATCTTGTATCAAATTTGTCACTACTGAGTGTGATTCACAAGAATGGGTGGATGGATGGATTTGTAGGCCTCTAACTCTGTTTCCTAGTTATCAACCTCCACAAGCATTACTACTTGTTTCTGCAAATTAAGTTGCAACATCCAAGGACTTTGAAAAAAATTTGATTTTGGTGAGACAAGGTATTTATGGTTATTTATTTAATTTTCGTATTGAGTTATTTCCATTGAAATTTTAATATGTAATTTAAATTTGAGTTGTTCAACCTTTGTTTTTTTGTAGGACATGTGTTTTCAAGTTATTGCGACAGAAGACAATGAGGAAGGAACAAACTATTTCTTATGTCGTTACATCGAGGAAAGAAAGAAGTTGACTTCTCTTATTATAGATGGTGAAGATATTGAGTATCCTACAGGGTAAGTGGTAGTTACTATAACTTGGCTTCGACGGTATCCATTAAAAAACTCCTCTATTTGGGTGTTTGAAGACTTTAAGACACACAGGAAAATACTCTTATATTTGCATCTAGTTCTAGCGATGAATATTTAGCTGTATAGATATCGAGGAAGACCTAATAACAAGATTCTTTGGAAGGTTTGAGAGTCAGATCATGAAGCAATCTTGTATGTTATTCAGAGTAGTTCCAATCCTAATGGTTCATTGGAATGAATTTATAATGCTCATGTCTGATATATATAAATTTTTTAATTTATCTAAATTTGTTGGTTAGATAGATTTAAGTTCATATATTTAATTTTAAATTTGTGTATTTAGTATATATCTAGTATGGTTTTGATTTGAAACTTAAATTTCTTTGACTAACACTTTTATGTTTTGGTTAGTGGTGCCAAGAAAAGCTTCCTCCTTCACGTGGTTGGGATTGTTAGTAGAGAATTTTAAATTCTTAAAGCTAAGAGAAGATTTCATTTTTTTACAACAAAAGAGAAGCAATTAACAACGATTTATGTACCTATGGAGGGGGTTCTTAGCTCCGGAGGAGGTAGCCTAGAAGTAACTGGTGCTTAGAGAACTGAAATGACTCCTCCCCAAGTGTTTACAAGACCATATCCCCACACGTGTGCACAATCAGTTTGGTCCCACGACCCACCGTTTGTAAAATATAGTGTTTGACAACCTTATCACTGGCTCAAAACTACACTATTTCAGGCGTTTGCAAACAATAGGGTAGCGAGAGCACCGTTATGAGAAGGAAAAAATAGAGAATTATAGAGGGTCCCTACACAAAGGTTTTGGATCAGATGAGACGTATCTAGGTGCCACAAAGTCTGAGTAGTCACCCATCGACGTTGAACGATATTTTGGTCTCATGGATCTTAAGGGACTACGTCCGAACGAAGTAGCCCGGAAGCAATGACCTTCTTGTGCACTAAAACACCACCTCCTCTAGAGTTTACCTGGCCACCTGGATGTGTCTGCACAGTCGATTCAGTGCCATGACCCACCGTTTGCAAAATATAGCGATTGACAACCTTACACTGGCTCAAGCTTGCACTATTTTGCACGTTTGGAAACAATAGGGCAGCAAGAGTACTGATCTGGGAAAGGAAAAAACTAAGAGAGGCTATTGTAGAGGGTCCCAACTCTGAGGTTTCAAATCAGATGAGATGTCTCTAGGTACCACAGAGTCTGAGTAGGCACCCGTCAAAGTTGAACGATATTTTGGTCTCAGAGCTCTTAAGGGACTTCGCCTGAATGAAGTAGCCCGGAAGTAATGACCTTGTCGTGTACTGGAACACAAACCTCCTCTAGTATTAACCTGGAAACCCAGACATGTCAGTGCATTCGGTTTGGTATCAAGACCCGCCATTTACAAAATATAGCGTACGATAACCTTACATTGGCTCAAACTGCACTATTTTGTGCATTTGCAAACAATAGGGCAGTGACAGCACATATGGTATGATATGGAAAAAATTGAGAGAGGATATTTTAGAGGGTCCCTACGCCGAGGTATTGGATTAGACAAGATGTTTATAGGTGCCACAGAGTTTGAGTAATCACCCGTCGAAGTTGAACGATATTTTGGTCTCAAAGCTCTAAAGGGATTACGCCTGAACGAAGTAGCCCGAAAGCAACGAACTTGTCATGAACAAAAAAACACCACCTCCTCTAGCATTCATCCTACTACCTAGACATGTGTCGACATAGTCGGTTTGATGCCACCCCCCACCGTTTACATAGTATAGCATTTGACAACTTTACACTGGCTCAAACTGCACTATTTCGCGCGTGTTGCAAACAATAGGGCAAGCGAAGAGCACCGATCTGGGAAGGAAAAAAATGAGAGAGGATATTTTATAGGGTCCCCACGCTAAGGTGTCAGATTAGATGAGACATCTCTATGTGCCACAGAGTCTAAGTAATCACCTGTCGGAGTTGAACGGTTTGTTGGTCTCATGGCTCTTAAGGGACTACACTCGAATGAAGTATCCTAGAAGCAATGACCTTGTCATGCACCAAAAAAACCACCTCCTATAATGTTCACCTGGCCACCCCGGATGTGTCAGTGCATTTGGTTTGGTGCCATGACCCACTGTTTGTAAAATAAAGCGTTTGACAACCTTACACTGGCTCAAATTACAATGTTTCGTGCATTTGCAAACAATAGGGCAGCGAGAACAGCAATCTGGGAAGGAAAAAACTGAGAGAGGCTATTAAATAGGGTCCCTATTCTGAGTTGTCGGATCATATATATGATATGTCTCTAGGTGCCACAGAGTCTGAGTAGTTACCCGTCGACGTTGAACGATATTTTGGTCTCAGACCTCTTAAGGGACTACGCCCGAACGAAGTAGCCTAGAAGCAACGACCTTGTCACGCACCAAAATAATGCCTCCTATAGCATTCACTTGGCCACCCAGATGTTTTGGCACATTCGGTTCAGTGCCATGACCCATCTTTGCAAAATATAGTGTCTGACAACCTTACACTGGCTCAAAATGCACTATTTCACGCATTTGTAAACAATAGCGTAGCGAGAGCGCCGATATGAGAAGGAAAAAAATGAGAGAGGGCATTGTATCGGGTCCATACTCTAAGGTTTTAGATTAGATGAGACATCTCTAGGTGCCATGGAGTTCTGAGTAGTCACTCGTCAAAGTTGAACGATATTTCGGTCCCAGGGCTCTTAATGGACTATGCCTGAACAAAGTTTCCCGGAAGCAAGGAGATTATCGCACACCAAAACACCACCTCCTCTAGCATTCAACCTATCCATCCAGACATGTTGGAGCATTGGGTTCAGTGCCATGACCCACCGTTTACAAAATATAGCATTTGACAACCTTACAGTCTTAAACTGCACTATTTCATGCGTTTACAAACAATAGTGCATAGAGAGCACCGATCTGGGAAGGGAAAAAACTGAGAGAGGCTATTATAGAGGGTCCCTATGCCAAGGTGTTAGATCCAGATGAGCCATCTCTAGGTGCCATGGAGTCTAAGTAGTCACCCAGTCGAAGTTGAAGGATATTTTGGTCTCAGTGGCTCTTAAGGGACTATGCCCGAACGAAGTAGCCTGGAAGCAATGAACTTATCACGCACCAAAATACCATTCCTCCTCTTATGTTCACTTGGCCACTTGGATGTTTTAAGCACATTCGGTTCAGTGCCACGACCCACCGTTTGAAAAATATAGCGTTTGACAACCTTACTCTGCCTCAAACTATATTATTTCACGTGTTTGCAAATAATAGGGCAACGAGAGCACTGATATGAAAAGGAAAAAACCAAGAGAGGATATTTTAGAGGGTCCCTATGCCAAGGGTTTTGGATTAAACGAGACATCTCTAGGTGCCACAAAGTCTAAGTAGTCACCTGTCGAACTTGAACAATATTTTGGTCTCACGGCTCTTAAGCGATTACGCCCAAACGAAGTAGCCCGGAAGCAATGACCTTGTCGCGCACCGAAACACCACCTCCTCTAGATTTCAACTAGTCACCCAGATTTTTGGGTGTAGTCAGTTTGGTGCCATGACCCACCTTTTGCAAAATATAGCATTTGACAACCTTACACTAGCTCAAACTGCACTATTTCACGCGTTTGCAAACAATAGGGCAACGAGAGAACCGATCTGAGAAGGAAAAAACTAAGAGAGGCTATTGTAGAGGGTCCATACGCTAAGGTGTCAGATTAGATGAAACATCTCTAGGTGCCACGGAGTCTGAGTAGTCACCCGTCAAACTTGAACAATATTTTAGTCTCAGGGCTCTTAAGGGACTATGCCTGAACGAAGTAGCCCGGAATCAACGACCTTGTCACGCACCGAAACAACACCTCCTCTCATGTTAACCTAGCCACCCAAATATTTCAGCATAGTCGCTTTGGTGCCACGGCCAACCGTTTGCAAAATATAGTGTTTGACAACCTTACACTAGCTCAAACTACACTATTTCATGCGTTTACAAACAATAGGGAAGCGAGAGAACCGATCTCTGAAGGAAAAAACTGAGAGAGGCTCTATTATAGAGGGTTCCAATGCTGAGGTTTTGGATCAGACAAGATGTCTATAGGTGCCTTGAAGTCTTAGTAGTCACCCATCGAATTTGAATGATATTTTGGTCTTAGGGATCTTACGGGACTACGCTCAAACAAAGTAGCCCGCAAGCAACGACCTTGTCGTGCACTGAAAAAAAAACCTCATCAAGAATCCATCTAGGCACTAGGACATGTCATCGGTGCATTCAGTTCAGTGCCACGACTCACGCTTTGTAAAAAATAGTGTTTGACAACCTTACACTGGCTCAAACTACATTATTTTGCGTGTTTGCAAACAATAGGGCAGCGAGAGCACCGATATGAGAAGGAAAAAATTGAGAGAGGCTATTGTAGATGGTCCCTATGGGGAGGTGTTGGATTAGACGAGACATCTCTAGGTGCCACGCAGTTTGAGTAGCTAAGTGTCGAAGTTGAACGATATTTTCGTCTAAGGGCTCTTAAGGGACTACGCTCGAACGAAGTAGCCCAGAAGCAACGACCTTGTCACACACCAAAACACCACCTCCTCTAGCATTGAGTTGGCCACTTAGAAATTTTGGTGCATTCGTTTCAGTGCCACGACCCACCTTTTGCAAAATATAGCGTTTGACAACCTTACACTAGCTCAAAATACATGATTTCAGGCGTTTGCAAACAATAGGGCAGCGAGATCACCGATATGAGAAGTAAAAAACTGAGATAGGATATTGTAGAGGGTCCCTAAACTAATGTTTCAGATCAGATGAGATGTCATTAGGTGCCACGACATCTGAGTAGTCACCCGTTGAAGTTGAACGATATTTTGGTCTCAGGGCTCTTAAGGGACTACACACGAACGAAGTAGCCCGGAAGCAATGACCTTGTCACGCACCAAAAAACCACCTCCTATAGCATTCACCTAGCCACCATAGATGTGTCGACACATTCGGTTCGGTGCCACAACCCACCGTTTGTAAAATATAGCGTTTGACAACCTTACACTGGCTTAAACTGCACTATTTCACGTGTTTGCAAACAATAAGGCAGCGAGAGCACCGATATCTGGGAAGGAAAAAACTTAGAGAGACTATTGTAGAGGGTCTCTATGACAAGGTGTTGGATCAGATGAGAAGTCTCTAGGTGCCACAGAGTCCGAGTAGTCACCCATCGAAGTTGAACAATATTTTGGTCTCAGGGCTCTTAAGGGACTATGCCCGAACGAAGTAGCCCAGAAGAAATGACCTTGTCGCACACTGAAACACTACCTCCTCTAGAATTCACCTAGACACCCATATGTGTTGGAACATTCGGTTATTTTCCACAACCCACCGTTTGCAAAATATAGCATTTGACAACCTTATACTGGCTCAAACTGCACTATTTCAAGCATTTACAAACAATAGGGTAGCGAGAGCACTGATATGAGAAGGAAAAAACTTAGAGAGGGTATTGTAGAGGGTCCCTACTCTTAGGTGTCTGATAAGATGAGACATCTCTAGGTGTCATGGAGTCTAAGTAGTCACCCGTTGAATTTGAACGATATTTTGGTCTCAGGGCTCTTAAGGGACTATGCCCAAACAAAGTAGCCCGAAAGAAAATGCCTTGTCACGCACCAAAAAACAACCTCCTCTAGTGTTCACTTAGCCACATGGATGTGTCGTCACATTTGGTTTGGTGCCATAACCCACCGTTTGCAAAATATAGCATTTGAGAACCTTACTCTAGCTCAAACTGCACTCTTTCGCGCGTTTGCAAACAATAGGGCAGCGAGAGCACCGATCTGAGAAGGAAAAAACTGAGAGAGACTATTATAGAGGGTCCTTATGCTGAGGTGTTGTATAAGATGAGATGTATCTAAGTGCCATGGAGTCTAAGTAGTTACCCATCGAATTTGAATGATATTTTTGTCACAGGGCTCTTACGGGACTACGCCTGAACGAAGTAGCCTGGAAGCAATGACCTTGTTGCGCACCAAAAAAACACCTCTTCTAGTGTTCAACTGACCAACCAAACATTTCAGCACATTTGGTTCGATGCCGCTACCCACCATTTGTAAAATATAGTGTTTGACAACCTTATACTGGCTCGAAATGCACTATTTCGCGCGTTTACAAACAGTAGGGTAGTGAGAGCACCGATATGAGCAGGAAAAAACTAAGAGAGGTTATTGTAGAGGATCCCTACTATGAGGTGTTGGATTAGAAGAGATGTCTCTAGGAGCCATGAAGTTCAAGTAGACACCCGTCAAATATGAACAATATTTTGGTCTCAGGGCTCTTAAGGGAGTACGCCCGAACGAAGTAGCCTGGAAGCAACGACCTTGTTGAGCACTAAAACACCACCTCCTCTAGCATTCAACTGGCCACCCAAATGTGTCAGCATATTTGGTTTGGTCCCATGATGCACCATTTGCAAAATATAGCGTTTGACAACCTTACACTGTCTCAAACTACACTATTTCACGTCTCTACAAACAATAGTACAGCGAGAGCACCGATCTGCGAAGGAAAAAACCAAGAGAGGCTATTGTAGAGGGTCCCTACTGAGGTGTTAAATCAGATGAGACATCTCTAGGTGCCACGGAATCTGAGTAGTCACCTGTCGAAGTTGAAGGATATTTATGTCTCAATGCTCTTAAGGGACTACGCCCGAACAAAGTAGCCCGGAAGCAACGACCTTGTCGTGCACCGAAAACCACCTCCTCTAGCATTCACCTGGCCACCAGACATTCAGTGTAGTCAGTTTGGTGCCACCCCACCGTTTGCAAAATATAGCATTTGACAACCTTACACCTAGCTCAAATCGCACTATTTCACGCATTTACAAACAATAGGGCAGCGAGAGCACTGATATGAGAAGGAATATACTGAGAGAGGCTATTGTAGAGGGTCCCTACATCAAGGTTTTGGATCAGACGAGATGTCTCTAGGTGTCACGGAGTCCGAGTAGTCACACGTCGAAGTTTAATGATATTTTAGTCTTGTAGCTCTTAAGGGACTACGCCTGAACAAAGTAGCGTGGAAGAAGACCTTGTTGCAACCAAAACTCCCCTAGATTCACCTGGTCACTAGATGTGTCAGAGGGTCAGTTCAGTGCCATGACACTACCAGGTTTGTAGATTATAGCGGGACATCCTTACACTAGCTTAAACTGCACTATGGGCTTTTGCAAATAATAGGGCAGTCAGAGCTCCAATCTGAATGAAAAAACTGAGAAATCCTATTGTAGAGGGTCCCTACACTAAGGTTTCAGATTAGACGGGACATCTCTAGGTGCCATTAGCTCTGAGTAGTCACCCGTTGAAGTTGAATGATATTTTGGTCTCAGGGCTCTTAAGGGATTACCCCTAAGCGAAGTAGACCGGAAGAAATGACCTTGTCATGCACCAAAACACCACATCATCTAGTGTTAACCTAGCCACCTAGATGTGTCAGCATAGTCGGTTCAGTGCCACGCCCCACCGTTTGCAAAATATAGCGTTTGACAACCTTACACTAGCTCAAACTGCACTATTTCACGCATTTGCAAAGAATATGGCAGTAAGAGCACCGATATGAGAATGAAAAAACTAAGAGAGGCTATTTTAGAGGGTCGCTATGCTAAGGTGTCGGATTAGACGAGACATCTCTAGGAGCCACGGAGTTTGAGTAGCCACCCATCAAAGTTGAACGATATTTTGGTCTCAAGACTCTAAAGGGCCTACGCCTGAACGAAGACTGCCTGGAAGCAATGAGCTTGTCCCATACTGAAACACAACCTCCTCTAGCATTGACCTGGCCACATGCACATTTTAATGCATTCGGTTTGGTTCCATGACCCACCATTTGCAAAATATAGAGTTTGACAACCTTACACTGGCTCAAACTACACTATTTCTCATGTTTGCAAACAATAGTGCAATGAGAGCACCGATATGATAAGGAAAAAAATGAGAGTGGATATTGTAGAGGGTCCCTAAACAGAGGTTTTAAATTAGAGGAGACATCTCTAGGTGCCACAAAGTCCAAGTAGTCACCCATTGAAGTTGAACGATATTTTGGTCTCGAGTTTCTTAAGGGACTACGCCCAAACGAAGTAGCACGGAAGCAACAAGCTTGTCGTGCCCAAAAACACTACCTCCTTTAGCATTTAGCTAGCCACCTAGACATGTGTCGGCACAGTACAGTTTGGTGCCATGACCCAACAGTTTACAAAATATAGCATTTGAAAACCTTACACTGGCTCAAACTTCACTATTTCGCATGTTTGCAAACAATAGGGCTACGAGAGCAGCGATCTGGTTGCAAAAAAAAAAGAGAGGCTATTGTAGAGGGTCCCTATTCGAAGGTGTTGGATTAGATGAGATGTCTCTAGGTGCCACAGAGTCCGAGTAGTCACCTGTCGAAGTTGAATGATATTTTGGTCTCAGGGCTCTTAAGGGACTACGCCAGAATGAAGTATCCCGGAAGCAACGACCTTGTCGTGCATTGAAAAAACTACCTCCTCTAGTATTCACCTAGCCACCCAGACATGTTAGTGTATTCGGTTCGGTACCACGACCCACCGTTTGTAAAATATAGCGTTTGACAACCTTACACTGGCTCAAACTGCACTAGTTTCGCGTGTTTGCAAACAATAGGGCAGCGAGAGCACCGATCTGGGAAGGAAAAAACTGAGAGAGGCTATTATAGAGGGTCCCTACGCTAAGGTGTTAGATTAAACAAGATGTCTCTAGGTGCCACGGAGTCTGAGTAGTCACCCATCGAAGTTGAACGATATTTTGGTCTCAAGGCTCTTAAGGGACTATGCCCGAACGAAGTAGCCCAGAAGCAACGACCTTGTCACGCACCAAAACACCACCTCCTCTAGCATTCACCTAGCCAACTTGGATGTGTTGGTACATTCGGTTCAGTGCCATGACCCACCGTTTGCAAAATATAGCGTTTGACAACCTTACATTGGCTCAAACTGCACTATTTCGCGCATTTGTAAACAATAGGGCAGCGAGAGCACTGATATGAGAAGGAAAAAACTAAGAGAGGTTATTTTAGAGGGTCCCTACGCTGAGGTTTTGGATTAGATGAAATGTCTCTAGGTGCTACGGATTTTGAGTAGTCACCCGTTGAATTTGAACGATATTTTGGTCTCAGGGCTCTTAAGGGACTACACCCGAACGAAGTAGCCCGGAAGCAACGACCTTGTCGTGCACCAAAACACCACCTCCTCTAGTGTTAACCTAGCCACCCGGATGTTTCAGCATAGTCGATTTGGTACCACGACCCACCGTTTAGAAAATATAGCGTTTGTCAAACTTACACTAGCTCGAACTGCACTATTTCACGCATTTACAAACAATAGTACAACGAGAGCACCGATATGAGAAGGAAAAAACTGAGAGAGGCTATTGTAGAGGGTCCCTACGTTGAGGTTTTAGATTAGACTAGATGTCTCTAGGTGCCAAAGAGTCTGAGTAGTCACTCGTCGAAGTTGAATGATATTTTGGTCTCATGGCTCTTAAGGGACTACTCCCCAAAAAAGTAGCTCGGAAGCAACGACATTGTCGCGCACCAAAACACCACCTCCTCTAACATTCACCTGGCCACCTGAATGTGTCATCATAGTCGGTTTAGTGCCACGATCCACTGTTTGTAAAATAAAGCGTTTGACAACCTTACATTAGCTCGAACTGCACTATTTTACGCGTTTGTAAATAGTAGGGTAGCGAGAGGACTGATATGAGAAGTAAAAAACCAAGAGAGACTATTGTAGAGGGTCCATACACTAAGGTTTTGGATCAGACGAGATGTCTCTAAGTGCCATTGAGTCTGAGTAGTCACTCGTCAAAGTTGAACGATATTTTGGTCTCATGGCTCTTAAGGGACTATGCCCAAACGAAGTAGCCTGGAAACAATGACCTTGTCACGCACCGAAACACTAACTCCTGTAGTATTCACCTAGCCAATTGGACATGTCAACGTAATCGGTTGGGTGCCACAACCCTCTGTTTGTAAAATATAGTGTTTGACAACCTTATACTAGCTGGAACTGCACTATTTTGCGTGTTTACAAACAATAGGGCAGCAGGAGCACCAATATGAGAAGGAAAAAACAAAGAGAGGCTATTGTAGAGGGTCCCTATGTTGAGGTGTCAGATTAGATGAGACATATCTAGGTGCCACGGATTCCGAGTAGTCACCTGTCAAAGTTGAACAATATTTTGGTCTCATGGCTCTTCAGGGACTATGCCCGAACAAAGTAGCGCGGAAGCAACGACCTTATCACGCACTGAAACACCACCTCCCCTAGCATTCACCTGGCCACCTGAATATGTCGGTGTAGTTGGTTTGGTTCCATGACCCACCGTTTATAAAATATAGTGTTTGACCACCTTACACTAGCTCGAATTGCACTATTTCGCACGTTTGCAAATAATAGGGCAGCAATAGCACTTATATGAGAAGAAAAAACCAAGAGAGACTATTGTAGGGGGTCTCTATGCTGAGGTTTTGGATTACACGAGATGTCTCTAGGTTCCATGAAGTTCGAGTAGTCACCCGTCGAAGTTGAACGATATTTTGGTCTCAGGGATCTTAAGGGACTACACCCAAACGAAATAGCCTGGAAGAAAGGACCTTGTCACACACAAAAACATCATCTCCTCTAGCATTCACCTAGCCACCCGGATGTTTCATCATAGTCAGTTTAATGTCATGAGCCTCCGTTTGCAAAATATAGCATTTGACAACCTTACACTAGCTCGAACTACACTATTTCATGCATTTGTAAACAATAAGGCAGCGAGAGCACCAATCTAGGAAGGAAAAAACAAGAGAAGCTATTATAGAGGGTCCCTACCCTGAGGTTTTGGATTAGATGAGACATCTCTCTAGGTGCCACAGAGTGTGAGTAGTTATTTTGGTCTCAGGGCTCTTAAGGGACTACGCCTGAACGAAGTAGCCCAGAAGCAACGACCTTGTCGCGCACCGAAACAATGCCTCCTCTAGCATTCACCTGGCCACTCAAACATGTTGATGCATTTGGTTTGGTGCCACGACATCTTGAGGCATGAATTTTCACTCCTCACCTCCATTCCTTTCCTAGGACTCAAAACATTCAATGTCACTTGTTTACCTTCCATCTCTCTTGTTCTCTTTAGACTTGCCTTTGTCCTATTAGGTGCTTCATCACTATCCATGCTTTGCTCTCTTGAGCTATGCTATTATGGTGATTGTAGATCAAGAATTTCCATGCTTGTTACCTGTCCAAGTTAATGTAATAAACTAAACACAAAAACCCTGAAAAACTCAAATGAAATCAATACCTGAGAGATAAGACAAGATCCGAAGATGTAGATGGAAAAGAAAGCCGATGTGGACAAGACGGGCGCACATGAGCAATCTTGCAAAGTAAATCTGAGAAACCTGCGAGACACCGATACTTGACAGAAAAAACAACGTTAAAAGATATTTGGATGGACTTCTCGAAAAGCGGGTCTGGGAAGCGATAAGCTCCCTCAGCGGATGTCAGTCCACATTTTCAATTAGAAGAAGAAGCATGCATGAAAAAAATAATGTAAATAAATGTCTAGATTTTTTGATTAAAAAGTGACAGACAAAATGTATATAGTGGATAGAAAGCAACAGAAAATAGGAAACTGTGAAAACAATGTTGGATTTGTGTTACCTGAATTCTTTACCTGTCTGCAGGCCGATCGGTGTCGTTTGGGATAGTCGGCATCGATTAGAAAAATTGGCGTCGACTGGGATCGGTCGGCGTCGACTAGGGGAAAATTGTAGGAAGATTGAGAAATGGACAATGAAAGCTAGATCATCAATCTCCGCTGGATCTATAGGAGTCGTAGGGATACTAACAAAGCTTCACCTTTGCTGGATGTAGGGACAGAGTCACCGAGTGACCGATGGAAGCTCACGATGTTGATGTGGTAGGAGGAGAGTAACAATACTCCTCTCAGGGATTGATTTGGACAGAATTCACTTTCACCTGATAGATAATGCTCAGACTTGATGCTGAAAACTCTCTGTCATTTTTTTTGTCTAACCAGAACTGAATTCTGGCCCTGTATTTGTAATCAGTGCTGACCGAGATGTAATCGGTGCCGCTCAGAAAAATTAGCATCGACCGACTACCGGTCGGCGCCGATCAAGGAACAGACTCCTGAAATGGCCAAAAAGTCCGATTTTGGAATGATGCAAGTGATCCCTCTGACTCAAATATGGGAAAAATCCCATTACATGGTTTTGGGGGAGGAGAAATAGGGGGGGTAGATGGATAAAATTGATATGGGAGGTTAGGAATTGATATGGGGTAGATAAGTGGGTAAGATATATGTAAAAAGTGTAATTGAATAGTTAATATTTAATTATCTATGGGTAAAACTTAATGGGGTGAAATAAACTTAGGATAAATGTTTAAATCAAATATTAAATAATACCCTAAGGGAGAAATGGTGATATAACTGTGCCCCAGGTTACCCGAGAAGGAAAACGTATGCAGGGGACACTAAATTGGGTAACCAATTTTAGGTGTCTACATTTTGCCCCTTTTTGTCAAGTAACTTGTGATAAGTAAACTTGCGAGACAAAAAAAAGGAGTTGGAAGAAAGGAAGAAAAAGTAATGATGTGATCCCCTTCAAACTAGGGATAGGATGGGCCCTAAAAGAGCAACTAATCCCAAGTTTGAAAAAGATAGATGAAAACACAGGATGCCCCAGCTAGATGCCTGGAGTAGATCTGATCATAAATAATGCACCAAAATAATAAAAAGGCAGTAACCTAAGGAACTCACATTGGTAGGGAAGAGTAGATGGTCTTCGCATGAGACGATGTTAGTACCTACAGACCCATGAGTGTAAGGAGGGCTGCAAAAATAGTAGCACCTAAAGAGAGAGACATTGGTAGGGAGAAGCAGATGACATTACTGCCTGCAGACCCGTTATCTTTAAGCTGCCAAAAATGCAAGTGCCCCATGTATAGGGAGCAGACTCAAAATGGGTGAGAATATCAAAAGTATGTGCCAGAAGGCAACACTCAGGGCATAATAATGACCAGATAAATAAGCCAAGCATCAACACTATGGCAAAAAGATTAGTAGATGGAAGAAAGCGAGGTGAAGAAGCAAAAGTGCAACCAATCGGCAATGATAGGCCTAAATCAGCGTCGATCAAGATTAATCGGTGCCACCAATAAAAATCGGTGCCGATCATACAAATCGGTGCCAAATGTACCGATCCCATATAAGTATGCTAAGGGAAAACATGAACGATTTATTTAGACCGCGATGATTGATTTAGAGAGAGTCAAAAACTTATTTTGAGCAATGTGGAAGCCTCTGGGAGCAGTCAGAAGTGGAAGAGGACACGACCGGGGGTAAGTGGATCTACCCGAACTTCCTATATAGTTTTATCATGAAATAGCATATTAGAATGCCAATTTTTTTTAGGAAAAAACTAGATACATGAGAGGCCAGAACATTGTGGGGCATCTCACCTTGCAATCGGCGTCGATTGTAAAAATCGATGCTGATTTTTAACAATCGACGTCAATTGTAAAAATTGACGCCGATTTTAACAATCAGCATCCATTGTTAAAATCGACGCCGATTTAGTTAAATCGGCGCCACTTTGTTTTAATCATCGTCGACTAAGTCAGATCGACGTCAATTTGACTCAATCGACGCCGATTGGAGTGTTTAGATTTAAAAAAGTGATAGAATGTATTTTTTGTGATATTTGGATGTGGATAAATAAGTAACTAACACTGTTCATGGTGTCGTGTGATGCAGGCATGAGAGGATTTGCATATGCAGGATGCTATTCCTGAGCTTCTAGAGACCATTCTCCCCGATGTGACTGACACGGATTGGCGTCACCTAGAGCTAGCCGGGCTCGGGGGCTTTTGGTACTACCAATAGGTGCCTTGAGATGTAGAGCTGATGCGAGCACTAGTGTGGCGATGGGATAGTAGAACATGCACTTTCTGGTTCAGGATGAGTGAGATGACCATCACCCACGAGGATATATATAGGATCTTGAGGCTGCCGATCACTGGGGACCCAATTAAGATTACTCCACGAGAGCAACAGGAGAAGGACCTAGGATGATTGTATGGGAACAGGGTAGATGATTCAGAGATAGTGTCCGGGGTAGTGAGGATAGCCTCTCATTATAGATAGGATGATGCCAGGAGCAGATGGATAGTACTGATTCAGATGGTGATCTCCTATTTTTCTCTGCCATATTCAGGAGGTGGGAGATTTCCATTGCTGTTACTAGACTGTGTTTGTGAAATCCTGCAGTTCAGACAGGTGTTCACATTTTCTGATGCCCTGATAGCTCAGATATATTATGAGTTATGAATGTACACCACTAGTAGGAGGAAAAGTATCAATGTTAGCTTTGTGCTCCATTACTGGGCATATGAGCACATAGTAGTGATCAGGCCATCTGGGCTTCCATGGATGCCAGCAGTAGAGGGGACCAATGATTATGGATTCTGGCGATGGCAGGCTGCCATGGCCCTGGGAGATACAAGGAGATCTACAGAGTGGTATGCTGAGAATTTTAGGACGCTGACACTAGAGCAGGTTATTTGGAGACTATATCGGGTCTACTCGACATGGGCCAGTCTAGAGGCTCACCTGGTGGGGTTGAGACGGAGTAGGGTGGTTAGGGGCCGCAGGATGAATATGTGGGAGCACATCCCATTTATATGGGTATTGAGGCAGTTTGGCTTAGTACAGATAGTTCCGACCACCTACAGGCCATACAGGTGAGATAGTAGAGAGACTAATTTGCCGATTTTGATACCGGTAGATCCATTGAGGGAGGCCCCACCTTCCATAGATAGTGATGATGATGCCAGAGTAGATGACGACTATGTGGCATGGTACTCTACAGAGCTACCATGACACCTGCCAGCATCCATAGACAGCGATGAGGAGGAAATAGCTGCAGTGCTGGAGAGGATGGAGGGAGAACATGCTACCCTGATGCAAACACACCAAATTTCCCTCGAGGAGATTAGAGATCTGATGGAGGAGAGGGATGTACTGATACTAGAGAGAGACACAACACGTCAGGAGTGAGATACAATGATGCAGCAGAGGGATCGCTACTGTCGACACTAAAATTTTCCTCCGTAATTTCTATTTCATTAATGTATGTATTAGGAATAGGATGTTGTTAAGGATAATTAGTAGTAGCGTCCAATAGAAGATAACAGTGCTGTCAGTACGACGCTGCCAATAATGTATAGTACGGCAATAGTCAAAAGTACAATAGGAATGTTGTGGTGAAAAGTAAATAGTTGTCGTAAGTGGTCCAGTAATGTTAAAATGTCAAAGTTGGGGTAAGTAGAGAAGTAGGGTCTACATGATTAGGAATTAGCAATATTATATTAGTAATAAGGACAAGGAGTGAGGTCATAAATATTTTGTGTATTTTATTTGTAAAAAGTCCAAAAATGTGGAACCCATGTGAAATGATAAGGTTTATCTTATCTTAAAAGATAAGCTTACATGTATAGATAAGAGTTAAGGTATGGAATATGATTCATCAGAGTGGATTTCTTATCCTATCTTACATATAAGATGGATAAACCTAGAAGTTCTATAAATAAAGAGGCCACCCCCCTCATTTAGATATAAGGAAGTAGTGAGAAATATTTTATGAGTAAGTGTGTAAAGTAAGCCATCAGTTTAAAGGTGTGTTGAAGAAGCTATTAAGAGGTGTAATTGTGAAGTTTCTCCCATAGTATTGGTGGAAGGAAAGTGAATTCAATAACACTTGAAGTACCTCATGGGTGAGATTGTAACAATTTTATGCTAATATTATAATTTACTCTGATATTTCAGATTTATCATCATTCCTTTTTATCATAGTCTATGGTATTCTTGTGTTATGTCTGTTGTGTTTCCAGATTACATCCACCAAACTAAAGGTTGTGCATTAGTAAATAATCATAGCACGAGGAGTTCCTGGTGAAGAATTATCATAGTGCCGGATTGGTGATGACACTACCATCGACATAGGGAGGCCCTCAGGGCCAAGTACGGTGATACAGGCACTATTTCAGAGTCCGGGTCATAGGGTGTGACATTAGGAGGGCCACCACCAGTAGCGCCATAATGAGCACCTGGTATGGTGAGCCTGAGCACTTATTACTCTCTCCTTGTTGAGGTGAGATACTATGAGGACACCTTGTCACAGAATGCCCCTGATGTGCCTTGTTATGGTGCGAGGAGGAGATCAACGATAGTTGCAGCTAGTGGTGCATCAGAGGGAGGGAGCACCGGGAGAGATCGAGGTGGTAGTAGGCCCTAGCAGCAGGTGCTTCTAGCTCGATAGGCGGTGGCCAGGAGAGATAGCCTAGACCAGAGGAGGGTGGAGGAGATAATGTCTTCCACCTATCGGATTTCATTATATAGATATATTATATTTTTATGTCGATATATTGATGTAGCCTCGATTTGAAGGTACTTTTGATGTATGATATAGATGGCTTGATTGAAAGCCATCCATTCTTTGTTGTACAGACACTCATGTATATATATAGATTCATCATTTTCTATGTTATATGATTGTACTCATGCATTTAATTTTAATAGATATGGATAGATGTAGTGTAATTGTGATGGATATAGGCATATGCTAATAGAGGACAAATAGATGTGATTTGATGGGCATAGACATAGAGGATAGATAGATGTGATGTGATTTGATGTGATTGATGTGTGGATTTAATTTTGATGAAAAATAGATATAGATAGATGTAGTGTAACTTGGATGGACACGTTTTTTAGATGATAGATGGATAGATGGATAGATATGATTGATAGATTTGATATGTTTAAGATTTTAATTTAATTGTGATGAAAATAAACAGATAGATTCACATGTGTTTGCAATACATGATTTGATATGTTTTTTTGGACAAAGTAGATAAGATGAATATAGATAGATGATAGATTTTGACTAAATTAACATGTTAAATGTCAATTTAATTGGATGAATAACAAATAATAATGGGAAATGCTCTCTGTGAGAGCAAAGGACATAATGAAATGACCTTGATTAGAAATAAAGGAAATACACCTAGATAATAAAAAGAATGATAAGCTAGGCCCCTAACCGACCATAAATAGAGACTTTGATAGGAAACTAAAAGACTATGCATGCAAGGCCATATATGAGGTTAAAATAAACCTGACACTAGCTAGTCGCAAACCAGATCTAGAAGGTAAATGGAAGGAGAAGTAAGTATTTATCTTGTAAAAATTTACAAAGGACAAAATACATGCTCATATTGGGAAAATAGGGTTCTCCATATGGTCGACAAAAGGTCTTATGTCTCAACTTCATGATTTTTGTTTTGACAAAAGAGCAAACTGATCAATGCGGGAAGTTTGCTAGATATAGAAAGACTGATCAATACAGGAAGTCTTTCAATGATGCTAAGAAATAAAAAAATAGCCATCCTTCAAGGGAGCGGTCTGTATTTCGAATGTAGCCATCCTTTAAGGGCATGGTCTATATTTCAAATGTAGCCATCCTTCAAGGGCATAGTCTATATCTTTTGATTCATTTGGTAATGCATAGATAGCTGTCCTTCGAGGGATCAATCTATCTTTTGGGAATTTTTAGGATAACACCATTTTTTTATTTTTTTTGGAGCTTTTGGAGATTTTTTGAAAGAAGCTGAGTGTAGACCAGATAGATCAGATAGAGGGGAAGAAAACGTATAAAAAGCATGTACTCATGCACCGAGTAGATTTGATTAAGATAGATACTTGGGATAGATGAAGAAGTGATTAAGGTGTCCCTACTAGGAGGAGGAACATATCCATAAGAAAAATTCCATGAGTAGAGCCACGATACTCATATTTAAGGTAGAAAAGACAACGTGGAGAACCACATAGTTTCGAATCACTATGAAAATATATGACTGGTTGTTAGATGGATGAAAGATCTATTTTGTGACTAAGATCATGTAAGATAGATTTTAACAGTAGAAGGGCCTTAGATGCAAGGCATTAAGAGGTTCCATTTCAGGTACACCATCCATGCAAGACATATGATAAACCCCAGACCCATATTTATGAGTGACTACGTATGGACCCATCCAGTTAGGAGCGAACTTACCATGCTGACTCCTTTCTAGTATAGTGACATTTTAGTTTTCTTTAAGAACAAGATCACCAACTTTGAAGTCACGGTGTTGCAAGTGCTTGTTATAAGCATGTTTGACATGTTCAAGATAGACTTGATGATGCTCAAGAGAATTGAGATGCTGCTCATCTAGCAACTCAAGTTGTGCTAGACGATTTTGATGATAGTCCTCATCAGAAACAAATTCTCTGAGAGAAACACAAAGAGAAGGGATCTGGACTTCCAAAGGAAGAACAACCTCTGACCCATAGACTATAGAGAAGGGAGTAGCCCCTGTAGGAGTACGAATGCTAGTCTGATAAGCCTAGAGAGAAAAAGGGATATGTAAATGCCAATCCCTTCCAGCTCAACTAGTTACTTTTGCGAGGATATTACGCAAAGTTTTACTGGAAGCCTCAGCCTGGCCATTAGCTTGGGGATAGTATGGAGAAGAAAAGCTAAGTTTGATATTGAAAGCATCACAGAGGTTCTGCAAATCAACGTTTTTGAAATATTTACCATTGTCTGTGATGAGTTTGTGTGGAACACCAAAGCGAAAAATGATGTGTTGATAGACAAAATCAACCATGGGTTTAGATTTGGTTGATGAAAGAGGAATATCTTCCACCCACTTAGTAAAGTATTATGTGGCAGTAATGATATAATGATGACACTGTGAAGAGCGGGGATTGATGAGACCGATGAGATCAAGACCCCATTATGAAAAAGGCCACAAATCCGCTACAGGTTGCAAATCCTGACTGGAGATATGTGTGAGATTGGAATGTTGTTGACACCTGACACATTTCTTAGTGTATTCACAACAATCTCAATTAAGAGAAGGCCAATAATAGCCTAAATGTAAGATGTGTTTAGCTATGGCCAAGCCACTAAAATTTCCACCACATATACCATCATGGACTTCCTGGATGGCTTTAGATGATTCAGGGGTTTTGAGGCACCGAAGTAAAATACCATCAAAACCACGTTTGTAGAGGATTCCGCCTAGAATAGTATAGTGATTAGCGTGTAGGATAAAAGATATTCTACCATTGGAAGTCAGATCTGGAGGAAGCACTGAATGAGATGGATAATCAATGATGTGTTGATACCACTCATCTTGAGTATTGGTTATGATGGCATTCATTGAATTCAGTTGCCTGAGATGAGATGGTTGATCTAATCACTGCACAACCACATAAAGTTGTGAGTCTTCGGTAAAAGGAGGAATAAGTGAGGCTAATGAAGCCATTGTATCTGCGAATCAGTTCGCAGTGCGAGGAATAGCTTGGATAGTGAATTTATCAAAATATTGAAGTTGAAAAAGAATGATATCATGATATTTTTGAAGGATATCATTCTTGCATTGATAGACACCCGTGACTTGATTAACGATGAGTTCAGAGTCACCAAAGATGTTGATATGGTGGGCACCAAGATTAATGGCGTTTTGAAGACCTAAAACAAGAGCTTCATATTCAGCCATATTATTGGTACACTCAAAGTTAAGTTTGTGTACGACTGGGATAGGTGCACATCATAACGAAACCTGCACCTCCCCCTTGCTGGCATTTGGATCCATCAAAGAAGAGTTTTACTTTAAATGGAGAAAGACCGAAATCAATTTGTTGGATATACTCATCGGGGAATTGAGAGAGGGGGACTTGAGTGTCTAGAAGAGGAGCATCAACTAATTGATCTGCAATGACCTAACCCTTGATAGATTTTTGCTGGATAAACTCGAGATCAAATTCTGTCATGAGCATGAGCCAATGAGTGATACGATCATTGTGATAAGGCTTTGCATGCATTACCTTTAGTGGATTAACACTTGTGACAATGTAATTTTTTTGATTAAGGAGGTAGTGATGAAGCTTATAAGTTACAAAGAAGAGAGCACAACACAACTTTTCAGCTTTGGAATAACATGTTTCATACTCATGAAGGGTGCGACTGATGTAATAGATAACTTGTTCTCTACCACTAGCGTCCCGATGTGAGATCATGGCTCCCAAAGCATGGTCATTCACATAAATATAGAGATAGAATGGATCCCCCTCACGTGGAGGTGTAAGCACAGGTGGGGAAAGAAGATAAGCTTTGAGATCATCAAAGGGCTTTTGGCAACACTCATCCCATTCAAAATGAACATTCTTACAGAGGAGATGATGAAAAGGTTGACAACGGTCGACAGTTGCGAGATAAAACAATGTACTGATTGAAGGCATCCTTGAAGACCATGGAGTTTCTTTAAGTTAGAAGGGGGAGGCATCTCAAGGATATCTTTTATTTTTGCGGGGTCCACTTCAATACCCCTAATAGAAATGATAAAGCCTAAGAATTTACTAGTGAGAACACCAAACATACACTTAGATGGATTTAGGCGAAGACAAAAGTGAATGAGTCTCTCAAAGAGAGGTGCAAGAATGAAAAGATGATCCTGACGGTGTTTGGATTTACCGAGGAGATCATCGATGTAATCTTCCACAGTTTTGTGTAAGAGATCATGGAAGATGTAGGTCATTGCTCGCTGATAGGTTGCTCCTGCATTATTAAGACTGAAAGGCATGACATGATAACAAAAAGTCCCCCAAGGAGTTATGAAGGAAGTCTTATGTTGGTCCTCTGATGCGATGAAAATTTGATTATACCCAGAGAAACCATCCGTAAGAGAAAGCATCTCATGACCTACCGTTAAATCCACGAGTTGGTCAATATTAGGTAGAGGAAAATCATTTTTTGGACAAGCAAGATTAAGATCCTGGAAGTCAGTAAAAATTCAAATTTTCCTAGTAGCTTTGGTTACTGGTACTACATTTGAAACCCATTGTGGATAATCAATGGGTTGGATGAAGTTAGCAGAAAGCAAACATTGCAACTCTTCTTTAACCAGAAGGGCTACTTGAGGGTGCATTTTACGTAATTTTTTCTTAACCGGTTTAATGTCTGGAAGAGTAACGATATTATGGACCACAATATCAGGATCAAGTCCTAGCATATCCTCATATGACCAAGCGAAGGCTTGACGATGGTTGGAAAGAAAAGTGGTAAAGTCTCCTAAATCTTGTGGATTAAGAGATTGGCCGACCTTAATGATGTGAGGGTCTTTAGAAGTCCATATATTAAGGTCGACAGTGGCTTCATTAAGAAGTGTAGACGTGTCAGAAGGAATGGTTTTAGGAAGATAGGAATCCTCTGCCTCCAAATAGGTGAGGACATAATCATCATCCACACAGTTGATAGTGTTGATAGTAGGAGAGTCGTCTCCAACTATTTCAGGGAAGAATAATGGTATGGAAGTGGATTTGTTATTAGTTTTATAGGTCAGTGGCCCTAAGGAAATGGTATTAACTAAAAAAAAAGTTAGATGGGATGGAAATGGTGTCATCCACATCAAATGATGCTTCTGACCTAGTGGGAGAAGATGGTTCCTCAATGGGAAGAGGCTCATCGAGAATAGTGATGGTGGCTTTTGAAAGAGGTTTAAATCCTAAACCAAATTTTTGATGTGGTTTGAGAGTTGGAATGGATGCAAGGTCATGTACACCATGTTCATACTTTCCTAGGCCAAAACCCTTCCATACACATTGATATAAATAAGTTTTTGCAAACGTGGGATTTTGTAGACAATCAAACCCTACTGAATAGGGTTTAGCCCTAGGAGGAGAATCTGGGTGATAGTGAGGTGTATCAAGACCACCATAAATGAAGTTAGTCAGTTGATTGGGAAAACCAATGGTGATGACGTGACCAAGACCTGGCTGATATTCAGGTTATTTGTTTGGTCTACCATACTCATTAGGTTTAAGATGGGTGTCAAAAGAGAGAAGAGGAAGCTTTCCTAGTGAGAAACACTGCAACATATCTTATATATTTTGTAAATCTGGTAGTTTTTTTGCAGGTATGGAAGAGGATGAAGCCTCATCAGGAGAAAAAGCATTCTCCTTTAGAGGGGTAGACCCTGTGGTCATGTTGCATTATGTAGAAGGAAAAGGATCTCCTGGATGAGTATAGATTTTTCCCTCATACTGATATTTTAAGTATCGATGGAGGGTTGATGGGATGCAATGCATTGGATGAATCTAGGAGTGTCTGAGGATCATATTGTAGTGGAATTTCCCTTCAACAATGTAAAATATCTCATGAAGCAGCTTCTTACCTACCCGAATGGGCAGGACCATAGTTCCTAAAGTAACTGCCAGTTGATCGTTAAATGATCGAAGGACGAAAGGTGGTGGTGATACTACATTCCTAGGTAACTTAAGTTGTTTAAATGTGTGGGAGAAAATGACATTGAGTGCAGCACCACTGTCGATCATAGTGCATTTTAACGTAGTGTTGTTGATTTGAATTGTGATAAAGAGGGGAGCCTCCAAATCCTTGTAAGAAAGGGAAGGAATTTCTGAATCTTCAAAGGAAATGGCGATTGATGGTTTATTCAATCCAACAATCATCTCGAAAGGCTGGGGGCTCATCTGAATTCATTATGATATAGTGTACAGATTATTAATCGAATCCTAGGCGATGCTTTGGATATGATTGAATGAGGTCGAAAAGAGACATTTTTGACCGGAGCAATGGGTGAGTTCTTTCATAACACTCTCCTCTACTGACATGGGAATCTGAGCCCGAGGTGAAGCATGAATAGAGATCCTAGGTCTCGAGGCTGATGTGGAAGGAGGAATGCCTTCAGGGGCTGCAGAAATGACAACCTGTGGCCAAGATGTAGATGATGATAGATTATCATATCGTTGTGTTCTAGTGGCGATATGAATCATGTCGATTTGAGAAGGTGGAAGACCATCCAGAGTGGAATTAATAGAACTAGAGGCCTGAGTAGATCGCTGAGGCTCAGATGTGGTTGAGATGACAGGAGATACTTGTTCCTCCTCTTCTTCTAGCAGAAGATCACTTTCTTCCAAAAGACTGTTAATGACAGATTGAAGGGCTTTACATCCCTCGGTGTCATGTCCTGGAGTGCGATGGTAAGCACAAATCAAATCAGAGTTGAACCAGGAAGGTTTTACTCCTTTAGGATTATAGGGTTTGATCGGAGGAAGGGATATGGATGAAGATTGGATAAGTTGGCAAATAATTTCAGTATAGAATCTGGTAGATAAAGATGAGGACACAGATGACGAAGGTGCCTCTTTTACCTCCACAGACTGCCTAGGTAAAAGAACCTGCATGTCTGGTTTGACAGTCTTTTTAGGGATCGTTTTACTTTTTCAGACATCGGGAGGAGAAGCCTTAGGCACTTGAGATGGAAGTAAGTGAGGTAGGATTGATTTTGGTGGAGGAGGAGCTCCTAAAATAGATTTTGAAGATATGACAGGTATTGTGGTCTTCAGAGATAAGGAAGGCTGCTTGATCGAAATAGATGATGATTTAGATAATGCTGATTTAGATGAGGGAAGAGCTCCCAAAATAGGTCTGATCGGAGGAATAAAGGGTGCCTTGGATTTTGGTGACGAAGATGATGGTCCTGATAAAAGAGGTGATGCCTTTCTAGTGGGTAAATTCACTTTACAAGGCACCAGTGAAGAAGGTGTTGTAGAAGAAGAAGATGATGGTTCTGATGGTATTGTAGAAGAAGACGCCTTCCTAGTTGATAAATCCAATATTTTATGAGGCGCAGAGAGATATTTTTGAGGGAAAGCACCAAGAGTCTTAATAGTCTGAAATATGGGTTTTCCTTTTTTAGGGATGGTGACAACTTCAACCGCATAAGGTGATTGTAACCTTTTCAAGGGAAGGAGATGAGGAGGTACTGATGATGTAACGTTAGAATTTAGTTGTCTCGGTTTAAGTTCAGGAACCAAGAGTGTAGGTACCGGTGCTATTTCTTTAGATTTTCCCTTAATAGGCAAAATAGTATCGGTGATGGAAGAAGTGGATGATGAAGAAGCAGTTCCTTGCGAGGGAGATACTTCTGGTATAGTAATTGTGGGTGTAACTACTGTAGGAAAGGAAACGGGAAGAGTCAAAATCGAAGATGCTTCTGTCGAAGTTGGTACAACTATAGGTATGTTTACCAATGGCATAGTCGCAACAAAAATGGGAGAAACAGAAGTAGATGTATTCGCGGTGGAAACTCGAAGGGATGTAAATGCCTAGAGCATCGAAAGAATATCTGACGATGAGACAGATGAGGATGACACTGTCTCAGGCATGGACGGAAGATCAGATAAAGAGGCAGAGAGAGATGAATCTGTCTCTAACAATGTAGGAATATTCAAAGACGGATTGTCTGGAGATGATGGAATCTCAGCGATTAGCGGAGCGGAAGGAGGTTCTGATTCAGTCGATGTGTTCACAGATGGCTTAGGTTTAGAAGAAGATTCTTCAATAGAAATGAAGCTGATAGTATGAGTGTTTGGTTTTTGAGACTCTGAAGCATCATTGTTTGGGTAATGATTGGGAAAATGTTGTTTAAAAACATCAAGCGCCTAATTTGGGGGAGCATTTGGGTTATCCAGAATGAGCTCGCCTTTATCAATGAATTTCTGGACAAGATTTTTGAAGGTCTGACATCGTTCAATGTCATGGCCTTTTGTTCTATGATAACGAACAGAAGTCATTTTCCCTATACCAGAATGGACATTCTTGGTTCTCATCAAAATTTCTAATAGGGGGAAGTTCGATCATGTGAACTTCCAACATTTTTTCCAAGATAGAAGCATATGATTCCCCCAATGAAGTAAAAGATCGAGATGACGAGGGTCCTTTTTGAGAAGATGGGGAGTCTCTCTGTGGTGTTTGATTAGAAGTGTTATCAGCTCGTGGTGTTTTTAATATGATATCGTTAGTGGATCCCTGATTCTTGTCTTTAGAAGTGGAAGGGTTTGATTTTGTAAACCGAGAAAAATTTGGTTTAGATTTAGAGCGAAGTTTTAACTTCCCTTGTTCAATGGCACGGGACTCGAGTTTACGTGCCATTGTAAAGGCTTCCTCAAATGTATGAAAGGTTTGAATCCTTAAAGTGGAAGAAATATGATTAGCGACAAGATCAAGTAAACAACTCGATCTGTTGAGATTGAGGGAGGGAAAAAGATAATTGATTTATTATCCCTCTCCAATGAGTGACAAAGTCTGTAATAGACTCGTCATCGAATTGGTGAATGTTGTATAGATCTGTAATCGAGATCTTATGTGTGATGTTTATTGAAAAGTTTTCAACAAACATCTGGGCTAATTGAGAGAAAGAAAATAGGGAATGTTGGGGAATATTATTATACCAGTCTAAAGCAGGCCCTGCTAGAGACATAGGAAAAGTACAGAGCATAAGCTCCTGATCCTGGACTATCAGGTAGCAAGCGTGTTTGAATGCTCACAGGTGCTGTTGAGGATCCTCTCGACTATGAAATTTTGAGAACTTAGGAAGTTCCCATTGGGGAGGATAAGGCTTAAAATCCACTGATGGATGAATGGATTCATTACACACTTCTTCAAAAGAGTATGAAGGATGAGTCCCTTTGGTGGAGGCTTCTAGGTCTGTGATTTTCTTGAAAAGAATTTGGACCACGTCAGATTGAGGAGGCATACTAGTATGTCCTACTTAAGAAACGAATGGTGGATTTTTTTGAGGCATCAACGGGGGATTCATCTGTTGATTAACAGGATGATAAGAGGAATAACCAGGCATTCTAGGTGACACCTGGTGAGGTATTTGTTGTGAAGGAGCCTGTGTATAAATAGGTTATGAGATGACAAGTGGTTGAGAAAAAGGTGGTTGAATGAAAGACGGAGCCTATGATTGGTGGGATCCTACACTTGTCGAATGAATTACAATGGATTGAGGAACATGGGTGTTGATTTGATTGGACATGGTGGGGAACAAGGTCTGAATGAGGCTTTTGACTGCCATATTGGTTATTAAGGGTGTCAACGCTAGAGGATGGGTGAAGGTCACTATCGCTGGAGCATTGGAAGAAAGACCAACTGGAGGATGAGAAGCAGGAACCAAATGACTCGTAGAAAGGGGTTAATTCATAAAGAGGTACTGACCCTAGGATGTAATGGATGGCATAGAAGAATTAATAGCAATCTATGAGTGCGCAGATGCGCCCATTATAGCTAAGGAAGAGGACTTCTCAGAAGTAGGTTGTGGAATAGCCAAGGTAATTATGGCACTAGGAATAGGCAAGACTATTTGAGAACTAGTCGACATGGTCGGTGGAAGAGAAAAAGGAGGCACAGGTGCACCACCCTCTTCCGTCGTTCGAGGTGAGAAAAATTATGCTAACTGTTCTATAAAATCCTGGGATGGTTCATGAGGATAATCGTAAACTTGCTAGATTGGTGGTCCCTGATCAGATATTCGATCAGACTTATGTACTAGCTAGTCCGTAAGGGCTACCGGATTGCAATCAAGGAGCGTCTGAAATTCAGGATCCCCGCGAGGAACATACTCTATATCAGAAGCAGATGATATTTCTGAAGGACTGGGGGAAGCTGGACGTGATGGGATTGCTTTAGGATGATAGAAAGGATTATATGACCAATATGGGGAACCAACTAATAGCGGTCCCGAGGAAGACCCGAGGGGTGTCGAAACATCCACACTAGTGGTGGTCTCGGATGAAGAAGGGACCAGTTGAGCCATTTTTCTAGATTGTAACTGAGTGATGACTATCATAAACAAGTAGAAATATAGAAAAAGAAGATTGACCTAACTAATGCACAGACAATTCAAGTAGCATAGGTGATTATCTCTTTTAAGTTTTCCTATTTTTAAGAAAGAAAATATTAGGGAAGGCTTTTTAGAACAGGAACTACTCAGATAGCCAAACTAAGGATGGTTTGGGGAATGTTTTGGTGAGGAGTCCTGAAGGAACTTCAGTAAAATACTAGTACATGGCTTGATATAGGGGCCTACCCCCGCACTTCACACACCATTGTGATAAGGGAGTCGGGTGCTTTGCCAATATATACCAAAACTTCCATGAATTTATAGTGCGGCCCGAGTACCGCGTAGGCTCTTCCTCTTGGATGTCACTTCCAAGTAGGCGAGGCTAGGGGAGGAATTTTTGTTTAAATGCTTTATACCTAGTGATTTTGGCTTTGTGTGCAAGGGTGAAAAATAAAAATCAAATAGTGTCACTACCGATTTTAATCAATTTTCCAATCTATTTAGAAAAATAGATGTAGAACATACGGCAAAAATGACAAAGAAAAAGTTCTTTTTAAGCACTTAAAAAAATGAAGTGTTTGATTTCGATGAAGACAAGTCAAACAAATTCTTTCCCAAATGCGATTAATTTCTTTTTAAGCACCAAAACTGAAATGTTTGAATGTGATATAAAACAAACAAACAAGTTATTTTTTAAGTTCCTAAAAAGGAGAAAACACTGTAAAAGAGAAATACCTATAGATTTATCTCTCCAAGGTGTGTGGACTTCAAAAATCACGTTGTTGAGCTCTTCCCCTTGAAACAATCCCACAAACAAGCAATGTGCTCTGTAAGAAAAGGTTAAGAAAACACACAAAAAAATCCAGAAAGATATATCTAGATAATAGTAGAATGAAGATTTCTATTTAAGGAACTAGAAAACTTTCAAGAAAATAACAATTTTGCAAAAAGAGACAGATAAAAAAAAATGCAATTTTGAAATCAAATGAAAGATTTATTGATCTTCGAAATAGAAATTAGAATTTAGTTTTACAAGAACTAAGAAACTTTAACTTTGTAAATTATAAGTGAAAGAAGCAAGACCAAAATGAAGGAAGGAAATGCTACAGAGAACTGATGAAAAGTAGTGAAGAAATAAAACAAAAGCTCAAAAATGGAAAAGAAATGAACTTACCAATAAGGGACTTTGGTTAGGTCCCACCGGGCATGCCAGAATGTAGATCAATAATTTCCACGCTTGTTACCTGTCCAAGTTAATGTACCAAACTAAGCACAAAAACCCTGAAAAACTCAAATGAAATTGATACCTGATAGATAAGACAAGATCCAAAGATGTAGATGGAAAAGAAAGCCAATGTGGACAAGAGGGGCGCACACGAGCAATCCTGCAAAGTAGATCTGAGAAACCTGTGAGACACAGATACTTGACAGAAAAAAACAACGTTAAAAGATATTTGGGTGGACTGCCTGAAAAGCGGGTCCGGGAAGCGATAAGCTCCCTCGGCGGATGTCAGTCCACGTTTTCAATTAGAAGAAGAAGCATACATGATAAAAGAATGTAAATAAATGTCTAGATTTTCTGATTAAAAAGTGACAGACAGAATGTATACAGCAGACAGAAAGCAACAGAAAACAAGAAACTTTGAAAACAATGTTGGATTTGTGTTACCTGAATTCTTTACCTGTCTGTAGGCCTATCGGCGTCGTTTGGGAGAATTGGCGTCAATTAGAAAATTCAGCATCGACTGGGATAGGTCGGCATCGATTAGATAAAGTCGACATCGACTGGGATCGGTAGGCGTTGACTAGGAGAAAATTACATGAAGATTGAGAAACGGACAATGAAAGCTAGATCGTCGATCTCCGCTGGATCTGCAGGAGCCGTAGGGATACTGACAAAGCTTCACCTTCGCTGGATGCAGGGACAGAGTCACCAAATGATCAATGGAAGCTCACGATTTTGATGTGGTAGGAGCAGAGTAACGGTACTCTCAGGGATTGATTTGGACAGAATTTGCTTTTGCTTAATAGATATGCTCAGACTTGATGCTCAAAACTCTCTGTCGTTTTCGCTTTCTCTCTCTCTCTCCAACCAGAACTGAATTCTGGCCCCTGTATTTGTAATCGGCACTGACTGATGATTTAATTGGCGTCGCTCCGAAAAATCGATGTCGACCGAGTACCGGTCGGCGCCAATCGGGGTAACAGACTCTCGAAATGGCCAAAAAGGATGATTTTTAGAAAGATGAAAGTGATCCTTCCACCTCAAATACGGGAAATATCCCATTGCATGGTTTGGGAGGAGGAGAAATATGGGGGATAGATAGATAAAAAATATATGGGAGGTTAGGAATTGATATGGGGTATATAAGTGGTTAAGATATATGTAAAAAGTATAATTAAATAGTTAATATTTAATTATCTATGGGTAAAACATAATGGGGTGAAATAAACTTAGGATAGATGTTTAAATCAAATATTAAATAATACCATAAGGGAGAAGTGGTGATATAAACGTGCCCTAGGTTACCCAAGAAGGAAAACACATGTGGGGGACACTAAATTGGGTAACCAATTTTAGGTGTCTACAGTGATCTCTCTCCATCCTTTGCTGCCCCAGCTATGTGCTTACATGCTCATTATGTTTGCATTGTAATATGGTCATTCTCTTGGCTACCTTGAAACCTTTTTACTTACTTTTCATCCCTTAATGGGTGTCTAATACCCTAATTATCATGCTTTAAAAATTCACAAGAATAAAGCATTCCCTTGTTATTCTAATAGTGGATTAAGTATTTGAATATAGGTCAAGAATACTAAATGTAGTTGAAATTAAATGAGCCATAATTGCTAGTGAAGCAAGAACTAGTGAAAAGTGGTGAGTAAAGGTAAGTCATGTTAAAGGAATGAAATGCATTTATTCATTGTTTCTAATAGTATGGTGAGAATTTGAACATATGAATAAGATTATCAATAAAATGCTAAGGAAAATAGCTTCAAGTTTGCATATTTGTATGGAAGTCTAGAAGGAGAGTGAAGTGGCCAATCAAGTCACTTATGAATCATTGTAAAAGAAGTGAAGGAAACAAATAAGTGAGGGCCTATGAAGGAATAAGAGGAAAATAGTTTCCATGCACGAGAAACATGAAGAAGAGAAAAGAATTCTCATAATGGATAACATAGCACAAAATAAGAATAATGGAAGAGAAAGGAAGTGCAAAATGAAATGCTTAGAGAATAAATAGGTACTCATTCAATATGAAATGGGAAACAAGAGGAAAGTGGCGAGAAAAGGTCAAATTTCAGTTTGAGGCAAGCATGTAATGGTTGTGATCAATAAATGAAGAAATACAAAGGATTGAGGAGATATTTATGATAGGATATTCAAAGCAACAAGAGACAAGTCAAGAGAAAAAAGAGTGAACAATGGAAAAATAAGAAGGAGAAAGAAAAAAGTCTTGAATACATACAAGCAAATAAAAGGAAAGAGAGGATGGTAAGTCCAAGAAGAAAGAGACAAACAATGAAAATGAAAGAGAGAAGTGAATCTACTTTAAACGATAATCAAATTGAATGGTTAACTTCTTAGTTGATTGGCATATAGCACCAAATTATAAAGAGATAAGGTGTGTACATCTATTGATTCCCTTAATTTCTCTAAAACAATGTAAATGTTTCCCTTAATTTCTTAACAATTGTACCATGCAATGTTCCACCATAAGTAACGTTATATTCATATAGTTGAAGATGAACTCTACCTCGCTTATTTCTATCAATGTTCACATTAATTGATATGCAACAGATGAGTGTTAGCTTTAAAATTAAAAAAAGTAATTACGTATTGCCCTTTTGTAGTTCACCTAGCATGGTTTTGCTTAAAAATTGTACCATGTAGTGCTCCGGGACATGGTTTTTTAATTTTAAATCAAACATACATATCTAGAACTAATAAATGGTTATGAAAACATACATAGAAGGATATCATACATGCAATGAAATTGAATCAAACATATAGAAGTAATATCATTATGAAAACCAATACACATGGATATATAAGAATCAAACAAAGTGTGCTCCAGACACACGTCTATGAAAATATGTAAGTTCATAACATGTGTACATCTCAAACTAAGTGTTTCATAATGTATATAGGACCACATGTGGTCGCAAAAGGCTATATATATATAATGGACTATATGAAGAAACATGTTCACTAGGACCAGATGGCCCATATATATATATCTATGTACATCCAGGTGGACTATGAATCTACTCATGAAACATATTCGCTCTCTTTGCCCTACTAGAAGTAGCACATCCATGACCTGGGGATGTAGTGGAGGGAGATGCCACTATAGATTTCATCCGTGTGGTCCTAGGCGTCTCTAAGAAGGCCTGTAACCTAACTTGCACACATTCATAAACAACAAGTTTTTAACACCCAAAATTTTACAATACATTCAAAATTTAGAAACTTTTACAATTTAGTTAAAATGCATGTGAAATCTTACTGCAATGTCATGATCCCTATTAATTTGTCATTGATGCATCAAAAGGACAATAGTAGACTCACGAGGGGTGAGCTACATACAAATAATTAATTTTCAAATTAAATATTTCACATACATACAAAATTTGATATTGTAGATTTAAGTAATAAGAAATAATGAACCTCGAAAATTTAACAAATTTGAAAAATTGTACCTCAGTTAGTGGATTTGCATATGCTATGGTAGTATCTACAGCATCCTCCATAGTCTTCATCTATGGAGGAGTCTCTCTAGTAGTCATAAGCTATACAAAAAACATGTACAAATCAATATTAAAATCTACATGACTGTGCACCACATAACAGAATTCCAAAGCATGTAATCGATGTGAACTTCCACAGTTATAAATAAAGTGTAAAGAGAAACTAACCTGCATAAAACTCATGTGAGGCATGCCAGTAGCCTTAGTTCCCAGAGCAGATGATGACCCACCAGGATCCTGTGTATAAAATAAAAACATATTAATATGTACAACATACATGTGAAACATTATAATAATAATCTAGTGCAATCAAATGAAATTAAAAATGTAAGTTTGTACAACTTGAAACTTACATTTGAAACACGCCCAGCTACAGTAGTTATCATGTCAATGCTAGATGTTTCCTTCACCGGCTCTTGATGTTTAAAATAAAATAAAAAATTAGTTTTTTACATGTATGTACATGATGTACAATCAAATACATATATATTAAAGTCTCAAACATGTGAATTAAACTATTGTGTGTGTGTGTGTATATATATTATTTATTTTACCTTTGAAATTTACTTGTGAAAAACCAATATCAGTGGCACCAGTTCCAAAAACATCCCCCAGCATCTCATCTATAGAAAATAAATCATGTGAACAAGCAAATGATGTCTCACCCGCAGTACATACGGCACCACATGATCCACAGTGGTGTGGTGCGCTAGAACTGGCACCTCCACCAACTTCACCAGATGCAATCTAGTCACTATGTTGGGTTAGAGTGTCAGTGACCTCCCTCAATGCATGAAGTGTGTCAATCTCCATAACCTCCTTCATTGTAAGAGGGATAACTGAAGGCAGTGGGGGTTTTTGGGCATGGGGGATCCTTGGTTGACCTATGCGTGCACTAGGTCTACTCTGTGTAGAGCCACCTCCTCGACCAAAAAAGTCAGAAAATTCAAAATAATTCAGGACCCCATTAAGCACGAATTCGCAATATAATTTCTTAAAAAAAAAAGAGGAACCTCATTGTTGTTGCATGGTGGATGATAAAAAACCATCCAGCATCGGTCCCAAAAATTGTTTTTGATTCGGTCATCATGGCACCAATGGATTAGGAACCGTTTGCAAGTAACTGTGGAGGGGCATTGGTTATTGGGTTAGTAAATAATGCACAAATGTGGTATTTTCCATTTTTTTTTCTTTTACGGCTACATGGGATAATTTATCTACATACCACCACCTATAATCACCTCTAAAGGTATTTCATCTATGTATTTGGTTAGTTGCAGAGTCGAATTTGCCAATCAATGTTTGCAATGTGTTGGCTAAAATCATGCGGGATGGATTTATGGCATGATTTTGTCTTATAGTCTGAATAAGGTTCTCAATAAAAAATTTATTTTCTCATATTCTTCCAATGATATTATCTTGTGTTCTTGCTGGTTCAATGGGGACAAAAGGAGCCACTTGAGGTGGATCTATGTTTGGAGGAGGGTTTTGAGGAATGTTCAGATGGTTTTGAGGAATGTTTTGATGGTTTGCATGATTTCGAGCTTTCTAACCAACTGAGAAAAAAAGAAAATTGTATACATAAACAAACATTTTAAAAAACCCATGAAAATGCAAAAAAAAAAACCTAAAATGCAAAAAAAATGATTAAAATCAGGGGCTTACCTCCTCATCTTGGTGGCATGCTTGAATCTATCGTGATCTAGAAGTCCGATGAGAAATTTTGAGGTGGTATTCAAATCTCAAGTGAAAAATGTCTAGGAGAAATCGCAGTTTGAAATGAAAAATGGGAAAAATAAGGACTCGCAGGACTACTTTTTTTGTCTCAAATTTCTACGATCGAGGTTTATAACCACGCTCGCAGTTGTAAACCGTGCTCATAGTTTTAAGTTCGGTTATTGCCAAACCTGAAATTACGGAACCGCGATCGCGGTTCCTAAATTTCAGGTTTTATGTCCACATAATTGTCCACCAACTTCATGCACTTACCCCTTGACATACTTTTTATATCTCTAACATGCTAACGGGGTGCTTCATGTGTAGCATTTATCTTGCAGGACCCCTATGCTACCATGGTTGTCTGTTACATTACATTTTATTGCTTTCTCTTTGTATGCTCTTATTTTTGAGTTTTTCCCTTTGTCTTGTGTGCGCACTGTCTACTTTTGGATTTGTCAACCTTGATTATCTTTTGACAATGTGAGTGGTGTCCCATGTCTGCAACCCACTTTATGTGGTTTTCATTGTCTTCTTGTGTTTTTACGTTATCTGCACTTGTCTTATACATGCATGTTTTTATTTGGTTGTACTAAGAGTTTTCTCCCAACCACTTTTTTTTGTGTACCTTGGTTCCTACCAAGCACATACCATTCCCCTTGCAGGGCACAACTTTATCACATCAGTCCTCCTTTGCGCCGCATACCAGGGAAAATTTTGAGGGTCCCTCGAAAAAAAGGACTTAGAAAATATTTGGTGAAGTTTGGTAAAACCACTTCCGCATGTATAGAGAATCGTCGAAAAAGTTATTTTGTGCAGAAGGTGATTTTTTAGCATCATTTTTGTAAAGATTGATGCGGTAGAAGGAACATAGTTTGGTATGCTACCAATTAGTAGTATTATCTATGTTACTGGCCAGTAGTATGGACAATGTTACCGTCTAGTAGCATGTTCCATGCTACCAGCCAGTAGCATTGTCCATGCTACCAACTGGTAGCATTTTTCATGTTATCAGTCAATAGCATGGAAAATTATAGCGGCCGATAGCATGAAAAATTCCACCAACCGGTAGCATGGAGAATGATATTGTCGGGTAGCATCTACTATGTTGTATGTTTGTTGCATTATCCATGTTATCGACTTATAGCATTGACTATGCTACCAGTCGGTAGCATGCAGCTAACCAGTAGTTGTATTAAAATTCCTATATATACACGGCTTGTACTCATTTTCACTTTACACTAAGGAGAGTAGCTAGAGAATACGAACAAAAATCCTTAGAAAACAAGGTGATCTACAAAATCTAGACAGGAAGAAACTAGAACACAAAAGGACATCTACAAACAAGAAGCAATAATTTTATAACAGATTGTAAAAATGCCAAGAAGAAAGATAATTCCCACATAGCACAAGAGCCCAACAACGTCAATAAAAAATATGCAGAATTTTTCATCCAAGAGCCTAGTCTTTCCTCAACTGTACACATTTCTAGAAGATCCTAATACGCTTTCCCAATGGATCGAAGTAGTTAGTTTCATAGGGATAGTGTATATGCCCCAATTTTAGACAAATCAGAAAACACCTAACAATCTTGTAGCCAAATATGACACTTCCACTTTCACCTTTCATATTCAACTCCCATCTTATAACAAAAGGATGTGGATCCTGTCACGACAAAGGTTTATTTATTATATGAAGATTTTAAGTATTTGGAGTCTCATTTTGAATTATCTATTGATGTAATTACAGTTGCTACTGCTCGTAAGTTTATTTTCAGTTTTACAACATTTTGATTTTATAATTTTCAATTTTACATATTTTGATTTTTTTTAATTGAGTATTAACAAAAATTTGTGTCTCCTCACATTTACAACTTCCCAAAACCCTTCAAAAAGAGGAATTCAACTCAAAGATTTTAGTCACCCATTTCTGCATGTCATGATGTAGTTCTTCCAGGATAGAGTTATATTACAAGGTCGATATACAAATATTATTTGGTGGGCTTTTGCTTATATCATTCGTACCCTAAGTGGGAAAAAATTTGACTAGTGCATTTTCTTATCCTCCAGGATAAGAGCTGATTTGGCTAACATTCATTTGAATGAGAATGTTAACATCAGCTAAAAATATTTTATTGTTGGTTTATGTTATTAATCTCTCTATAATTTTTTTGGCACCACTCCTCTGATAGAAATGCATGAAAATCTATCAGCTTTGTTGTTAATAGTTCAAGAGAAGGAGGTGAGTCCCAATTTTTTATTATTTGGATTTTAATTATTATTATTTATTTTTGTATTATTTATCTATTATAATTTATATTTGGGATTAATAAACAGTTTACTGTTAAATTATCAAAGAAGATAGTTGATGTGGCTTCATCACGAAGGGAGGCTGCTATCAAAGGTAATTTCCCACCAAGTTTAGGAGATTTAGTTAATGTTTCAAATGATCAACACACAGAAGAGGAAAGAACCCCAAAAAATGTCAAACAAATGAGGAGTTCCTTAAAACCTCAAACTGACACATCCATTATACCACAAAAATTAATCACAAGTATTTTAATTTATGATATATGTTTCAATATGTTTGAAAATAAAAATGTAATTAAATATTTAAAACTTGTATATGTTTCAAATTTCGATATTTCTTGTAACTTATATTCCTTTTTTGTAGAAACTGTTATCCCAATTTCACACCCCCCGGCAAAATTGACCAAACCCGACCTTGCACAGGAAGAAATCTAAAGGTCGGTTCCATCGTAAGAGCCCACGTTTCGAATCCAACAGTCGGGTTGCAGGCGGACTCAGAAATGGAGAAACCAGAGGCTCAAAGGAGGAAAACAGCGTCAAGGAGGCGTGACGGTCTTAGGAGAGAAATGGGGAAAGGCTCAAAGTCTTTGAGCTTTACAAACGATTCAGAGTGGGCCCAAATTGGCTAAGTATGGTAGAGACGATGGAAGCTGCCAAGTGTCTCAACGGCGCACCTTTAAGGATTAAAGCCAAGGGTGCTTCCCCGAACAAGCGCAAAGATTCCACATGTCCCAGGCCTGAAAAGGTATAGAGCCAAACATTGAAAAGTCCAAATGAGTGGAAGGAACCACGTGTCAGCTTGGCACACTTTTTAAAGTAAGATCCTAATGCAGAGACTCGAACTAGCACCAGCTCTCCACGTGGTCAAGCTCCAACAGAAATAAAAATGGCAGTGGGCCCAAATCGACTAAGTATAAGAGTTTCAGCAGAGGCTTCCACATGTCTCATCGGTGCATCTCCAAGGATTAGGCCTAAAAGGTAGTCCCCAAACAAGCGTCAAGCCTCCACATGTCCAAATCCCCAAAAGTCACATCGGCCATTGAAAATGCTCTGAGTCAGCAGAAGGTGCCACATGTTGACTCAGCGCATCTTCAAAGTTAAATCCAAAGAGCAGAGACTCAGACATGCACCATCTTGCCACGTAGTCAGGGTTCAAGAAAGGCATTGTCCCGAATCATCTAAGTATCGCAGACTCGCGAAAGGTGCCAAGTGTCTCTTTGGTGCATCTTCAAAGGTAAATCTAAAAGTGGGTCTCCCAAACAAGCGCTAGCCTTCCATGTGTCCCAGGCCTAAAAAGGGATAGAGTCGACAGTTGAAATTTCAAGATGGGGCAGAGTCAGCGGAGGGTGCCACGTGCCTTAACGACGTAACTTCAAAAGGGGCAGCCCAAGGGAAAGTCTCAAACTAGTGCTGAGCTTCCACGTGTCCAAAAGTCCAAAAAGAAACAGAGTCAACCACTTAAATTGACTAAGTATGGAAGGGATGACGGAGGCCTCCACATGTCCTCTCCACACAAATTCAAAAGGTGGAATCAAGAAGTAGGTCCCAAATACGCGCTAGCCCTCCACGTGTCTCGGGTCAGACATACATCACTCCCAAAAAAAATGACTTAGCCAAAACAAAAATAAACAGAACTTTTGTCTCGAAAAGGCGTAAAGTGTAAAAATAAGCCGCACATTCACCGATGCCCAGAAGAGCCACGTGTCAGGCCTAAATTATGTGCGAGCAGGAGGGCCTTGGAAGGATTTTTTTGCTAGATGTAGGCCAACGGGCCTAGGGAGGATTTTTTACCCAAAGGGAAAATGCGGGCCGGTGGGCTCGAGATGATTTCTTTTGCTAAGCAGGTTTGCGGGGTCGTGGAGGAAATTTTTCCAAAAGTGAATTGCAGGCTTGCGGGGCTGCAGGGCATTTTTTACATTTTTGTATTTTTGTGCAAAATTCGTAAAGTGAATTTCGGGTCCGCGGACCCATTCTGCTAAATTAGTTTCCACTATTTTTGTACGCATTCGACTCAAACATTCAAATGGACATATCTTTCTATCCAGTGCTGAAAATTCAACAAATATGGCACCATTGGAAAGGTAGTGACCTCATCTACACCATAGAAACCTAAAACTTTAATTTCAATGAGGTTAGGTGGATGAAAAATAGGGAAATGTCTTCATACCAGTAATATGTGATCCGATTGCTTCAACAACTAGATCAGATTCGATTTGATCCATCGTTCTTCCTTCCATGACATGCCAAACAGACATAGAGTGGTGGACTCGGTAAATTATGGGTGGATTTTCAGGGGCATTGATGGCTGGTAGCTCAGCCCCAAATCAATTTTCCTTCCTCTTCTCTCATCTTCTCCTCGTTGCATCTATAAAGGTAAGAGCTTGGCTCATTGTAAAGGGTTGGACATTTTTGTTTTGCACCCTCCCTTCTTCCCTTGTCTGCAAGTGAATCTGTGGAGTTTTCCAAACCTCCCATTCACGTTGTAATACAAAGTTTTTCCTCTTGGCTACTGTAATGTACTGTATCAACTCTGGAGCAATAATATATGTTTGTGGATGATTCTCGATCCTCTCATGTGTTCATTATTGTATTTTTATTTCTCATTGTAGTTTGGCTATCTGTGCATGGTGGTTATATTACATTTCTATGGTCTTTGTTAAATTACAAAATGGGTGTTTAACATTCCTTTGGTGCATCACCTTGTTAGGTTAGGTTTATTTTCTCACATCTTCTCAACCCTATCTCCTTAGTAAGATAGAGTAGGTTTAGAGTAGATCCTTTGTAATTTATTTGTGTGCACCTGAATAGAGGAATAGGAACCGGCCTTCATTCGGAGAGCTCTCTTGATTTCAAAGTCCCACACTTTGAGAGATGCTCCATGTTATGTTATCACACTAAGAGTCTCAACCCATCTGGTTGCAGACATTCAGGGGTGCTGTGATTTTGCACTAGCAGAAACCTCTAGTAGCACATGATTATATCGTCGGGCTCATGGTAGCCTGATAAAAAAATTATGAATTTGATCAAACACAAGATGTAGAAATATCTCTGGTACCTCACTCTTTGGCTCCAGGTATGAATCTCATTTTTTAATTTTATTTTTTTAAAATTCAACAAGCTCACCAATCATTGATGCTTAATTATGTTTTAGATCACACCTACTAGTACAAATCCCAAAAATTTTAGTCTAGTTCTCTACAAAAACCACATCAACTACAACAAGCCCTAATTGCACCTCAGCTAGAATCCACTCAACTAAGTACTTTTTATAATCATATATGATATAATGTTATATTTATTATTATTTCAATCCTATTATGTTTTTCATTTGACTTTTCTCATGTTATTTACAAAATTACAATTGATTGTTGCAGGGACTCCTCCACATCTAATTCAAAATCCATATTATACTATGAAGAGGAAGATGCCACCTTCACCACAAAATATCAAGACCAAGTTCAGTGGCAAGCATATTTCATTTTTTCCTCTAGCTTCAAGTAGGGGCACCCTTAATTTTGTAGTTGAGTTTCCAAATTTTTCATTGGTTAATGTTTCTAGTGGAACGTGTGTTTTGGTTTTTAACGAAATTGACTTAGATGAGGAATATATAGGGATTGAAATCAGGGTTCAAGCCCATGAAAATTTCAATCCCCAAGATATGATTCATGTGGAAAAGAAGCCTTCTCTAATAAGAGTGGATAGATCAAGCACACCTTCTCTAGTACAGACTACTTTGACTAATGACCAAAAAAATAATTTTGCACTTGATGACTATTTTGGACTAACAATAATAAAGCCAATGTTAATGATGTTTTATTAAAGGATATTGAGACAATTTAAATTGTGGGAAGTTTAGGGCTAAAGTTATGATTAAATAAATAATATGCACGATTTAAAAATCACTCCCAAAGACATATATTGTATTCTTCAGTTTAGAACGAGCCAGGAAAGCTTGATATTTTGTTGAATCAAGATGTGTCTGGTTACGTATCTTTTAAAAATAATTATGATGATGAAGTGTTGGGAATTATGTCGAATAGAATCGATAATTTAAATTCAAAAGCACAAGCCTACCACAATATGTGGTCGAGAGATAAGGGACTTGTAGTTATTGCAAATGTATAATGAGGTAAGACATTGGTAAGTCTTACTAATTTTTCAAATATTATTTACAATTTTTTGAAACTTGATTAATTATTTTTATATTTTGAAATGCAATCAAATTTCGAATTTTTTTGAAAAATGAGGCTACAGTGCTTAATGTGCTTCTAATAAAGTGCTAGGAAAAGTTTAAATGCAACAATTGAATTAAAGAAGAAGCATGTTATCTTTAAACAAGACAGAATAATACATAAAGAAGGATAATAAATGTAAATTGAATGGATCCAAATATATTGTTGAAGAATCAAACATAGAACAAGATCCAACATTACTATGTGCTAGCGATGCAGCCAAATCCAGAATGATAAGAAATTCTTTCAAATATCAAAGATTGCAGTGTTGGATCTTGTTTAGTTACGTGTATGTATACAAGAAATTTATGGTTTGCTTAGGAGATAGAAAACGAAACAAAAAGAAAATGAATATTCTAAAATATGAAGCTGTAAAAATAAATTTTGAAATTGTAATTGTTCGTTTTAAAATCTTGTTGTAAAATTGTTTCAAATTCAGCATATAAATATATATACTTTTTAATGAAAATATTGAGAGTTTCAAATTTCAATCAATGTGGAATTTTAATTTTGTTATATTAGTGCATAATTTCTTCAAATAGATTCTTAATGTGATTATTATTATCAATTTGTGTTTTATATTACTATTACATAATACATTACTAATTATTATCATTTTCAAATACTTTCAGTGGAAAGAACTAGAAGTTGAGTTTCCCAACGCTGAAATTATTTTTCAAATAAAAAACACTGAAATTATTTAAAAATAAAAATTATAGGGTGTTATATTTATAATATATTCATGTGTAAGATTCTAATTTCTCCCATAAATGGAATGATATAATTTTCATTTAAAAGACAACAAAAAAATAATTATGATATTTCTCAGTTAAAAACTCTAAACAAATTGCAACATTGAAAATATTATTCAATAATGAACATGCTTATAATAAAAATAACAAGATACATATAATCGAATATGAAATTTGATTTCCAAAATCAAAATGTACATTCATTCTTCTTTACTCAATATCGGCTAGGTAAAACTGAAACATATCTTGAAAACTTTGGTCCCCAACATTGTTATCTAATCTTTCACTAAGATTTCAGTCACATTTTTGTTGTTATCCACGGTCCATGTATTAGAATTAATGATCCCTATACTCTCTACAAGATAATTCCATACTTCCATTACCCATTCATAAGGAAATTTATCCACATCATATCGTGAAACATACAATCTCAAGCAAGTCTCAATATTTTTATCCAGTCTATTTCGATATTTTGATTTTATAAATATTAATGAGTTGAAAACTCTTTCATCTTCAAATGATCCCAATATCATTGTTTGACACAACTCATACAATCAGGAAATATTCACTAATGCTTTCACGAAGGATGGTACTAGGATACAATTTTTTCCATAAAAGTGTAATTGCTCCATTCTCTGTTGGTTCACTTAGTAAGTCAAATTGTTCACTCATTACCTGGACGAAATGAGCTGATTGCAATGAAAGTGATTCCTTTTGAAGAACACCATTAATATAAAATCCATTACATTCAACTAATTTTCCAAAATTCTTAATGATAGTACCCTTGTGTCTTTTAAATGAATTCAACTACAGCTCTACCTCCTGCACGATTCCAAAATATAGGATTGACCACTCCCATGGCCTCAAGAATATTACATTTTTTAAAGTGATCTTTGATCTCACTAGATAAGCATTGTGAATTTTTCTACAATTTTATTATTGTTTGAGATATAAGAGATTCATATAGATTACATGTAACATGTACTTCTTCAATATCCTATCCAACAATATCCACTCCATTTTTGGAATGGGTGCATTTGAATCTCTTTCCAATTTACAAAGATTCAAAATATTGAATCTAAAATAGCTTTTAGGATCCTTTAAAATTTTCATAGTTTTCCAATTACTAAATACATAACCTTGAAAGCATTCATCAGAGTTATATAACATATCTAGAGTCTGAGACACCCTTTTTTTGAATCTAATGAATTCCACTATATAGATGAATATTTCTCGAGAAAGATTTGTTAGGAAATTGATTTAATTCAACATTGGAAGAATCTTGCAGAGTGTAAACAATGTTTCCAAGTTTGTTAAGTGGAAAATCAAATATTTTTCCTTGTCAACTTGCATATGGTTCTTAAACATGAAACCAGTTAACGATGGATATTCATTAAAAACTCTACCTACAGGATCATACATTGACATGCATCTTGTATCAACATCATTAAGAATTTTTTTACCATCTACGACTCCCAATTGAAAACTTCTCGAAACTCTATAAATCGTTTTAGACTGCTTGACATATAGGCATAAAGTTCATGGATAAGCTCTTCAATTTTTTCAACACATTCAAATGTGCTTACTATCATGTATGCAAGATTCATCCTGTGAGCCATGTAATGAATAGGAATCATATAAGGAGAAACTTATGCTTGGAGGTGCACACATAGAATTGTTCTAGATGACCATGCATCACTGATGCACCATCAACAACAAGATAAATAAGATTTGTAGCTATAGAATAATCATACATTCCTATTATATCCTTCAAATTAGATATAACCAATTTAAAAATATTTTCAGCATTGCAATTTTCTTGCATTTTATGAAGAACTAGCAAATGAGGTGTCCTTGTGTGGTTCTGGAAAGTATATACATGCATACAAACCCAAGAAGTGTTGTCAACAACTGTAAACTCATCAATGGAAAGGGAGATGAAACTTTCATTCTTGATGTTCTCTTTCAAATCATCTATTTCAATCATTGCAAAAGATCTTGCCATCTCCAAAGAATTTATCTCTAGCCAACATTGTGAATTTGGAAGGTTTGGAAACCCATTGAAAGTGAACTCTTTCTTATATTCTGAAAAATCTGAAATATGTCTGCCCATTTTAAGAATAAAGAATATGTTTTGCCTTCATATTTTCATTTGCAGCTTTTCCAAAATTTACTATTAATGGTTCCTCCTTTCTCCTTCAAGTTTTTGAGACTGGTTTCATCTTATTTTCATACTCCTCCTTATATCTTACATGCATGCACTCTTTAGCAGTTTTCCATCTATGAGTATTTGTTATTTTTCCATCATTTTCCTTGACTTTGAAATATACTTTCCCATAATGTTTATCAATAGTTTCCAATTTAAGTTGCATTCTATGTTATTTTCCTAATTTCCAACCACAAATAGTACATCTACATTATTTTGGAGTATCACTACCATTATATGGATGTACAGGTTCAATGAATGGGTATTTTGCTACCCAATCTACCTAAAAAGACCTTCCAATTGTCTAGGATGTTTTCTTCCTTCTCACATATTTATTTATTTGAAGGGTCCTATCAATATCATCTTTTGCTTGAATCTTTTCATTAGAACATTCATCTATTGAAGGCATTTGGTTACATGAGGAATGTCTTCTAGCTCTGGCATGTCTGGGTCAATTATATCTTCATCTACTGAAATAGTTGTTTCTTCAGGGTTTATGTTTTGGTTTACTGGTTTCATGTTGAATACAATTAACATTGGGGGTTTCTGTATTCAAATACGAAAAAAGTTTGAACTGTTATAAAGATATAAAAAAATTAAATTGAACTGAAAAAAAGAAAACATTTAAGATCATCTATTACAACTTACTGGTACCCGTGTTACTGTTTCTAGTGGATACAAGTTGGGTCTTCATTTTTTTTGTTGGCTGAAAAAGTTTAATATGTTACTTTTTCTTTTGATTTTATCTACCTTATGTTCATTATTCACATAATCCATTTTACCTATCCATGAGAAATTTTAAAATAGATCATTTTTTTCCAAAATCTAAACAAATTATTTAACAATTTGTAAACACAAGCCAAAAAAAAATCTACTTCATGCTAATGGAAGGTAGCATACTATATGGTACCTTCCATTAAGCTGGTATCATACAGTATGCTACCACCTGTTCTACAAGTAGCACTATGCATGCTACCAACTAGTAGCATACCAGGTGGTACTATTGCCGGTATACACTTTATGCTACCTTGGTAGCCATTATGGATACAATATGCGTCCGGTGTACCAAATTGGCCACTAGCTAATAGCAATATATGCTACTAGCCTGTAATAAATGTATGTTATACCGTTCGATAGCACTTTGCATGTTTTTGACCAAACATGTTGTGAGACATAAAGTACCTTTAAAGCAGAAAGGAATTATTTGGTGACTGGTCGATGATGATCTTTAAAAAAGAAAGTAATAGCGAGGAATGTTTGATAATTACAATTTCAATACGGAAGTGGAAGTTAGAACTATGAATAATTAATTATTAATACTTAATAGTATATATATGGGTGTATATGGCATATTTTAATTTTGTGTTAAGGGCGATTTGAATGATAATAGTCGGATATTGGTGTAAAATCCTTGGTGAACCAACCCCTAAAATTAAATTGTACCCATAAAATTTTGGTGACCTATTCCTAATTCCCACCCAAAAAATTCACCAATTTAAAATTTTAAAAACTGGAGTATTCATGAATTAAAAAATATTCACCACTAAAATTTTACATGCCACATACTCCTTCATTGACATCACATGCACCCCAAATGATGGGGGGCATATTTTGGGTGAATCACTCACCCCATACGGCGTTATACAGTCACATTTCAACACAAAAAATTATTAGTACACCACATTCGTCTGTATTAGATAGGGCTCAGAATCAAACTTGGCTCCTTAGCATGGCACAAACACTAGCGCCCAGAACAGGAAAATAACGCTTGGGCACCCATGACCCTTCCTAGATGCCTGTGACTAGGGGAAGTTATGTAGAATTTGTTAGTTCATCACAGTCTACAGAACTCCACACAACAACTTTTACAAGGCACACAGTCCTTAGCACTCGGCATGCATGTACTACACCACTTTTTACTTTCACATTGGATTGAATTTTTCAAATTTTTACACACCATCTGAAGTAGTGTTCTACATTACATGAAGTAGTTAAAGGTTGGAGGTTAACATCAGACTTTTCTCCCTATACTTCTTCCATGACTTGGTGTGATGTCACCCAAAACACTCGCAGACGACACAACTAGCATGAGATTGTCTGAAAAAATTATTCTTCTACAACATCTTCAGGATCCTTTCTACACCTTTTTTCTCATTACGGATCAGGTGCACATGTTCCTTTTTAAAAATTTCATATTTTACATACTTTCCTTGCATACATTTTTTACACATTTCGATCATATACATGTGTATTTGACTACTTGTTTGTTCTTTTGTTTTACAGGTCCATCCTTATTGGAAGTGGTAGTCACAACAACAACATCAATCAGATCGACATCAAAAACATGCACAATCATGACATCTACGCATGTATTTCTATCCTAAGTTAATTTTCATCATCACTTTTTACACTTTTTCCTCCTTAGCATCCATGATTCGCATTTCTATCACTCCATGCTTTGTCTTGTCCCTCGGCATGCTCTCACCATTGATCTACATGGTTATCAAGTACAAAACTCTTATCTACTTTATTTTATCGATCATTCACTCAATAACATAAAGTGGGGGAAAATGTAGACACACAATCACACACTTTGGGTAACTATCTAGTCTTAATTACATACTACTATTCATATGATTCCTAAGTAATAAAAGTACTAATTAGCCCATGTCTTTGGCCACCTTTATTTTCTTTATGTTTCCACTTGTGTTCTTGGACCCTTATGTAATTTTATACCTCAAAATTTATCATCCTGGACATCAGCACCCAGCCAGAACGCTAGCATCAAGAATCCCCATCTCCTCTGGGCATCCCTGATCTCTTTGTACTTTGTTCACATCTTTTAAGTCCTTTGTAGCCATTTGAGCATCTTATCTTTTGGTTGTCAGCCTTTTTGGGGTTAATTATGAAATTAAAGCAAGAGAATCATATAAATATAAAGTTATGTGATCATAATAAAGGACCAAACACTAAGCATTAAGTATCACCACCTAAGGTTTCATCCATAGAACATCTAAGAGCTCCATTGAAAAAATATAGCACCATCCAAGGGACACAAGGGCTAGTTATTCTACATACACACTTCATATGAGGGAAGTTCATTCTATTTCATACACACATCTATTACATTTCTTTACATCTAGATTATTTACTCACTATCAAGTGTGACACGCACAAGATCCACATAGGGCATGATTCTGCACACACACACACACAAAACTACATTGGTTTTGAAATGTAGTGCAACACTCAGTCATAAGATCATCATTTTGATAGTTGAGGACAGTCTGACCCCTCATTCTACATCTTTATTTTTTAGGATTAGATGTTTCTTGTAGGGTTTTGTAGGATATTATTTCATTGCAAGTTTCTAGTGACTTTAGAGATCATTTTGTAACCTCACAGTGACCAAAGGAGAACAACAATGAATATCTTGCGACTGCTCATAGGAGGTTTTCTTAGAATTTTGGTAGAAATAGGCACCTATAAACAGGCCTAGGGTGCCCACAGGCACCCCTATCCCTCTTCAGGTGCCCCAGTCTAGCATATTCCTCCATATCTGTATTTTATTGAGCTTCATTGCGACATTCAGTGCTCTTAATTTGCATTTTTCCACCTCTATGCACCTTCGATATCTCTATGAATCAGCTAAGGCTTTCTACCCTCTCTTTGCACTAAGGGTTTCATTCTTTCATCTTATTTTTCTTCTCTTAATTTGTGTACTTAATTATTTATTCATTTACTACTATAATAGCAATTAGATTAGTAATATATTATTCATATTTGGCTTAATCAGAGTAAAATAGTTTTTATTCCCTCAGGATACTAATCAATGAAAATGTGATATAAAAAAATTAGTGCAACTCAAAATATTCTTTATTTATTCATTTTCATAACTCACAAAATAAGGAACAAACTTAGATAAGGAATGATAAAATGAGAAGCAACGATCCTTTCAAGTTTCCCATATTATAAAAATGGAGAACTATCCTTCCCAAACCCATAGTCCAAATTTTACAATCTCCATTACATGAGAGATTTACATATCCACAATATCCATTTAACAATAATAATCAACAAATAAATTGCAAGTATAACAAGCCTCCCAAATAAGGGAACAATATGCCAAGATTTTTGGGTAATTCTCTAACTAGTCAAGCCTCCAAATAAAATCCACAAGCAGTTTCAATATTCATATTCATTATGTTCCAAGCACCACAAGACAAAGGCCTGAAATGCATCCCAACCTACAAGAATTATCACGTGCCTTTTTCCCAAAGGAAGAGCATGCTAGCCTCCTCCAAGACCATAGGAAATAGGTGTAGCATGATACAAAATATGCCAAGGGAAAACTAAATATTTCAAAACATTAAAACAAGGATGTCCAAGATAAAACAAAAATACACTTAACAAAATCCAAATCCACCAAAAACACTAAAAATAAATGGGAAATGGGAAGAGGAGAGAAGGATCACAGAGTACCATAATGTATGATATCAAGAGTGATCAAAATATCCTCCAAGATTTTCTCCAAGAATAATCACAAACCCCCAATTATTATACATCCTTTATCTCTCCTTGTCAAGGATTTTCAAGCCTTGCAAGCTTCCTTGGCAAGAATAGGAGGAGATTCCCAAACCAAATAGGAATCTGTCCTTCCACCAAGGAAGGGAGTGATAAGAAAAAAAATCATGGCTTCCCCAAGAAGACATGAAGATGATATTCCCCTCCCTTTCCCAAATCCACACCCAAATGGAGTGGAGGAACAAAGAAAACTAGACTAAAATTTTCAACACAAAGCAAGAACTCAAGAACAACAACAATCCCATTAGTCAACCAATAATCAATACCATTACAAAACATACATCCACACACATACAAGAAATATTTATAAATCAAAATACAATGAGGTGTGGGACCTACCTCATACTCCAAGCTCAAGTCCACAAGCTCCCAAATCTTTGTCTCCTTAAGCTCCCAACTCTTTGTCTCCTTAAGCTCCCAACTCTTTGTCTCCTTCAGCTCCCAAATATCCCCACCAAATTTCTCCACCGAAAAGCCCCAAAACATCAAAATTCAAACAAGAAATAGGAAAAATAACCATCACACAATCCCATGGGAGGGTGACATGTGTCACCCCTCTAACTAAGTAAATCCTCCATGTCACCCAAGTGACTTTCCATGTATCCCAAAACAATAAATGTGAGAGGGGAAAAAATCCAAATTATTCCCCAAAGACAACACAAAATCCCAAAATCCAACCATGTGATACAAGGAAAAGAGATTTGGATAGTGGCTTGTGAGAGGGTGGAGTGAGGAAGAGGCTTTTTGGGTTCACAAAAAGATTCCCCCACCCATAGGTTAGGTCCCATGGACCATTTTTAAGGTGAAGAAGACCCTTACCTTTTAATACAAGCCTTCAAAAAATCCCTTAAAGGTTAAATTTTCTATTTGGGGTTGAATGAGAAAATAAAGGTGAGAAATGGTCCCCACAAATTTGCTTAGCAACTCCTAAGACATCCCTAAACAAGTTCAAGACACTAAAACACCCCATAACACAAAACATCCCCAATGACCTTAGTAGCACAAATAAAACCAAATTAGGTGAGAAATGAAGTAAATTAATTTTTTCCATAGTGCTTAAGGTTAGGAAAAATAACAATATGAATAATTCAAATTCACATGCAAAAATCACCCAAATTCCACAAATTACAAAAAATGGCCAAAATGAAACAAGTTACGATAAAGGGTTCGGAAAGATGACTTAGGCATATTTTGTAGTGCTACCACTGAGTCACACGTTCACCAAGTGGTGTAACCTGGAAATATTGCACACTTAAGGAAAACCTCAAAGTTTCTCAACATGATAAAATATCCATATAAATAAAAAAAATACAAATATACAATATCAGCTAAAAAAAATTTCACCACATCTAATCTACAAACGATACATATAAGCACAATCCAATACCCATAATATATAACTCAAAATTATGATCATCAGTGAATACCATATAGCAAAATAGTTCATCAAATCTAAAACATCAAAATATCATCATCTCTAATCAGAATGAAATAACCAATGTCATGAATATCATATAGGGTCCCAAAAGTGTCCTATTAGATAAGAATGACATGTACCATAGGAGGATAATCATAGTAAGTGCCAATCAAAATCTACCAAAATCAAATAACAATTTCACATATGCAAAAATCAAACTACTCAGATGAGTTAACAGGTCCTAGAAAAGATAGAAATCTGGCGGGCACTATAGCCTACATGGAACCTAAAATTGTTCACATTTTGTGGGGTGTTCTTCATTAATTCCTTCCGATTAGTGCACATATAGTTCACCTTGGTGTTTCAGTCCCCAAATTCCCCTTCTATGGCCACTTGAAAATTTTTCCTCACCTTTCTTGGTACTATCGCAAATCCCAGAAGGAGGCTTGGAATTAGATTCATTCTTAATTCCTCCCCTTCTATCTAAAATTTTTTACTTGGAAACATATTATTTTAGGATACAATCCTCAGATACCTATTATGTTTTCCCATATTTGGCATCCTTTCATAGGGGAAATCCTTTTCTAACTTTGGAAAGAAAGAAATTCTTGTTTATTTTCTAATTTTGAATTAGATCAACAATTCTGTATTTATAACAATTGTTTGGTCATCGTGAATGTCTTGCTAGATATTCAAGTTCAAGAAACAAAATTGGCCCTTGACATGGATCATCTCCAAACTATCCTTTTTCATTAGGGCGACACCCCTTGCAATTTTTCTCGTGGATAATTCTCCCCCTCTCATCACTCCCCAGTAGAAGACGATGCAAGAATATGTCCCAAAGGTGGTGGGTGTTGAAGCATCTCACAACACCGCTCATACAATCGAGCCCTCTAGTCCCCACACAGTCAACCTCCATGGAGGATCTTTTCCCCTCTACCTTTAGTTCACCACTAGGGTTAGGATGTCTCTTTGTTTCCCAACCACCATGGTTGGGGATCAACAACTACCCGCGAACCACATACTCATGACAGTTGGAGCCTCCCGCCTCCACTCGAAACATTCCCTAGGATGGCTCTTTCCATATTGCCCACTCGGATCACTACTAAAGATATTGAAGAAGGAAGCAACCCAGATCTAGTTGGCATGTACCGGACAGTGGAAAGGACATGTCTAGATCTGGTTGACATGATCAATATCTACCCCCTGCAGGACAACAACTTGCAATGGCATATTTTCTTCCTTGTCAATGTATATTCCATATTTTTTTATGTTTTGTTGTTAAGTATATTCCTAGTCTGAACTCATGGATTTTGGGCATGCTTCTATACCACCTAATTTTTTGTGAATTGTCTTCTATCTTTTTACTTGTTAATATAATATAAGATCTAATTCATAAAAAAGTGACAAGTCAAGCTAAAGGAAGAAGACCTAGTTAAGTAGGTCTAAGACATTTTGTTTTGTATTTCATTGATTATGGAAGTAAGTTGAAGCTTATGATCACTTATTTGGGATTTTTATGACATTAAAAATAGGAATAAAACAATGGAGAAGCATAAACTATATGTCTAATTGAGTTTTGCAACCTAGAAGAAACCTATCACAGTGTAAGTATTAGTGTGTAATTTTCAATAACCTGCATCATTAGTGGTATCAGAGCCTCGTTTAATCTCTTGGAAAGAATATAAGTTTTTATAATTCCATGTTGCAATGAAAATAATCCTAAAGTTGAATTGAGCTTGAGATAGTTAAGAAAGGTTCTTAGAAACCTTGAGGAAGAAAAGGATATAAGTGGCAAGTAAAAATCTCTATATCCTATTGAGGCTTGGAAAGTGAAGAATAAGGAGAAAAAAGAAGCTCAAAAATAAGTTCCAAGGTGAATAAGGACTATAGGCACCAAAAGACCATGTTTAGAGCAAGGTAACCTAGATGAGGTATCTAAATGTAAGTAAGGTGAGAAAGAATTCTTGTGGACGAATGGGCACATTAAGGTCTAGAGTGAGAGTGAAAAGAAGAAATAGATAACTTTGAGGATCGGAGGAAGGAATGGTAGGTTGAGAAAAGACAAAATAGAAAGATGAAGGGCTTAGTTGAATGAAAATTCCATAGAAATATGAAAGAAGACACCAATAAGAAATATTTGGATATGGAGAAAGAGATAGCTAAGCTAAAAGAAAGGTTATGGGTAAGAAAGCCAATATTATGGTTGGAAGTTGAGAAGAAAATTAAAATGACCTATAGAGCTACTAATCGTAAAGAGAAGAAGGTATAGATGGAATGCCATTATCAAAGAAGAAAGAAGGAAACTACGAGTATATAGAGGCATCAATAAAGGATATGAAGGCATGAAGAGAGATAAAAACCAATATTTGGGATAAGAACAAGTAATGTTCATTTGTGAACTAGATGAAGGACCAAGGTTGGGTGAAGAAGAGATGTATAAGAGTCTTATAAAAGACCTAATAATATCAATCCAACATGAGGAAGAGATGTCAATGTTAGAGGAATCAAGAGGGACACATGAATCTTTAATTTTTAAATCTAACTACTCATATGAATATGTGATTATAGGTTATAGGAATGCAATTAAACAAGCACAAGAAGATTTCATTAAAGAAAAAGAGGAAAAATTATCTCTTGAAGGTAGAGGAAAACTAATTAAGAGTCATGGACCTCAAAAAAAGTTATAAACAAAACCAAAAGAGAATTTAAATATTTTCGAAGATGGGGATGATATCAGTCACGAAGAAAGTTTCATGTCAAGTCCAAAATAGACTAATAATTTTTTGTACAAGATGGATAAGGGAAAGTTTCAAAGGAAAGGAATACATTTCCAATAGAAAAACCTCAAGAAGATGGATTTACATGTCATGAAATGGTATAAAATCATAGACAAGTAATTAATTACAAGAAATGAGACAATTAGGATGGTGGTAGTAAGAGTAGTAATCAGTTCCTTACACCTACAAGATAGAAACATAACAAGGAGATTGTGAAAGATCAACATGAAAAATCAAGTGAAACATTAAAAGGAGAATGTAACTTAATAAATAAGGTCATGAAGAGTAAACTCAAGGAAAAATTAGATGGAGAAACAAAAGAAGAGGAAACCTTAAGCAAGTCTACATGGCTACAAGATATACAAGGAAGAAAGGTTACGAAGAAAGACAAGGAGAAGTGGGATTTCCTAGAACATGGGAAAGATATGAATAGTTTTGAACAAGATAGGGGAATAATAGTCATTCCTAAATCCATATATCAGACCAAAATAACATTGAAGAGCTCTGAGAGAGGATAATATCAACTCGTTGACAAGGAGGAGGATGAAGGAGAATTGGAACAAAGAAATTGAGTCCTACATGGGGCTATGCAACCCCAAATATTCATTCTAACATGTTATATCAATGGTGATTATGTAGGTACTAACTTTGAAGATCAAGAAGACACTAGTAATTATGAGTTGAGAACAAGAAGATATTTATTCAAGTCCAAGATAGAATAAAGAAGAGAATGGAATAGTGAAAAACTCTAAGATTACATGGGGTTTGATTTCAATGTTGAATGATGAAAACAAAAGAACAAAATTTAGTTTATCTTCACTCTATGGAAATAATGTTAAAGTGGATCCCACAAGAATTTGGGTCAGATGATCAAATGAACGGTAAGGAATGTATGTTATAAATTTATTTATTGAATATCAATGAGAAATTAATAGCCTATGAGGTGAAAAGAGTCCTAGAAAGGGTACTATATCAATTTGTATTCAATGTAGATCTAGTAAGTTAATGAAATTAAGATATCAAGAATTTCTTGAATTAAATGTTAGTGGTAGAAAAAGAGAATTGAATGTATAGATCTTAAGAAGTCATAAGAGTAGTCTAATGGAGGAAGAAGGTCCTTAACACCTTCTCAATGCAATCAAAACATTATAATAGTTTCAAATGTATGCAAATTCATCTTAGAGAAGATATTTAATGAGTCATTAAGACATGGAAAAAAGGAAATTGAGGAATCATCCATGAAATGTGATAGTAACCTCAATATTTAATGTATAAAGGCAAGAGAAGAAGACATGAGAAGATAAATAGATGGAAAATTTAACTTGTATGGGTGTATGAAAAAATTAATGAGGAATCATTCATCTAGAGAATCAATGGAGCATCATTGAAGTCAAGGAATTCACTAAAGAACAAGAGCATGCAAAGATGGACACATGAGAAATAATAAAAAGATGGAGGAAAAAATAAAAGATAGAGAAAATTTCAATCACAAATAAAAGGATTTTAGCTGAGATATCATTCCTTGAGGTAATAGAGAGGAAAAACTTAGAAATCATGATGAAGCAAGAAATTGAGAACATTTTAGATTTTTTTGGTGTATTTATAATGACCATAACATCAAATAAACCATTCGGCCTACACACATAGGTGTAGAGTTGGAAAACATGAAGGAAGTCTAAGAATGGGCTATAGTCCACAAGATAAACTTGGATTTGAGGAACCATGTTGAAGAAGAAAAATTAAAACTCAAATTGGATACAAAGACTAGTAATATTCCAACAGTAATTTTTGCAAAAATAAAATTAGAAGTTGCAAGTCAAGGGAAAACCAAGAGACCTATTGGTAAAAAAAAGAGGAATCAAGAAATCAAATGTAAAAAAAAGGGCAGAGAAAGTTGAGTGCAAAACGTTTTGAGCATGTTCTTGAGAGCAAGGTACTTTAGAATGACAAGAAGTCACAGGAGGATATTAATACAAACATTGAGGAAGACAATGATACTCTAAGGTCAAGGAAGAATGAGGAGACAAAAAATCAATTGAAGGATGAGAATGGACCTTTTGGAATCCATTATACTAATAGAAGTTGTGAATACACAACTAACAATGCAAAGGAGTGAAGCAACATGACTCAAAAGTACAACATGAAGAAGTTATTGCATTTAATGTGTTTGTTGCATATGTAGGTACAACAAAGGAAGGTATAGATATAATTAAAAATAGGATTTCCATCAAAGACAAAAGATGCTTACTTAAATGGAATAAAAGATTATGTAAGCCCTTTTCACTTCTAGGAAGACCATGGGATCCAGGAGTGTATATAAAAAAGGAGAAAAGAGAAATGTTGAAAAGAAGAGGAATTACAAAGAGCATCTACAACTAGTAGTAACATATATAAAAACAATCACGAAGACTCATGAGTAGGAGATCATGAACATTTTCAAGCTTGTGAGTATGATGCAGGAGCATCTTTGTATAAAGCATAATCATGATGATATGTTATTTTTAACAGGTCTTATAGGTCCTATTGGTCAATATGAATCTTTATATAGGATTCAGTTTTGGTTTATAGACCTCATTCAGCGGTATTTTGGGATTTCCCTCCAAAACCAATTATTCAAAATTTTGAATTGGTTTTGGCCTATTTGGGCACTCCTAGTGTGTTTCAAGGATCATGGTCATTAAGAGAGTGGTCCTCAGGGTCTATCAGTGTGTATTGAAATTCATTTATTTTTTACAATGGTTGTAAATGGTCAAACTAAGTATTACACTATGATAGGCCTTACCCTAACATAGGAAAAATACAAAAACAAGCATGTAAAAGAAGACAAAGGTTGTTGAGAGATTCTTAGGATACGAAACCAATATTATACATTCAGTTCAAGAGGATAGAGGTCAAACCAAGCTTGGAGGAAGTTTGGAAAAGCATAAAATGAAGGAGAAACTCAGTTTTGGGGGTTTATTGGTGTATAAGGAGTCTTTAGGGGTCGTATGTTGTTTTCAAGAAAGAAATGAATAAATAAGGCTTACCATGAAATTTTTTTGTGCTCTTACATGTGTGAATTATCTATTGTGGATGTTACATGATATAATTTAGCATTCATGTAGTTGTTTGTAGAAACCATGTTTTGAATAATTAATTTTGAGGGTTTCTATCATGCAAAGAAGTTAAATGAAGGTGTTTCAAGATTGTTCAAACCCTTTAAACTATTTGGAAAGGTGTATTTGGTTCATATATACCTTATCCAGGTGGTAGATCAAACAAACAAGCTCAAAATTTGTAATTTATTCCCTTTTCTATGCTCTTGGTTCTTATATAAGACAATCTAGGGTTAGTGAAGAAAAACCTCCATGTCTTTAATTTCCACCATTAAAAAATCCTCAGTTTTGGTTGAAGCATTTAGAGTTTTTCATACCATTAAACTTCACATATTGATGACAAAGTCTCTACAGCTCTGTAAATGGCCTAATTGAGGGCTAGTAAAAGGTGAAAATTACATTATCTTGGCTCTATAAGTTGATTAAAGGTTTGAAATTATTTAATTATTATTTATAAGGTGTGATTAGAAGTCTACAAGCCTTTGATAGACCTCCAAGGTCATAAATTGATGCCTAACTTTGAATTTTGTCAATTTTGCCTTGTAGCCTATAAGAAAATTTGATAGGAACTTGAGATTGAAGGTCATAGTGGAGACTTTGAGACTAGCGAATCATCTAATAGGCTCAATAAAACTTGTTAAAGCTTTGGGTAGTCATTGAGGAATCATGTATCTTCAAAGTGACAAGTAAAGCTAAAGGAAGAAGACCTAGTCAAGTAGGTCTTAAAAAAAATTGTTTTGTATTTCCTTGATTATGCAAGTAAGTTGAAGGTTATGATCACATATTTGGGAGTCATGTGACATTGAGAAGAGGAATATAAACCTGTAGAAGTATAACCTATATATCTAATTGAGTTTTACTCCATGAATGTTAACAAGGGCTATTAAGGAAGCCTAGGAGAAACTTGTCAAAGTGCAAGTTTTAGTGTGTAAGTTGTAACATCCTGGATCAGGATTTACATTTATAAAATAAATAGATCTAAATAATCATTAATTATAATAAAAACACATAATTTTGTCATGTTTATAAGTATGAGATCAATTGGTTAAAATGTGTAGCCACTTTCTTCCGAATATTGGTAAATTATTTGGTCAAAGTAAGTGGATTCCTTCCTCATTTCCATCTACTAAGAAATTTGTTAAAACAAAGTTTTAAATAATAATATAATATATTGAATAGTATTTGTATAATGTCCTTAATATAACTACACTCACACTAAATAAGGCTTATATTTGTATGAATCATTTGGTTTAAATGAGTCGAGACTCGTCCCTTGCTCCATCCATTCTAAAGGGATTGTTTAAACAAATTTTGGAACTAAAATGTGATATATTGAAAAGTATATTTTTTGACATTAATTTCTCAATGTATTAAAAGTGTTAATTAAAATAAATATTCTTTTGTGAATTAAACATGTAATTTAATTGTAATATCTATAGTTTTTCTTTCTAACTTGCATTCAAGTAGGTTTTATGGTGAAGAATGGAAGGGTTTATCCATTTGATGTATTCTACAGATAATTCAATGTCAACATTTATCTCATAAAGTATATGGCACTTTTTGCATGTGGACGAGCTTTAAACACTAAAAATTCAAGTGAAACACACCATCGATTTATACGAAAAATATATCATTTCAAAAAGTAAGTCAAATATTTAAATTCTCATAAGAAAAAAAATATATGTCTCCTATTTAAAATACTCCAATTTCAAAATACTGCATAGTATCAAAAACAATGTGATTTCCCAGTACCATAGAATATAAGTGGTTCCAAATAATTGAGTAAACGATCAATATTATTGACAATAAATTTTTATTAAATTTTGTAATGCAATACATAAATATAAACGTCATTTATTTATTTTTGGGTAACTGAATACTTTTTTGTTTTCTGACTAGAGAATTGAAACCCACAAATGTGGAGTGGACCATCAATATCAATGAAGACTTCCACCCAGATAAAATAAAAACAACATTATTAATAAAATAATGTGCGTTCGTCAATGGTTGCTCATGGTTTGACCTGCAGGAGCTCTCATCCCCATCCCTTGTTGTTGCTTTTGCAGGTTTCCCATCCAACCTGCATCAACCACAAATTGATAAATATTGAAATCATTGACCCCCGTGCAAACAATTCTATAGATTAAGATTTAATGGTACAAATATATTACCCAGAGCCGGATCATATCCTTTATGTTTCAGTTCTCTGTATTCCTGGCACATAGCGCACGACTCGCAAAAACAGTGTAACAGACAATCTCCGCACGGGCTCTCCGTCAAGTTAAATTTGGCTCTCATTTTAGTTCGGTATAAACACGAATAACAACACGCGCACCCAGTAAAAAACAGCAGCAGGCCGTAGATCCCTCCGCTTACAGCACAGGCTGCGTCCACCAGTTCATTCCTCCATTATAAAACTGGTATATTCAACAAATAAATTTGTTTTCTGTAAATTATAAAGGGAGATGCACTTACGTGGAGAACCTTCGTCGACTATTTCCGCTATTTGGCCGAACGTGATGCAGGGGCAACAGCATGTCAGGCAACCTGTGTCATAACATTTCAGTAATTATAAGACAGATAGTATTTTCCCAGTTCATATAAATTAGATTGAATTTTTTTTAATATAAAATTTTGAGGGTGATTTTTGAATCAACTTTCCGAATCCCATCAAATAATTTTCAAATTTCTTACCTTTAAAAAAAAATAAAAATAATTATTGAAATGTGATCCAAAACATCGATTCGAAAAATATCCAGACAATTTTATCTAAAGATACTCTAGATTATCCTAAACATTGATATAACCCACACAGTTTTCTCCAATTCATTCAATCTAATTTCCATAAGCATGTAACAAATTCATATTTTTCAGAGAGGAGGGGGGCGGATTTAAACACACAATTGGAAAGATCTTGGCCGCAGTCGCATAGTCCAGAGGACCACTTGGTGGGAGAATGAGGATTTCCTACCCCACGTTGAGGAGAATTCGGGGCATACATCTTGATCTTCTTTAATCTGCTGCTGCTGGGTTTTTTTTCTGGCAATTTACAACGATCACTTAAGGAAGTTTGTGGGATGTATATCTTTCCTTTCAGAGGTTGGGTGGGATATATAATGCTTGTCTTTGCTTGAGAGGTTGTGTGTATATATAGATAGTTCCTGGTTGTTTCTCCTAATTCAAATTTGCACACGCGTAATTGGCTGGTTAGTTTTCGTACCGATTTAAAATTAAAATTAGCAAGCGGTGATCATGTCTGTTACGTACCGTGAAGGGAGTCTCGACCACACAAATTTCTCTACAGCTAAAGAGAACCAAGTAAAATTGAAGTCAAAATTGTGGTGCGGACCCCGTTCCAAGTCAAGTCCAAAAGAGACTAAGAATTTTCTACAAGATGGAGAAGGGAAAATTTCAAAGGAAAGGAGTACATTTCCTATAGAAACACCTCAACAAGATGGAGTTACAGGTCATGAAATGGTATAAAATCATAGAAAAAAATTAATTACAAGAAAGGAGACAATTAGGATGGTGATACCAAAAGTAGTAAGCAGTTCCTTACACCTACAAGATAGAAATATAGATAGTTCCTGGTTGTTTCTCCTAATTCAAATTTGCACACGCGTAAGTGGCTGGTCAGTTTTCGTACCGATTTGAAATTAAAATTAGCAAGCGGTGACCATGTATGTTACGTACCGTGAAGGGAGTCTCGATCAGACAAATTTCTCTACCGCTAAACAGAACCAAGTAAAATTGAAGTCAAAATTGCTGTGCGGACCTCGTCGTCTAATGCGGACTTTCCTCCGCAGAGATTTAAAACGAAAAATTCTCAATTGCATATTGAATGTAACGTAAAAGTTAAAAAAATAGGTAGGAAAGATAAAAGAAATGGAGTTTTATTTTTATTACTAATTTTAAATAGTTCTTACACATGATTTGGAAGTGTGCGGGGCAGAGGGATAAGGTATGAATGTGTAAAATTAAAGGAGTATAAAGTGCTAGGATTGGATGAAAAAATCATTCTGCTAAGGTTTCTCGCTTGCATGTCATACAACGTTTTCTTTGGGCGTTGTGGAATAGTATTTTTCTTGTTAAGTTATAGGGTTTCTCACCCTTTGGGCTCGTCTATATAATGCCCCCCTTCCACTTTTAATCTGACTATTGATGTCAACGCTGGAGTTAGTGGAGCTACGAATAATGGCGTCACTGTAGACACCTATAATTACACCCGAGCAATTTAAATACTTAAATTGTGTTAATTATCTCCTTTCCCGCAAATTGACGACATATTGTCAATAGCCTTCATCTTCTCTTCCATTGTTGTTTACTGATTACATTACGCTAATTAATTAAGTCGCCTATCCAACACATACCCTAATTAACGACCCTTCATTAATCAAAGCCTTATATCTAGTCTAATTAATTATTATTAATTAATTAGCATCCATTCTCATTAAATCAATAAATCACTATTTAATCGGTTTAATTCCCTCCTAATGGTCCAAATCACACTAAAATCCATCTAAAAGCTTATGAAATCTTACACGTGTATTAGTTTAATCATCTTGATTAATTAATACACCCCCCTTTATCCACATGAGCCACTTAAAGACAAACTAAACCCTCCTAAAGTTAACTCAACCCCATCTAAACCCCCCTTATCCATAACTAACTCTACATCTCCATTAGTCCCCACATTCATGAGGATGTGTTGAATCCTTTATCCTTTAGGTGATATATAAACAACCCTCCCTCTACTTCTACACTTACACCTAAATCTCTCAAGAGACAAAAGAAAGCACATAGTTTCATACTAATAGCCTTTTGTCATTCTTGAGCCCTCCATCCTCCATTCTTGAAGAGCTAAGCCTCACACCCAAGCATCCATTAAAGGATGAAAGCAAGCAATATTGTTGATTACCATTGGACTACATACGTCCATTTTATTTAATTAGACAATTTAGAAGAATAAAGTTCTTGATTGGCATTATGTTTGATTTCACTATTTCAAAGTTATGATGCTAGTGTAGGCCTTGTTCATTTCTTCATCTTGATAGTCCTCTTTTCTCTTTTCTAGCTAGGTTAGGTAACTATTTTAGGTGGTAGTTCTTGCTTTCAATCTAACTTAGGAAAAAGAATGCTTATACACATTTGGCACGCCCAGTGGGACACTTAGTCCCCATGGCATTTTAGTTTAAGTTTCATTGTTTTGGCTAACTTTTGATATACACATGTATTAATTAATGTCCATTTTCTTAGAATTTTTACTCATTTGATATGTGTAACTTTATGTTCATAGCCATAATTTTAATGGATTATTGTCATTCTTAAGCTAACTTGTCAAAATTTAAGATATTGTGAGTTTTCTTGTGTTTGTTGCTATATTTTGGTTATAGGTCTGGCACAGGCACGTTTTTAGGGGCACATACAAAATTTTCGTGGCACAGGCACGGTTTTTAGGGCACACACGTCTCTCTAGTGGCGCAGGCACACTGGTAAAACCTGTTACTCTGTTTGCCGACCCCGGCACATGCGCGCTAACCCTGGCGCACACACCCTAACCAGCACACAGGTGCACTAACCTGGGCATAGATGTCATTTCGTACTGTACCTTCACTAAATTCTTAAACCTGTCAGATCAGTGCACATGCCCTAACCAGAGCGCACATGCTGTTTTAGTGGCACAAACACATTTTTCCAGTAAAGCGGTTGTTCTGTCTATTTTTCTAGGAGTAGCACATACATTGTTTTTGTGGCACACACGCCTCTTTGGTGGCGCAGGGGGTTGATAGATCAAAAAAATCACATAGTGGTGCAGGCACTGTTTTAGTGGCGCATATACTATTTTTTTGGCGCACACGCCTCTCGAGTGGCGCAGGTGCATTGTGAGCAGAAACAACGTTAAGCGGCACATACGCCTTAACCCGCACGCATGCGCTAACAAAGGGGTGTAGGTGTCCTTATGTATATTTTTGAAAGTAAGGTGTTGATGTGCTAACATTCTTACAGGTTTATCTAATCACATATTTATCTTTGCAGGTTGTTTTTACATGTTTGTATCTGATTAGGTAATATTTTGAGTTGTTTACTTATAGGATTAAGATCACGTATGCTCTTCCCTCACGTCCCTTGGGGCGATCTTGGGAATCAGAAACGATTCTTAAGTCCTTTTGATGCTTTGAAATTGTTAGGAGTATTCGACTTGGAATCGGTTAATTTGGCATGGTTGAATTAAAGTGTTTTTCCGTTTGATATCTTGTTGGATTTTTGAAGACAGTCACGTATGCTCTTCTCTTGCATCCTTGGAAAATCTGGAGAATAAGAAATTATGCCTTCTCTTTTGATGGAAACCTACTAAAAATTGTCATACAGGACCAAAACGCCATCGCTTGTCAAAGAACGGAGGAATCGAAACAAAAGTCAAAAAACTACTAATACAATTGTTTATACAGGTTGTCAAAAGGTGTTTCAAGAAAACCACACCTAATTAAACAATATTAAAAAGAACAACATATTCAAAATATTGTATTACAAGTTTCAGAAAAGGGTACGTCCCTCTCCTCTCAACTAGAACATAACCTCTTTGGCATAACGCCTTAAGCTACAACAATGGGGGTGGTTCCAGGAACCCCAAAGTAGTCCACGCAAGAGAGAACCTTGTGAATGAAATGGGAAGTGCTCCACACTACCTACTTGACTAGTGATTCCTTTATGAGATAGTCCCTATGCGACCCTTTTAAGTACACGATGGATGCATTTACTGCCCACTGTGCTTGAAGGGGGAAAAGCCGAGATACTCCCAAACTATTCAGTGTGACTTTTTGGGTAATTCTCCCTGCCTGTGGACAACTTTGTAATACCTAGGGTGAGAGAACCACCTAGGAAAATATACTTTGGCCAGGAGCCCACTTTGACCACTCTAAAACAATGTTGAGTTGTGAACCATCTTTTCATCACGAAACATGTGATGCGTTACTTTCGCTTAGTTTTTCACTTACCCTAAGGTAAGGAAAAAATCTACCGATGTGAAGCCAGCATTTTTCATCCCCATTTTGATCTACTTCCTTCACATTCTTTTGACACTTTGTTGATCAAAAGAAGGGTGACTACCTCTGTGCTACCAATCGATTGTTTCTGCCACTTTTTTGTCCATTTACGCCCATCCATGTTTGCGGCTGGGTAAGTTAAACGTCTAATGTGTGCGGAGGCATATTTATATCATTGGTAGCCTTTATGATCTTGATATCCACATCAAGATCATCGTCATAGTTCAAATTAATTCATCATTTGATCTCCCTTTAACATGTTACCTTGTTTGCATTATCTCAACACCATTAAGATACTTATGCCATGTTTTTCATAAACGTGATCTAAGTATCCGCATTTTGGCATTACGTTGCGCACATTTTAACACATCCTTAGTATACTTTGACTTTCTTTGATTTCAAACATTGTCCCAAATCTTGAAAGGTGTCACTTGCTTTGTTTGTGTCGTTTCGATACCACTTTAACACTAATATCTCACTTCTCCGTGAAGTTTGATAAACGTGTCCAATTGGTGTGGTTGTGTGTCTTGCATTTGTAAACCTCACCCTTTAACATTTAGGTCTTGTTGGTTGATAAAATTGTCTTGGTATCCTTTTATTGGGAGTCACATCTACCCTTTGTTAATATTTACACCTTGTTCATTTTGAGCTTGACGTAAATATTGACATTGTGTTGATCATTTTTGCATCGAACTATCACTTTGCACATGCATTTTCATATGGTGTATTTCCTTGTTGATTGGCTTTGTGTTTCCAACTTGCATGATTGTTCCTTATGATTATTCATTCAGAAAACTTGTTTCCTAGGACAATCCCTCTTGATCTCATAGATATTGCATCATCACAATGTCTATTTTCCTTAGACCTTCTTTGAAAAATCATGCACGCATCTTCGTACTTACACAATGTCTAGTTAGTTTCCATCATGCTACCTCAATTGACATAGAGTCTTCTTCACTTTGCAGAAGTTTGATCACACTATCTAGATCTAGACATTTGTGCTTAAAATAGTGCTAAAAATGACTGACTATCATGCGGTTCCCCATACTTACAAAAATATGGAACCTAGGTTTAGCAATTCAAATCAAAATATTCCCATTACAACTAAACCTCATTTGGTTCTTCGTGCTAGAGAGCCCATATGGGTAGCTTGTTCCCCACCTTCATCTCATAGTCGGTGGTATGATTTGGATGCTTCTTATCCAAATTATTATTCGAGTTCCCCCCACTCTTCTTCTGATTCTAATCCAAACATTTCCTCTTATTCTCAGAATTCCAATCCAAACATTTCTTCTGATTCTTCTGATGATTGGGGATCCAAACTACTATTCGGATCCATCTAAGTCACCATTCTAGATTCATCTAATGCGACTCCTATGTCATGGTCCTCCCTATCTTCATAGGAACCTCTTAATCAAACATTTAATATGAATTCTACATCACGGTCCTCCCTTTCTTCGCAGGACCCCTTTTATCAGTCGCCTCGACAATGTCTTCTTCCTTTGAAGATATGTGCGACTCCAAATCCCTCCAATCAAACATCTAAAAAAATTATTGAATCGCGGCCCTCTCTTTCTTTGCAGGACCCTTGTTATTATTTATCTGATGCAATTCTTGAATCATAGTCCTCCCCTTCTTCGCAGGACCTTCTTCATCAATCACCCCCAATAAGTCTTCTTTCTTTGAAGATTCATGTGACTCAAATTCCTTCGAGTCAAATGTCTGTATCGACCCATGCGTCGCAATCTACAGACTTTGGACTTAATCCTACTATTTTACATACGATATACCATCATATAGGTAGGTCCACACCACCTTCTTCTATAACTGAGACACCTAGCTACACATCTTTTTTGTCCCCCACACCATCTTCTTCTATTAATCATCATCAAACATCTTCTAAGTCTTCCACACCAATTGGATCTCTTTCTTCCAATCAACCCCTGGTCGTTGATCAACAACTCCAAATTGATTGATCTCTTTCAGAATGAAGAAACAATCAGGGCATTTTATAGGGGCATATGAAGATATTGCTTTAGAAAATTACGAGAAAGGATTCTCTTTAGACTTTGATGCGTCTATGTATTGAGAGGAAAAGGTTGATTCCTTTTATCAAGAAATGGAAGAAGTGCCTCAAATCATGCAACCTGGTCCTCCTCTTATTTTTCCATCTTCACATTCTTCATTATGTGATGAAACTCCTTGTTCTTGCATTGATCCATGCAATATCTTCTCATCACCCAATAACTCTTTGTCTATCATAATTCCTCAATCACAATCTCTTATGGGGTCAATGCCAAGTATCCCTTCATCTTCATCTAGGTGTAGGTCACCTTCTAGTAGCCCTCCCTTTGCTATTTGTGGGACATTTTCGAATAGTACACTATCTTCTATTCTTAGGGCATGCCAAACTAGCCCCTTGTCTTCTAGGTATGGATCACCCCCAGGTAGTCCATCATCTTCTATTCTTGGGCCACATCCTAGTAGCCCATCATCTTACATCTATGGGTCACATCCTAGTAGCCTTTCTTCTTCTATTCTTAGGTCACATCCTAGTAGCCCTTCATCTTGGTATCTATGGGTCACGTCCTAGTAGTTCTTCTTCTTATATTCTTGGGCCACATCCTAGCATCCCTTCATATTCTATCTATGGCTCACCTCCCAGTAGCCCATCTTCTTCAATCCTTGGACCGTATCCTTTTCATCAATCACATAATCCTTCTCCCAATGACCAGGGAAAGCCCACCATAATTTATCTTGTTCCTATCATCAATCTTAAATGTTCGCTTTCTTCTCCTTCTCAAGGTCAAAAAAGTCACAACTCAGCTTATAAGAAACCCAAACAGGTTCATTATCAAGCTCAGGTCAAAAATTCCAAGAGCTCAAAATCCCCCAACAAATCAAACAATCTCAAAATTATAAATCAAGCACGATTCAAGAATGCACATCAATGTAACCATCAAGTATGGCACAAAGTGCATAAACCTCTGGATGGGGAACTCAATCTCCCACATACAAAATCCAGGTTTTAGGATAAATCGCAGTCCTTTGTTGAGTGTGAACTCACTTCGATCATCGAGATCGGGGATAACATCACTCTCGATAAACAAACGCACCTAGTCTCCCTTAACAAGGAAGTTGAAAACATTGTTGCTGGATCATATCATGCATATTGACATTGTTGGTCCCTACAATCTAAAAAATCATAAAAATCATTAAAAAAAATTCAAAAATACAAAAAACATTAAGAAAACACAACAAAAATCAAAGGTACAAGGATCAAACATTGCAATCAGGTATTTGCGTACACATGGATGTTTCTTTCTTCCCTTCCTTGTTATTCTTTTGCAAGTCTCCCTACAATTTTCATCCCTTGGGTGATGTTTTGGTTAACTTATTCACATGCATTTTGTGACATTTATCTCTATGGTATCCATTTGACCTTGGTTTTTTATCACCTTAGTAAATTAATGAACGACTGACCTCATAGAGATCCTATAACAATCAACATCTAATAAACTTGTTGTGAAGAAATTTTGGGAATATTTGTTGACACTAGCCAATGTCATCACCACAGTCACTTCCACATCCTTCCATCAAGCCATCTATGGTTCTTAACCCCTTGTCAAACAAGAGAGCTGAAATAAGTTTTCAGTAAGTAAAATAATCAAAATCAAACAAAAATCAAAAGCTAAAAGCTACAAAGCAAATGAAAATTGATATATTACTCTCTCTTGGGGTATTTCCAATAATATCTGTCAGGGCTATGGATGCCTGACTGGTAGTAGAGAAATGTTGCAGTTAGAATCAAATGCATCTCCGTCAAGGCTATAGATGTCTGGCTGGCAGTGGAGCAATGTATTGCTATCCTTCCACCTTTCATTCATAAAATCTCCTTTCAAAATCAATCATTCCTACACATTGGCTAGGGTGTCTTCACTTGTTTTCTATTAAATCTTCCCTTCAAGAGGTAATAAATTCCACGTGCACACACTGGATCTCTGTGAGTAAATAGGATTATTATGTTACCAAGTGTCTTTTTTTGGACCTTGTTCAGACTCTTACTCTAGTTCATATCTTGTCTCACGATTTGTGCCTTTGGCTAATCACTTCTTCGTTGTGAGACTTCTAAGCTACATTCGTATCATTCACATCATTCTTCTACTTCATTCAGAACATCCATGTGTATAAGATTACTTGTTTTCCATGTTTGTGGACATGTTTGTCACTTTTCAAAAAAAAATCTTCTCCTTCCTTTCTATCATGTGATTTTAGGCCAACTTACACTAGGTGCATCCTTACTTCTTCCCAGAATTTCATTGGTTTATGTTCATCATCATGTTGAACCTATCCATAATGGCCTTGGCTCCCACTTCTACCTATGAAGAGTTTACCTTTAAATACTCCCACCTAATCGTTGGAGAATTTTTGCATCTTCACCTTTCTGGTACGTACGTGGCCTTATGCCCTTGTACATCCCATCTATCACTAGGGGCATCCATGATTCCTTGTCTTTCTGTACATAGTTTCATAAAACTTTCAAAATCAACCAAAACATTAGAATATGCTAGAAAAATCATCAAAAACATTCAAAAATGTTTTAGAAAACTTCTAAAAATTGAAAAACATCCTATAAAGCGTCACTCTTTGGTTCTCACTTGTTCATGTGTGCGACTTCTGGATCATCTTGATCTACCTCCATCAATAAAAGCTAGGCTCCTTACTTTGTTTGTACTTTGGGGTACAACGAGTTGCTTAGTACTGTTTCATAGACCCAAGTGTCCTCCGTTATTCCCCTCACATGTATCCTTGCTTGGGGTACCATCATAAACCTTTGTCGTTAATTCACACAGGTAGTAATTGGAGCTTGATAATAAAAACATTACATTATGTTTCTCTGTTAGTTTAGCTTGTTTACTTTCTCGTATTACAAATTACATTTTGTATGCTGCATGGAGTTAGGCATCTTTCACTTTCTCGTATTGCATTGCATTTTGTATGTTGCATGGAGTTGGTGTTTTCAGAAATGGACAATCATTCATAGTATGGCTTTTCATGTCGTTCTACCTTTGTCATACGCTTATATTTTTCATAAGGACCGATGGCGTAGCTCTTATGTCAATATGATGACACCAAAATTGTTCCAATACATAGCGGCTAGAGGCTAAGCTCTTCTCTCCCCTCCTCCATATTCCTTTTGCATCACTTTTCTCTCACCCCTATTCTTTCATCTTACCGGGGCATCTTTCCTCTTCCCATTCTTCTGTCTATCTCTCATCTTTTTCGATCATCGATCATCTTCTTTCATCACCCCATCGACACTTGAGGGGGCATCTCTCCCTCCTACTAATTTTTCTTCTATCCCTTCAAAAATTTCTTCCATCTACTATCTTTGAAGTGGCGTCACTTACGCCACCCCAAAGAGGGGCAAATGTAGACACCTATAATTACTCCCGAGTAATTTAAATACATAAATTGTGCTAATTATCTCCTTTCCCACAAATTGACGACATATTGTCAATAGCGTTCATCTTCTCTTCCATTGTCGTTAATTGATTACATTACACTAATTAATTAATTCACCTATCCAACACATACCCTAATTAATGACCCTTCATTAATCAACACCTTCTATCTAGTCTAATTAATTATTATTACTTAATTATCCTCCCTTCTAATTAAATCAATAAATCACTATTTAATCGGTTTAATTCCCTCCTAATGGTCCAAATCACACTAAAATCCATCTAAAAGCTTATAAAAGCTTGCACATGTATTAATTAATCATTTTATTAATTAATACACCCCCTTTATCCACATGAGCCACTTAAGGACAAACTAAACCCTCCTAAAGTTAACTCAACCCCATCTAAAACCCCCCTTATCCATAACTAACTCTACATCTCCATTAGTCCCACATTCATGAGGATGTGTTGAATCATTTATCCTTAGGGCTATATAAACAACACTCCCTCTACTTCTACACTTACACCTAAATCTCTCAAGAGACAAAAAAAAGCACATAGTTTCAATACTAATAGCCTTTTGTCATTCTTGCGACCTCCATCCTCCATTCTTAAAGAGATAATCCTCACACCCAAGCATCCATTGAAGGATCAAAGAAAACAATATTGTTCATTGCCATTGGACTACATAGGTCCATTTGATTTAATTAGACAATTTAGAAGAATAGAGTTCTTGATTGGCATTATGTTTGATTTCACTATTTCAAAGTTATGATGCTAGTGTAGGCCTTGTTCATTTCTTCATCTTGATGGTACTCTTTTCTTGTTTCTAGCTAGGTTAGGGAACTATTTTAGGTGGTAGTTCTTACTTTTAATATAACTTAGGAAAAAGAATACTTGTACAAAGTCACCACAAAAACATGCCCAGAAGTTTGTCCTGAAGGTATTTCAGGAGGTAATATTTCTCCTCCTAATGTTGTATTACATGTTTCTAAATTAAATGTTGTGTGTCAATGCCTTGAACAATTCTTCCTTATCTATTAGTTTGTGGGCCATATCCCCTATGAAAGCATGCTCAAGTCCTGGGTTAACTCAGTGTGGGCCACTCATGACATTAGATGTGAGAGTGTACAAAACATGACTAAAGGGTTCTCTCTTTTCTAGTTTTATGACCCTTCGCATGCCCCAACTATCCTAAATTGATTGACTACTTGGAATGTCTGTAACTCCTTGTTGGTTCTTTCCCATTGGACAAAGGGATTTGTGGTATCTGAGTTTTTGGCCCTTAAAGTCCCTATTTGGGTTGAATTTCCCAGTTTTCCACTTCCTTGCGTGCATTTTCTTCACCAAATAACCTCCATTAGGCAAGTTGTTTGCATGGAACAACAACGATTTTAAAACATCCACCAACAAAAAAAGTTATGTGTTGAGGTAGAGATCTCACAAGAATTAAAATAATTCATGGAGATCCAAATGGTTGACACTTGCTACTCACAGTGAGTTCCGTACATCAATCTACCTTACACATGCTTTCCTTTTGTCTACAGAAATTTTCTGTACTGATCGATTTTTCTGCTTATCAGCATTTTTGCATATTTTCCCTTTATACGCGGCATTCTCTAAATCTTTATATATGCGGCTTTACTTTCTTAACTTTGTGGCACTCACCTTCCTTTGGCGGCTTCTACTAGAGCTTTCATTTAGTCTGCGGTTCCTTCCTTGAGCTTCTTTACTCCACAACTCTCTATGTACTTGGCAGTTTACACATTATATCCACGACTTGCATAACTATTTTCTAAGTCCTTTAGAACTTATATTTGATCATCTCAAAGCCTTTGTGAGTTGTCATTATCAATCAACCTTCATTTTCTTAACATGCTCACTTTACCAATTGACTCCTTTTGCCATCAATACAACTTCATATCAACTCATCAATCTTGACATCAATGACAACACATATAATAATGACAAATGTTCAACAATCACCCCCTTTTTCATTGATGGCAACACTCCATCCTGTAGAAACCTTATAACCTTTTGATGGAAAAATGATTACATACCCAAATCTACCTTTCTCATGCTCTTCTATATCTGGGGACTGGCTACTGGTTTCTTTATTTATTCCCCATTTGTTCTGTGAGTCATTGGTTTCTGACTTTCATATTTTCTCCCCCTTTTTCAACAATGAAAAAGGGCCATCTATGTCGTATATAACTGAATATACTTATAAGTTTGCTTCTCCATGTGTTTACCTCAAGAATCTCCCCCTAGGATTATGTGTCTTATCTATTTGATCTGGTGTTTCGATGGCAATGCTTCCCCTGAGCTGATACATACTCTGATAAATTCAAGCTAACAGATTAGCTCCCCCTCACTTTCACATTGTTTTTAGGAGCAGATAATACATGAGAATGTTCCCTTCCTTTTCTGTGCACCCTCTATTTTTTGTGGGATCAAGAATGACCCCTAATTCATTCCTTAGGTGTTCAAATGTTGCTTTTGGCAGTGGCTTGGTCATGATATCTGTAATTTCCTTCCTTGTGCTCACATATTTCTTTTCATTTACTTGTTCCCACAATAAATGATATCTTATAGGTAAATGCTTAGTTTTTGAGTGGAACATTGGGTTCTTGGAGACACTAATTGCACTTTTACTATCACACAATAAGGTAATTGGATGTTCATATTTTACCTTATAATCCTCCAATGTCTGCTTCATCCATAGAACTTGTGTGCAACACATTTTGGTAGTTATTTATTGTACTTCACATGTTGAGAGAGCCACTTATGATTGTTTCTTATTGAGCCAAAATACCAAGCAGTTTCTAAAAAAAAAATGTTCCTCCACTTATGCTCTTTCTATCATCAACACTTCTAGCCCAGTCTACATCTATGTATGTCTTTATAATGAAGTCAATGCTTTTAGGGTACCATAGTCTATATTAAATTGTGCCCATGAGATATCTCAAGATCCTCTTGACCACCTTGAGGTTTGTTTCCCTTGGATCTTCTTGAAATATTCCAACAATACCTATTGCCTGCATGATATCAAGTCTTGATGATGTGGAGTAATGTAGACTTCCTATCATTAATCTGTATAGTGTTTTGTCTACCTTTGGTGAGTTATTATCTCTACTCAGATTGCATCCAACCTCCATTGGTGTCCCAATAGGTTCGCAATATTCCATCCTAAATATTTTCAACATCTATTTTATATACTTTCTTTGAGAGATGAATATACCTCGATCTGATTGATTTATCTGTAGTCCCAAAAAGAAAGACAGATCTAACAACATTGACATCTCAATTTTTTCTTTCATCATGTCTACAAACTCGTATGTAATCTCGTCATGATCTCCATAGAAAATGATGTCATCAACATATACTATTATAATGAGCAAATGTTCTCCTTCTTATTTTAGGTATAGATTATTGTCCGTGACTCCTTTTCTAAAACCTTTCTCAATGAGGTATGAGTCTAATCCTATGTACCAAGCTCTAGGAGCTTGCTTTAGTCCATACAAATATTTCTTCATCCTACACACATAATCTTTATCGGCAATCAGTGAGAATCCACCAAGTTGTTCAATGTATACCTCCTCATTTAGAAAACCATTTAGGAAGGCTGATTTCACTTCCATCTAGAACACTTTGATCTTCTTGTAAGTCACGTAAGCCAAAAACATCATTATCACCTCCATTCTTGCAACTGGTGCAAATGTCTCATCAAATTCAATCCCTTCCATTTATGTGTATCCTTTGCATACTAGTCTGGCCTTGTTGCACATAAATTCTCCTTTCTCACTCAACTTATTCCTGAAGACCCACTTGGTTTCGATCACTTTCTTGTCTTACGGCCTTGGTACTAGTTCCCATGTCTCATTCTTTTCGATCTAATCCAATTTTTCATTCATAGCATCCACCCAATGTTGATCTTTTCTTTCTTCAACAACATTCTTGGGTTCTATCATGGACAGGAGTGTTATATCTTCATAACTCTGCTGCTCTCTGAGTTTCCTTCTTGTTAGGATGTCTTCATCCTTGTGTCTAATGAAAATATTTACCAGATGATCCTTATTGACTTTCCTGGAAGGTGCCTTAGTGTCTAGTATTTCCTCTTCTTCTTCTACTTCTTTACGTGGACTGTCAAAGTCTTCATCATCTTCTTGTTCTTCATTTCTGCCACTATGCTAAGTGCTGGTTTTTTCATTTTGTGCCTCATCCACCTTCACATTAGCGATTTCCACTATCTTTTTCAACTGCTTGTTGTAGCGTCTGTAGGTTGCGCTAACCACCGAGTATCCAAGTAATATACCTTCATCGCTCCTTGAGTCAAACTTTCCTATGTTTTCTTCATCCCTTTTGATGTAGCATTTGCTTCCAAACCCTCTGATGTGCTTCACATTTACAGGACTCTTCTTCCATAGTTCACAGGGAGTCTTATCAATGTTTACACTCAAATGAGCTCTGTTCAAAAGATAAACCGTGGTATATATAGCTTCACTCCAATACCTGTTTGGGATTTTGGATTCATTTAGCATGATCATTGCCATCTCTTGCACTATTTTGTTCTTCCTTTCAACAAATCCAATCTGTAAAGGAGTCCATGCGGCTGATAATTGTCTTCTGATTCCATGTTCTTCACAAAACTCATCAAACTCATTTGACCAGAATTCACCGCCTTTGTCTGAACTTAGGCATTTGATTTTCTTGTTCTTCTCATTTTCAACTAATGCCTTGAAATTCTTAAATCTATCTAGGGATTCTGAATTATACTTTAAGCATGTTACCTAGGTCATTATTGTATAATCATCTATTAGTAACATAAAATATACTTCACCTGATATTCCTTCAGTTCTGGTAGGGTTGCACAGGTCTGTATGAATCATTGTTGTAGAGTACTCCTTTGACTTGAATTACCTCCATATCTATTTACCATGTAGACACATCTTTCATATTGTAATCTACGGGTTTGATAATATTAGGGATGTGTCTCACACACCCTTTAGCACTTAGATTAACAAAATTCTCAAATCTCATATGTCCAAGTCTTTTGTGCCACAGCCAGCTATAATCAACTTTACCAGTGAAGCATTTCTCATTGTTTATCTCTTTCAATACATACATATTGTTCTTTTTCTGCTTGGCCTTTGCAAATATTTTTCTTGTTTTTCCATTGATAATATCACATCCTTGGTCATGGAATATGACATTGTATCCTTTCTTACACATTATACTCACACTCAACAGGTTATGCTTCAATCCTTCAACATATAGAACATTTTCTATAATAGTCTTTCCATTATCTAAACTTAATGTCCCTTTTCCATGTTGGTAGAGTTGTCTTCATCAAATCTCACAGCACTTGATGCATTATTAGACATAGAAATAAATTTAATTTTATCACTTTTCATGTGACTGGAGCATCCAATATCTATATACCAAATTTTATCTTCATTATGTACATGGAACGTGGTCTGTACTACTCAGCAACATTCCTTTCTCTTGTTCTCATATTTATTTACATATATCCACTTTTTTTGTTTGGGCGGCTCTTGTTTTCTTGCTGGTGGATTATTTATTTTATTTTGATAGGTGTACTGAGCAACATTAAAGTTTTAACTGGTGTAAGATGGGCCAAATATTCTTCTATAGCCTCTAGATTTCTTTCTACACTTTGCGGATTTATGTCCAAACTCATTACAAGAGAAAAAATACCCATAAAAGGAATGTGTGTACCTCATTGCATAAGTGATCCTAGGAACAATGTTTCTTCTTCTCGTAGATTTGTGGAAATATTTATTTGTAGCAGAGGAACTACTTGGTGTAGCCATGGAATGATTTTCTTTAGTTTTTGTTGACTCTTTCTCCTTGATTTCTCCCTTAGAGCCAATTCCAGACTTGTCAGTTGTATCACATTAGTTGTTGAGTATATCCGTTAGCACGATAGAGCTCTTTTCTAGATTGTAATACATAATTAGTTTGTTGAACATTTGGTCCATCTCAGATTTCAACTGCTCTAATTTTTGTGTTCAACTTTGAGAACTCATCCTCTTTTGATTTTTAGGACTTAGAGATCTTCTCCAGTCAATTTTCAATTTCCTTTAGCTCATTAACCTCTTCTTCTTCTTTATGTGATTGTCTTTTCTCAAAGATGCGGATTTGTTCCTCATAATCCTTTAATGTGCATCTTAGTTTCTTATTTTTCTTTCTGCATAGTTGTAGTTATTCAAATGCACTTACCAACTCTGCTTCTAGATTTACCTTAGCTTCCTCTTCATTAGAATCTTCATATTCAACTGATTTCTTCCCTCTGGAGCTACTTTCTTCATCTACGTCCATAGCCATAAACAAAGATTCTGATTGACCTTCATTTTCTGAGTTTTATGTGTTGCTCAACTCCAATTAACTAGATTTTTCTTTAGAGTATAAGTTTCTTTTGTTCTTGAAGAATTTATTCTTGTTATCTTTCTTTGTATACTTAGTTTCTCTTCTATTATGTTTATGATTCTGCTCCTCATGTTCAGACTGATTGTCCTTATTTTTGTTTGGACATATGCTGGAAAAATGTTCTATTTGTTCGGAATCAAAGCATTTGAAAGGGAGTTTTCCTTTGTACTTACCAGAGCCTATTTTTAATTTCCTCACGAACAATGCCTCAATCTTTTATTCATCTAGCTCATCCGTGGAACATGATTCTTCTTCATCTTCTTGACTAGACTTTATTTCTTTCTTGACCTGAAAGCCACTTCTTCTGGTGGTATTGGTTCCAAATAGTTTTCATTTCATATACAATAAGGGTTCTCTGTAGTTCATTGTAGGTCATTCATTGTAAGAAGAGTCTTAATTATCCCTTGCTTCCTTTATGGCGGAAAGCTTTACATCATACTTTTTGGTCAAGGATCTCAAAACCTTTTTAACAATGATAAATTATTATAGATTTTCTCCCAAGTCTCTGATCATGTTTATGACCTCATCTATTTCTGTCTATATTTCCATGATGCTCTCATCATCCTTATTTTTAATCTCAACTAGCTCTTAATTTTGAACTTTTCTGGTTTACTTTCTCATCTCCTTCATAGATGCTCTGTAATTTGTCCATATATTTGTTGGTGTGCAGTGCATTACCTTCACATTATGTCTCAGTCACACTGCATAAAATAACATGACATTCAGCTCGTGTGATTTGTCTCAACTTATACCGTATCCAATGAAGAGGTGATCATTGTGAGTGGAGTTCTATATCCTTCTCAATGAGTTCCCAGAGGTCAAACCCAAGGGACATCAAATATGTTTCTAATCCTTATTCTCTAGAATGCATGATTTGTTCCTATGAACAGAGGTGATATCGATAGTGACAGCTGGCGTTGTGCCTAATTTTTGTCCATGCTTATGACAGGAGGATCTCCTTGAATATATTAAGCTCTCTAATGAGGAATCAACTGATACCAATTGTTGCATATCAAAACCCTAAGAGGGGGGAAAGATTAGTTCAGATTACAATTAACACTCTTGATTCATTTATTATCTGTTACCAATCGTATATATATAATTAGCATAAATCAATCAAGTATTCATCAAACACATAAACACTAAACACAAGTTTTACCACGGCACCCTTTCAGGAAAAAACACCACAACTTTTGCTTATATACACAAAGAAATGACTCATAAGAATAGAAAACCTCTTATAAGATTTGGTTTTATTAGATATCCAGTGTCACAAGAGCACCAACCACTACACCTATGTTGATATTACACACAACACAGGACTCCACCTGAATAGTGGCTCAAAAGATATTTATTCTGCAGGCACCCACCTACAAGGAAGCTACAAATCCCTGAATGTGCTAAGATAAAACTTAGATTTTTATTTAGAGTATAAGTTTCTGTTGTTCTTGAAGAATTTATTCTTGTTATCTTCTTTGATACTAGTTCTCTTTATTCTGTTTATGATTTTTGTCCTATGTTCCGACTGATTGTCCTTATTTTGTTGGACAATGCTGAAACATGTTCTATTTGTGGAATCAAAGATTGACGGGAGGTTTTCTTTGTACTTACCAGAGGCCTATTTTAATTCCACTCACGAACAATGACTCAATCTTTTTATTCTCTAGTATTCCGCTGGCCACTCGTGCTTCGCTACGTCATACTCACACGACCGAACTACGACTTATGTCGTACTGACCCTAACTGATGTGCTCTTTCATGTGTCGTGGCCGGCTCTTTGGTTTATTGGTTGGCCAATTTTTTCAATAGTTCTCATTTCTTTACACATACCCGTATGACCACCCCACGACAGGTGTTTCTGGTTAGGTCTTAGTTCAATTTCCTCCGGCCTGTCCCTCAGAGTCTTCATATCCCTTCCTGCTTCTTTTTTATGTCCCGCAGAAAGCGTTTAATCTTCTAAAATCATACAGTTTTTTCTTGGTACAAGGATCTCAAACTGTGTGCAATGCAATGAGACAACCTATTAGTACGACGATTTTTCTTTCTCCTTTTTTCCTATGTGAATATGTTCTGTTACACTGTGTGCATTGACCTCATAGTTCCTTGTCTATCCCCGTTGTCATGACTGCTCCTCATCAATCCTTCATTTGTAAAGTCTTAAAATTAGCTCTGTAATTTTGCAACCCCTTTTCCAGTTTAACTTCTCATCTCTCATAGATGCTTTTGTTCGGTACGCAGTTTGGGTCGGCATCTATCTATATGTATAGGGAGTTCACTTTCGTGTTTTCGTTCGTGTTGGTGCTAGCGCCGATTTCAGCCATTCTCGAAGCTACTAGTTAAGAAATTAATGTCTCGGCCGCCGACAACAAAGCAAACAATAACCCCCATAATAGCTGTCTGATTTGCCTCACCAAATCTCTTACTACTTCTCTCTCTATAATTTCATTGCCCTGGCTGTATCGTGATCATGCGGGAGTATAATTACGTTCGACCCAGACCTTAGCGCAGTGTATATCTACCACTGTTTTTTTTTTTTGCCAATACAACGACCTGTAATTAAACCCACCCCCTTGGTTGTACCATTAAATGGTGCTTTATCCCTGTTTTTGTTCTTACCTAGAATGATCATTGTATCTTTGCCATTACTCCACTCTAGTGCAACAGATCCGTTGTTCCTCTCCTTTTTTTTCGGTGTACTCAGCCGTATTGACGAGGAAGACTGAGTTCCGCCCCCGCCTTAATTCCGTCATGTTGTGTTTTGTCGTACATGTCTGATGCCCTCTCCTGCCCATCCCCTGCGTCTATCAGCGCAAAGAGGTCTACTCCTTGTAATAAATCCACTAATCGTTACATTCAATGATTGCATGCACTTTTGATACCATATCTGTTGCATAATAAAAGTTACGAACTATGGGTTTTTAAAGAATTAGTTCCGCCAGATCACACCCAAATTTAACAAGATGTTGATGTTCAATTTATATTCTTACCCACATCTATATATATTAATTAGCATACAATCAATCAAGTATTCTCAAAAACACATAAACACTCAAACAGGCACACAGCACACGATGTACCCCATGGGCAACCCTTTCAGAAAAAAAAACCACCAAAACGTGTCTTATATACCAAAGAACTGACTCATAAGAATAGAACACATCTTATAAGATTTGTTTAGTGAGAATCCAATCTCACAAGGAGAGTTACCAACCACTACAACAGTTGAATTAACACAACAAAGGACTCAACTGAATATTAGGCATCAAAAGATATTTATTTCTGTAGGCACCCGCCTACAAGGAAGCTACAAATCCCTGAATGTGCTAAGCTAAAACTTAGATTTCTTTACATATACATTTTGAACTTGTAGATACGACAATTTATAATATAGTGGATTTTAATAATTTTCTAGGCTCGATCTTTATTTTTCCTTTGTCACTCTCTTCTGCTCATTCAGGTTGTCACCTTTATGTTCTGCTTATATGATCGTGTTCTTCATCATTTTCTCGATCTTGCAGTTATCTCTTCTTCACCATTATAGATCTTCTTATCTTGATTGCATCATATTTTCTTCTTTTCACCTTTTTCGATCTCTTGGTTCTAATTCCTTAGTTCTCTCACATGAGAAATTATATCGAATCACTTCAAGTTTTTCTCAAAAAACTTACTTCGAGATTCGCATTGTGTACTCTTTCTAATTTGTCGCCTGTGAATCTGGATCATTAAATGTTCCGAGATGAGACTAGATTTTAATCATTCCTTGTTCGGCTTCAGTCCACCTTGTTCCACACATCTGTAAAACAAATTTACTATCTGACTTCCAAAATTAGAAAACTTACATTGTTTATAATTTGCATCGTGAAATTAAATTGGTGACCCATCTTCTTTGCATTATTTAAATTCACCTTGAAATCTAGAATCTCCATCGATCTTATAACCAAATTTCCTCGTGGTTAACATGCATTAAATGTTGGTAGCTAGAAGAGTAAGTGCATGAAGTTGGGGGGCCAAAAAGCAGAAAAGAATCTGGAAAAAAGAAAAATGCGTACGCGTTCTATTATAACGTGATCACGTTTTCAATTATCAGGTTTGGTATTTACCAAAGCATAAGGCATACATGTTACATAATGCATGTGTATTATGCCTACTATAAATAAAAAATGAGGCCTGAGCCTCTATCATTTTATCTCCCTCAAACGCGAGTTTCAGAGCTTAACCATGCCCTCCCGTTTTTACATTCAGCTAGATCTCAAGCTCAAAGGATCGTTTCCGGATCACCGGGAAGATCTGAATCGATGATGGTGCCATGGAGAAGAGGTACGTATAATTATTTTCTCAAAATTACATTGAAATATGATCATTATAGATTAAAATTTGAATTGAATACATATTTTTTATTGTTACAGTTAGAGGTCGAGGGAATCAACCACAACCAAACCCTGTTATTCCTGTCATCCCTCTTGACACTCCCACAATTACTAAACATCCCTTGGGTAGTCAAGAAGATTTAGCAGCCCACATAGTTGAAAACAAAATTGAAATTCATGATTTAATCAAAGAAATGAGGGATTCACAATCTACAAACCCCCACTGTGCCTCTCTTGTAAACACATTGGAGGCATTACTTGTTCAAATTGATGTGGAAACAAAGCAAATTGATCGTTGGACAACTTACAGAGAGGGTTGTATGGTTTATTATTCCAACAAATTTTAAGATGTGGATGTAAAGAAATAAGAAATTTCAAAATCCCTCATATGCGCCTTATATATGAACCCCACACTAATTTTTTTGTTCTGTTGTCATGTAAACAATTTCCCATCCATTGGTGCAATAATAATTTGATGGAAAATAATTTTTAGAACCTTTGGTGGATGGTGTTTGATTTTTCACTTTGTAATCACAACGAGGTGCTACTATACTTTCTAAGGAAACTCTATTGCTAGTTTATCCTCAATGAGATCTTGAGATTTCCAGGGTCAAGGGAAAGGATCTGCACATGATCGACAAGGTGCACAACATGCACCTATTAAGCAGGGTAGATTCCCCACATAGAAGCCCCCACACCCTGAGATTGTCCCTCAAGCAGTGAAGGAGACAATAGAGATTGATACACTCCACACACTTCAGGGGCTATCTGTGACCCTTTTTTGACATACGAGGGAGATTTCTAAGCCAGATGCTTGTGGAGGTATATAGAATATTTCCTCAGGGAGTACTAGCATGAGGCCACACCTTTTCTCGTCATGTGGTAGCATATGTTTGGGGCTCGAGGAGGACGATACTTTCATGCGTACTAATTTTGGTGCAAGGGGTGAGCACGATAATGTCACTATGTCAGATGTCCTTTTGAGTGAGACATTCAGATTACATTCATCGGCCTCACCTTCGCAGCTAAATTTTTTATGTTATGTTATGTGTGTTACAAAAGGTTTGGAGTACTTGATTTACTTATATATAGTAAATTATTGAAATAATTGTATTTGAACATGTATATGCATTGATATTATAGTGTGCAAGAGGCGCATCTTCATCCTGACTACAGGCGCCGAACACCATGCATACACATACATTCATAGAAGTAATTTAGAATGTTAATTATGTAAAATTTTCACGTACATGTCTGTGTGTATATATATATATATAATATATATATATATATATATATATATAGTATGTATGTATGTATGTATGTATTTATATATATATATATACATACATACAAACATACATACATACATACATATATATATATATATATATGTTAGTTTTGAAGTCAAATATATGTATGTTCTTGTATTTCCATCTAACTCACATGATATACATGTTTGATAAAGATGTTGACTTCCCCACCATATCTATGATAAGTAGATAAAGGTGTTGCTGCTGCGATTTCATTTGCACAGCAACTCACTGAGGTATTCAAACAACACATAAATTTGTTAAAATTTCTCATGTAATTCATATTATGTTAAATTACATGTTAGTAATGTCTTTCATTGTAGAATTATTAAATTATGTTAATAATGTCCTTCATTATGTATATGTAGGAGTTACCTACGATAGATAGTAGCCCTGTTCATTTGATTCACAGGTAAGGCGAGGTAAAAACAATAGTTCTGTATTGATAAAATTAGTTAAAATATTTTCATTATATACATACATGTACTTAATTTTATTTTTCGCTAATTCTGATGTTAGATGTTTTGATCTTATACGTATGTAGAGAACTTCAACCCCCTCCATTTTGACTTCGAGGGCACGGACTCCTCCATCTTGTCGTCTTCGTACCCCCATTCGTACTGTAGGAGCTCCCAATGACTCGTCTGAGTGTGAGATGCAAATTTGGTGTGATCGACAACTTGCGGTAAGTTTATGTATTTATGTAAATACTTGCATTCTAGCATGGTCTTAAATACATGTTGAAAAAATATATAAATTAAGTTTTGACAAAAAAACATTGTTTGCATTTACAGGCTCTTCTATAGGCGAGCATTCAACGAAAGAGGACTCAAAGCATGGGCTCGGATGATCCAAAGTCATCTCATGGATATCCATCTTCATCTAAGGCAGGGCCTAGTTCAAGCAAAGCCAAGAAAGGGATATATTTTGATGAGTAGGAAATATATATGTCTTACATGACATTGTTTTTATATGCCTATGTGCATGGCATTGTATGTACGCCTATATGGCATTTGAAATTGATGGTATATGACCTATTTGGGAATTTTTGTATTTATTATGCACATTAAAATATTATTTGGAACTTGATAATTTTTTAAGAGTCCTTACATTTCTGAGATTATTTTCACATGAAACTAATATGATGTGCACTTGACAATATTTAAGACATTATGAATTATTTTTTCATTTATTGGTGATGTACATGTACTAGCATTTTTAATGTATAATATGCATCAAAATTTAGAAATCAATACTTATATAATGTATGTATATAAAAAGTTACCTAATATGAGTAATTATTCATTCAATTTATCAATGTGTATATGTGTATTTACCTTACTTGCGCTTCTTCTTGCTCATAGTCTCTTTGTATTGGTTCATATATTATCATGCACTTACTACATTGTTCTATGCTTCGTAGTCTTCTCCCCTATTAAAACACCCAAGAGTCGTTACAATTTGATGCCTTTCATCTGTTGATATTTTGAGAATGTCTCCAGATGCAATGACATTCTGATTCAGACACTCAATGATTGTTGATAGTCTATTCCTCTCCAATTCATTCTATAACCTTTAAATCTATAGGCATTTCAAGTTATTTGGAAATCACATCACACCCTTCACTAGGCTTGATGACTACCCCTACCCTTTTTAATGTGCTTTTAAAAGCATCTGTGGGTTTATCATAGCATAAATTATCAATGAATGGAATGTCACTGAGCCGCAAGCCAACTGAATCCCATCAAGAACTAAACAATAAATATTTACTAGGTGATTGATAATTTCTATGTGTTCTTAGACATACCCCTATCAAATTCATTCTTAACCCAATCTAGTCATTCAAGGCTCTTAAGTGACTACGCTCGGACGAGGTAGCCTAAAAGCACGGGGAGTGTAGGGAACCAAAAATAAGCCTCTGATAGCATTCACCAGGCCACCCCGACATGTTGGAATATTTGGTTCAGTCCCACAAGCTTCTGTTTGCAAACTACAGCCTCTGGCAACCCTACATTGACTCAGACTGCACTATTTCATGCATTTACAAATAATAGAACATTGAGATAAATGGATGGAAATGGAGAAAACCACGAGAGGATTTCTTAGAGGGCCCTAACATGGAGGTCATGGATCTAACAAGGCATCTCTAGGTGCCACAGAGATTGAGAAATCACCTGTCGAAGATATGTCGTGTTCATGCCTTATGGCTCTTAAGTGACTATGCCCGAACGAGGTAGTCCGAAAGCATGGGGAGCGTAGATAACCAAAAAAAATCCTCCAATAGATTTCAATTATCCACCCCAATGTTTTGGCGTAGTTGGTTTGGTCCCACAAGCTTCCATTTGCAAACTACAGCGTCTGACAGCCCTACACTGACTTAGACTGCAATATTTTACATGTTTGCAAACAATAGCATAGCGAGAGAACCGTATGGAGATGGAAAAAACTGCGAGAGGATTTTGTAGAAGGCCCTAACATGGAGGTCTGGGATCTAATGAGACATATCTAGGTGCCATGGTGTCTGAGAAATCACCCATCAAAGATATGGCGTGTTTGGGCCTTAGCGCTCTTAAGGGACTACGCCTGGATGAGGTAGCCCGAAAGCACAGGGAGTGTAGGGAACCAAAATGAAGCCTCCACTAGCATTTAATAGGCCACCTCAACATGTTGGTGTAGTTGGTTCGGTCACATGAGCTTTTGTTTGCAAGCTATAGCCTCTGGCAACCCTACACTGAATCGTACTGCACTATTTTGTGTGTTTGCAAACAATAGCATAGTGAGAGAACCAGATGGATATGGAGAAAACCGCAAGATGATTTCATAGAGGGCCCTGACATAGAGGTCTTAGATTTAATGATATGTCTCTAGGTGCTATGGAGTCTAAGAAATCACCTGTTGAAGATATGGCGTGTTTGGGATTCGAGGCTCATAAGGGACTACGCCCGAACGAGCCAGCTCGAAAGCACGGGGAGTGTAGGTAACCAAAAAAAATCCTCCACTAGCATTCACATCACAACCTTGACCTGTTGGTGTAGTTTTTTCAGTCCCACGAGCTTGTGTTTGCAAACTACAGCCTCTAGCAGCCCTATACTAGCTCAGACTGCACTATTTCACATGTTTCATAACAATAGCACAACGAGAGAACTGAATGGAGATGGAGAAAACCACAAGAATATTTCGTAGAGGGCCCCAATGTGGAGGCCTCGGATCTAACGAGACCTCTCTAAGTTCCATGAAGTCTGAGAAATCACTTGTCAAAGATATGGCATGTTTAGGCCTCAGGGCTCTTAAGGGACTACGCCGAACGAGGTAGCCTAAAAGCATGGGGAGCATGGGGAACCAAAAAAAATACTCTAATAGTGTTCACTAGCCACCCCGATGTTTTGGCGTAGTTGGTTTGGTCCCACGAGCTTCCGTTTGCAAACTACAGCATCTGACAACCCTACACTAACTCAGACTACACTATTTCACGCATTTGCAAACAATAACACAACGAGAGAACCAGATGGAGATGGAGAAAACCATGAGAATATTTTGTAGAGGGTTTCAACGTGGAGGTCTCAGATCTAATGAGACATCTCTAGGACCCACAAATTCTGATAAATCACCCGTTAAAGATATGGAGTGTTTGGGTTGGAGGGCTCTTAAGCGACAACACCCAGATGAGGTACCCCGAAAGCACGGGGAGCGTAGGGAACCAAAAATAAGCCTCCACTAGCATTCACCTGGCCACCCTAACATGTTGGCATAGTTGGTTTGGTCCCACAAGATTCTATTTGCAAACTATAGCCTTTGACAACCCTACACTGACTTAGACTGCACTATTTCACACGTTTGCAAACAATAGCATAGCGAGAGAACCCGATGGATATGGAGAAAACCACGAGATAATTTTGTAGAGGGCCTTGATATGGAGGTCTCAGATCTAACGAGATGTCTCTAAATGCCAAGGAGTTTGAGAAATCACCCGTTGAAGATATGGCGTGTTTGGGTCTTGGGGCTCTTAAGCGACTACGCCCGGACGAGGTAGCCCAAAAGCACGGGGAGCATAGGGAACCAAAACAAAGCCTCCACTAGCATTCACCTCACAACCCTGATGTGTTGGCGCAGTTGATTTGGTCCCACAAGCTTCCGTTTGCAAACTACAACCTTTGGAAGCCCTACACTGACTCAAACTACACTATTTTGCACGTTTGCAAACAAGTGGAAAATGAGAGAACCAGATAGATATGAATAAAACCGCAAGAGGCTTTCGTAGGGCCCTGAAAATGTTTGCATGTTAGTAGTGAAGAGATTCAAACATTAATTGAATGAATATAGAAATCTAACCTAAATAGTTAGAGTAATAAACTAAATCAACATTCTATTTCTCACATATAAAATTAATTTATTCCTTCAAAAACGAAACTATGGGTAAATTCTCAATCAAAAAAAAAATTACAATTATAAACGAGTTTCAAGATCAATTATCAATACTTCATTGCAGTTTTTCTTGCCTATATGCTACTTTTGGAACTACCTGGTTTGATTTGTGAAGTTGAAGCAGCCGGGATTAATAAAAATAATCATCTTGGCATGTTGTCCTTAATATTATCCATGATTCTATCAACAACATCACATAGATCTTCCATTCAAGTTAAGTTGTGACCCTTCTATGCTTCCCATTTTTCCTTTTCTTCTCGTCGTATGTTCTCTTTAAGTTCTTCAAGTTGTTTTTGGGTAATCAAATTGACTCTTTATGACTTTCAAGGGTCATTTCTTCTTGAATCATAGTGACATATTCACCTAATTGTTTTTCTTCACAATGTTCATTGTCATATAAAGTTGAATACTGAATATTTATATGTTCTTTGGCTTATCTTTGGGCACAAACAACCTTTTGTAATGTCCAAAAAAATTCAGGCTCTTCATTCTCTGTTTGATTGAAGATATTCATTCTTTCAAAATGAATAGTTGGAACATTGGTGGTCTCCCCTACAAAACTAAGTTCATAGTCTACATAGTTGCATCCCGTGGAAAAATTATTGAACATTGGTGGTTTCCTCCACCATTGCTTTCGGGCTACCTTGTCTAAGCGGAGTACCTTAAGAGCCCTAAGGCCTAAACACACCATATATTCGACGGGTGATTTCTTGAACTCAATGGCACCTAAAGATGTCTCATTAGATATGAGACCTCCACATTGGGTCCCTTTATAAAATCCTCACGCAGTTTTCTCCATCTCCATCCAGTTCTCTCGATATGCTATTGTTTGTAAACGCACGAAATAGTGCAGTCTAAGTCAGTGTAGGGCTGCCAAAGGCTATAGTTTGAAAATGGAAACTCATGGGACTAAACCAACTACACCACCATGTTGGGATGGCCAGATGAATGCTAATGGAGGCTTCATTATGTTCCATAGGCTCCCCGTGCTTTCATCCTACCTCGTCTGGGCATAATCGCTTAAGAGCCCTGAGGCCCAAACACACCATATCTTCGACGGGTGATTTCTCAGACTTCGTGGCACCTAGAGATGTCTCGTTAGATCCAAGACCTCCATGTCAGGACCCTCTACAAAATTATCTCGTGGTTTTCTCCATCTACATCTAGTTCTCTCGATGTGCTATTGTTTGCGAACGCGTGAAATAGTGTTGTCTAAGTTAGTGTAGGGATGTCAGAGGCTGTAGTTTGCAAACGGAAGCTCATGGGACCAAACCAACTACGCTAACACGTTGGGGTGGCTTGGTGAATGCTATTTGAGACTTCATTTTGGTTCCCTACACTCCTCATGCTTTAAAGCTACCTCATCTGAGCGTAGTCGCTTAAGAGCCTTGAGGCCCAAACACGCCATATCTTCGATGTGTGATTTCTCGGAATCCGTGGCACTTAGAGATGTCTCGTCACATCCGAGACCTCCATGTCAGGGCCCTCTACAAAATACTCTCGTATTTTTCTCCATATCCATTTGGTTCTCTCATTGTGCTATTGTTTGAAAACACACGAAATAGTGTGGTCTAAGTCAATGTAGAGCTGCCAGAGGCTGTAGTTTGCAAACGGAAGCTCGTAAGACCAAACAAACTATGACAACACATTAAGGTGGCCAAGTGAATGCTATTTTAGGATTCGTTTTGGTTCCCCATGCTCCATGTGCTTTGGGCTACCTTGTCTGGCAGTAGTCGCGTAAGAGCCCTTTGGCCCAAACACGCTATATCTTCGACGGGTGATTTCTCAGACTGCCATTTCTCAAATGGGCTATTGTTAGGAACTATAATTTGTTAGTGCTCACATTTGTATGGATTGAATAATATTTGTAATATATTATTATTATATGAGTTTATAACTCAATAATAATAATATACAGTGTGTTAGTTTTAAGATATAATCTCACGTATATTGTATTTTGTTAGAGTTGTTGAGTAGTTTGAAACAACTCATGTATTTTGGGTAGAGCGTTTCTAGCTCCCCTATTTTGTAGGATTCATATTGCCTATAAAATAGACAATTCTTTCCATATGGGAATATATTGTGAAGATTATCAGTGTAATTTTGCTATACAATTTGTTCTAATCTCACATCTAGTATCTGAACAAGCTTGTCAAGGCTTGGAATGGAAGTTTAATTTCTTTGTAGGGGCAATCTCAAATTTTTATTCTTGCCCTGAATGCATGTGTAACTTCTCAATTCAGAGTGATTTTGTGTATGAACAGTTTATTGAGAGCATATTAGAATTTTCAGGTAATTGTTTTTCTTTTCGAGAGTATCGTGAGTGGCTGGAGGACGTTGGAAGGAGAACAATTGTATATAGTACATCAAATTTTTTTATTTCTCTAATTTCATCTTGGTAGCATCTCCAAGTTCATATCTGAATGCATAAAGGCACGGATTCCTAAAGGAAAAGGAGTGTCTGTTTTTTTTCTCAGGACTGTTTTGGCAGTTTGAGAGAGATTAATTTGCTATCCCCTCCAAATAGCTATCAGATCTTGCTTTGGATTGAGGAGTATGTTTTAATCTTAGATCTACAATAGACTCAAGTTTGAGTCATTTTCATAGTGAACACTCTGATCTCGATTTTAGTTAGCACGCCTCATCTTCAATTCGTTTCTCTCTGCATGGTATTTACTTCAAAAATAATTTGCATTGGCGAGATAACATTCAGAAGCACATGTCTGCATGGTGCATGGTGATTTAACAACATAGCTTGAAGCCATTCTCTAAACTACCTTCTCATAGAATTTCCTTCACTGGAGAAAAATGTTCAAAACCACTATTTTGAAAGTTCGTGTTATTACCTGGGAAAGGTACGACGAGAATTTTAATGCCATTTTCCAAGTGTGTGTCATAGTTTTAATTAAAAATAGTCAATATGGTAATGTCTTATTGGCAAATATGATCTTTATGTTAAATAGAGGCCACATGTTCTTGGTCCTTTTTTTAATACAAAAAGGTGTGTCATAGTTTTATATGTTAGGCGGTCTATTGTATTTGTTTAAAAAGTTTAGTGTATTTTTTATTTGTCTACATCTATTGTCAAAAGAGGAGTCATTGAATATACTAGTAATTATTATCGTATAACTGTGACTCCATTAGCTGAAGCCATTTGTTTGGTCATTCTTTAGGAGTATAAATGGGTGAAGTCACTTGTCATTAAAACTAGTCATAAGTTGTCAGTTTATATTTTGTTTTCATGAATTATTATTGTAAAAGTCAAGTTTCATTTTAGAAAAATTGAGTAATTATCACTTTGCCTATTGTTTTGTTTCAAATAGTATGTTTAGGTGAGTAATAGGTTATTGAGTCCATTGGTTTGTGTCATTATAAAACGTCAAAAATTGAGTCATAGGAAAAGTCTGAAAAATAAAATAAAAAATTGCCCGCATTTCAATTTTGGACGCATTTTCGCTTGTACGCGACGTCCAAATTATTGAAGGTATTTTGAGCTTCATGATCACATCTAGCTGAACTAGCAGCATGATACTGGAGGTAGGAGGAATCAGAGGTTGGAGGTAATTCAACGACCTCTTGTCAGTTGCCAACGACGGGGCCGCATACCATCTTTGGTGACATGTGTGTGTGTGCAGTTTGATTTTAGTGCTTCCAGTGTGGTACAGTTTGTAGTTTTCAATAAGTGGAAATTTCACATTGAGGGGGGGAACATGATCCAATGTTCCATTTCCATTATGTCAGATTTTTCTATGTATGTACGAGAAACTGATTTCAACAAAATTTCCTATGTTATTCCCTGCAGTGAGATGTGATGAGAGCTGAGAATAGTACTTGGCATATCATGATGTGGTTGTAGGTAAACCACTTGAAAACTTTCATTTGTGGTTTGTGGTAAACCAATAGAAAAACCACCATTCTTGGTTGTTGGTAATCCATTCGCAAAACCATCACTTTGTGGTTTGTGGTAAACCAATTGCAAAACCACCATTCTCGGTTTGTGGTCAACCGTTTACAAAACCATCACTGAGGTTTGTGATTATCCTGTGAAAATCACCAGATCATGAGTAGGTGCAAGTACAAAGGCAGGTTTTTCCCATGTTCGCACCATGGGGGGGAATGTTAGGAAATATAATTTGTTAGTTCTCGTATTTGTATGGATTGAATAATATTTGTAATATATTATTATTATATGAGTTTATAACTCAATAATAATAATATACATTGTGTTAGTTGTAAGATATAATCTCACGTATATTGTATTTGTTAGAGTTGTTGAGTAGTTTGAAACAACTCATGTATTTTGGGTAGAGCGTTTCTAGCTCCCCTATTTTGTAGGATTCATATTGCCTATAAATTAGGCAATCCTTTCCATATTGAATATATTGTGAAGATTATCAGTGCAATTTTTCTCTGTAATTTGTTCTGATCTCATAGTGTTATTGTTTGAAAACACATGAAATAGTGTTGTCTGAGTCAGTGTAGGGCTGCCAGAGGTTGTAGTTTGCAAACGGAAGCTCGTAAGACCGAACCAACTACACCAACACGTCAAGGTGGAAAGGTGAATGCTAGTGGAGGCTTCATTTTGGTTCCCCACATTCCTCATATCTTGGGGCTACCTCATCTGGGAGTAGTCACTTAAGAGCCATGAGGCCTAAACACGCCATATCTTCAACTAGTTATTTCTCAGACTCTGTGGTACTTAAAGACATCTCGTCAGATCCGAGACCTCCACCTCGGGGCCCTCTAAGAAATCGTCTCATGGTTTTCTCCATCTCCATTTAGAATGAATTAGTGTGTGGTTATCCATTGCCAATCACTTGAATCATATAGGTGGTTCATACAATATAGGTGGTGAAATGAGAATTTTAATAAGATATTTGTACAATATAGGTGGTGAGATGAGAATTTATGTTTGTTTTTACTTTATAATATTTAATTTATCTTAGCTTCACTTGGCTTCGAGAATAATAAATTCTCTACTAACAGTGCCAACCATGTGAAGGTGGAAGTTTTTTGGGCACCATTAACCTACATAAACATGTTAGTAAGCAATTAAATAGAATTTTAAATCATACAAAATTTAAACAAAATCATTTAAGTAAATATTCAAATTAAATTCATGAAGAACATACCTTTTCAAATTCAATCCAATGAACCAAAAGGATCAACTCTATTCTTGACAGTAGCAAGAATTGCTTCATGATCTGATTCACGAACCTTCCACAGATTTTTGTTTGATGGCCGAACTTGATATTTGATAAATTTAATATTTGTTGCAAGGACAAAATGTGAATAGTGAAGTATCTTCCGATTTACTTCATAGTCTTCAAACAACCAAATGTTTGATTTTTTGATAGGATATTGTTGAAACCAAGTTCCAATGACTACCACTGATCCAATGGGATACTCAAGTTCTTCACCATCAATGACTATGGACATCAATTTTTTTCCCCTCTACACAATGAGATAAGAAGTAGTATGTTCCCTCTTCATTAAATTACATCAGAGTAACTACAAAAATGTTCCCTATGTATCGCAAAGTAAAAATTTTCAGTAAATTTATAAATAAATTAAGAGTTGACCATTTAATAATTTATAAATCTAAAACATGGCATGTACATATATGTATGTACCTTTTTGCATTAAATCAAAGACTTGGTTAAAGTCAGGTGATGTTGTCATTTGATCTAAAGACCCTGTAAGTAGTAATGCTTGTGGAACTTGATGTGTGTAGAGCGGAATTAGAGGTCTACACATCCATTCATCCACCCATTGTTGTGACTCACATTCATTCCATGCAAAATCAATGCATTATATACAAAAACATGTCATGCGCCTAGTATAAATATTCCAAGCATTTACATTTGAACTACGGAATGAGTGCATATCACTTGATCCTACAACTATCATACAATATTCAAAGTTTGCAGATGTTGTTCCTCTATCAACCAAAAATATCTACAAACCATTGATCTCTCTTGAGATTCATGGCCCATATTCTTAACACACCAATCAATAATGTTTTTTGCATATGTAAATTTAACACCATCCTTAAACTTTAACTCTTCTCTTGCAAGTGCTCTTTTCACCCATGATCCTACACTGGATCATGCTCTCCTTTTCCATGACCTGCCTCAGTAAAACTCCAGATATGGTGTACATTTGTTTCTTTGTGCATCTTTCTTAGCCAATAAAATATCTGTGTGTTTTTGAATTGTGATGTGCAATTGGCTAACCAAATGTAATGTTGATCGAAACTAATGTTTCTCTCATTCAATTTCACATAAAACACTTGGAAACAACCTTTTACATATTCTGTAGAATGTGTCTGATCATCATTGATATATAAATGATACTCTCTTAATATTTTTTGATCTTTCTTAGTACTTTCAAGAGAGTGCATGAATGTTATATGCATGAAAATAGAAATATGCACTGAGTTATAATATTGAGACTGAACCTCCATTTTTGGCTGCAATGTTTAATTCTATGCAAAGTCAACTACTGAAACAATAGTACCAAGTGGGAATGTGTCCTTGATTAACTTGAAATTTTCATCCAACCATTGATCTCTATGTGTGTGCCCTGCATACTCATAAAAAATTTCCTCTCTGAATTTGACCATATATTCTGGTACAGGTAATTGTTTTCTTACAAGCTCACACCTCTTATATTATTTTCCATATTTTAATTGGTATGCCACCAATTTATATTTGTTCAAATCAGCCAATTCTTTTCTTATTGAATATGTACTCTCCTCGCGGATACGACTTTTTAGATTTTGCAAGCTACCACATACATTGCACATTCTATCCAAACATGCTTTGTTATAAAAAAAATTGTCTTGTTGATTTTTCACCAAATATTGTCAGAATAAATTCCCTTTAATATTTTTGTGGGACATTTATTCCACACTCCTACAACATGATCATGTCAGTATGCAAAACATGACGTATTAGACAAAAAAACATCATAATACGTTGAAAATTCGACATGATGCCTGCAACAACAAGTGGTACGTGAGTGATTGATTTTCACATAAAAGGTTTTGCTCGTTTTAAAGAATCTTTGGCTAATGTTAATTTGTGGATTTTCATTTTTAAACTTAGAGAACAATTCTGTTTGAATCATATCTAAGAAATTTTTTACACATGATTCACAATTACAAGAACCTATTCTTCTTTTTACTATATCTCTTCTATTCGGTGACACCCTTGTGTTCTCATTCCAAAATTTTACAATTAATTCTTTTATAATATCAGATGTATTCTTGTCTTTTCATGGAATTCTGGTAGAGAAATCCCAATATTCAGTGTTATTGACTAACTCAAGACATTTACGTCTCTCTATTGCTTTCATTAGTGTTTTTCTGTTTAGCTTCAAAGCACTGCTTGTTTTTATAATCAAGTGTTTATTAACTATTTTATCACTTACTATACAATTAGTTAGTGCACGCCATGTAGCATTACTATCTTTGGTGCGTCCTTTGCCACCTACAGTTTGGTATGCTTTATGTATGTTTTCAATAATTGACGCATTTTGATCAACAACATTAGATGTTCTTAACCCCAGGGTCTTCATTATAAGTCTCATCTTAATTAATTTCATCAATGAAATAAATAATCGACATCTTTGTGTGTCATTTAAATTCTCAAAATAATTATCCCAAATCCCATTAGCTTTTCTTCTCACATTTCTTTTAGACATTTTGTTAGGCATAGGTTTTATAATGTTTTCATCAATTTCAATTAAGTGAATTGGTTTTCTTTGCAAAATGGAAGGAGGTGTTCTTAGAGGTGAAGATTCATTTACAAGGTTAATTTCTTCATTCAGTGTTTTCATACAATTTTCGGGGTTAACCTTTGGATTCTCAAGTAAGGCTTCAACAATTGGATTCATATCAATTTCTTCATCCATACCAACATTATCATTCAATTCACTATCATTATTCATTGAAAAATCATTATTCTCTAAATTTTCATAATGTATTTCATCCTCATTTTCTAATACATTAGCTACATTTGATATAACGGATGTACCTTACCCTGCTTGAATTTTTTGCATTCTCTTCAATTTCTTTATTCTCTTCTTTTCCAATTTCTCTAGTGTCTTGTTCTTGACTTTCCTCTTGTCCTTAACTTGACATTTATCGCCCATGATTAGAAAAAATCAGCTAGTGGGGTAGGGGAAAAAATGAACTACTAAAAAATCATGCAAGAATGTAGAAAAAATTGCAGACAAAACAAAATGTTTTTAAAATTCCCATTTAAGAGATGAAAGGGACGTTGCTGGGCCACAATATATAAAGCAAAGAAAAACACGTACATGTTATGTAACGCGTACGTGTTATAACGTGTATGCGTTTTACGTTTTCTCTTTTCCCAAGCCATGCCTCAAGGCTTAGGATCCGGTTTGGATCCCCAAGCCTAAGGCATGGACCTATACAAACACAACACACATTGTGTTTTTGCAAGAAAATGTAAAAATTTCACTTCCTCTATGATAAATCAAAATAAAAAAATCACTCCATTTTCAAAAAATTTATACCATGACGTAGAGTAGATTTTCTTCTTTCTAAAAATATAATTTTTCAAATTTTCTGACTAATATAAGGTTTCCATATTATTTATTTTCTAACTATGCATTTTTATAGCTATTTTATTGAAGTGTAAATATGTATATCTTTCATTGTGTATATTTTTTTTGGGTGATCAAATTTTTTTTAAAAATTATACTTGCCCAAACTAGGCATGATTCTATACATATTCACAAAAAAAATCAATATTTTTTGAGGTAGTTAGTGGGGGGCACGGTCGGAGCTCCCTTATTTTTCAAAACATAAAATTTTTGTACTAGAAAAATCATAAATAAACAAATATTCGCTAAAAAAATATATTAAAAAATGGATCCCCAATTAGATGCTCCTAGCTATCTTTCTACCCAAGGGTTTTCAAAAATACTAAATGGTGCTCAAAAATGGGTGGGGGGCACGAAAGTCACTCTATTATGTTTTTTAACAAAAAAATGGAGCATTTGTTGGTATTTTATTTGTTTGACCCACTTACTTATCCGTTTTTAATAAAATTTAGTAGTTTAGAAACTAGACTCAAAATGCTACGATTTATATTTCTACAACATCTTCCAATTTTGAGTGTAACTATTTCGAAAAACTTGTACAAGTTGAAGTTTTTTTTTTCCAGAAAAATGCATTCACTTAAGACCCCCTTTTGGCCCCCCAACTTGGTGCACTTACCCAAAACAGATAATTTCATTGGTCTATTTGAATTTTTAGTTCTACTTATAGTCACAATTTTCTTTCAATCAAATCTCCTTCAAAATTTGAATCCAAACTTTCACTATTTCAATTTGAACACAAACTAATTGTCCTTGATCCACCCTAGTTCACTTTGATCATTCTACGACTTCATTTGGCATCTTTGATTGTTTCCTTCATATCATGGCTTCCCCTTTTATCCTTCGGATTTTCCCATATTTATGTGGATTTTAGTTATCCGCGACATCTCTATGGATTATGTAGATTTTTAAACTTTTGATGGCTTCCTCCTTGTTTTCTACCTTCAGCGGCTTTTCTCCTTTTCTAGTTCTTCACGAATTTCCTTCTGTCTGTGGAAATTTTATGTACTTAGTGGCTTTTCTGTTTATCATCAATTTTGCATCTTTTCCCTTTTTATGCGGCATTCTCCAAATCTTCATATCCACGGATTTACGTTCTTCACTCTGCGGCACTCATCTTCCTTTAGTGATTTCTACAAGAAATTTCCTTTAGTTTGTGGTTCCTTCCTTGAGCTTCTTTACTCCGCGGCTCTCTATGTACTTTTCAGCTTACACCTTATATCTAATGCTTCACAAATGTTGTCTAAGTCCTTTAGAACTTGTCTTTGATCAACTCAAAGCATTATTGAGTTGTCATTATCAATCAACCTTCATCTACTTCACATGCTCACTTTACCAATTGAACCCTTTTGTCATCAAGGAGACTTGATATCAACTCATCGATCTTGACATCAATGACAACACATATAAAAAAGACAAATGTTTAACAAACTGTCAGAGGGAAAAAAAGAAGAACAAAACGGTTCAAGAAAAAGGAGACTGGTAACAATGGCTCTAAAAATCTAGTTGTTAAGGAACATACTCTTGGTCCACATCACACCTCAGAGCTAGTTTATGAAGATTTTCTAGTTTATTTACCTAAGTTCTCTAGCACACCCAAAGCATCTATAGTTCTTAAGGACCTTTCAAACTCCATCCAGATCTCCTCAACACTTTTGACTTCCAAGCTACTCTTGACAACCAATTCACAGGGCCCATCTAAAAGGGCCTAAAAACATTCTCAACACCCCATGGAAAGTCATGAGCATATCCCTATACACATTGTGGAGTCAACAGTAGAGGAATATAACATTGAGTATGTTCAACAAAGGAAAGTTGATTTACAGGTTTTTTTTAAGCATAATAATGCTCAATTCATGTAAAACTAATTTGATGCCTTGGATGACTTGGATGCTGACGGTATGGCCCTCAGCCTACATTTGTCATGAATTGCATGTCATGTAATGTGAGGGGTCCTACTAAGTCAACTCGCAACTATATTGTTTGAGATGATCGCTAAAGGATTGAAAACTGGGATGTTTTGTGTTTTCATGAAGTTAAGGTTATAGGTTTTCAATTGCCAATGGTTTCTAAAGCCATTTGGCCTAAAAGCTTGGCTTTTACCATTCGTCATGATGGAGGATCTGGGGGTTTAATTTTAATTTTTCTCCCCTAAATAACATCCCTTCTCTATGGATCATGTCATAGACCCCACCATTAAAGTCATCTAGTCTCTTTTTAATATTGAAATCCACCCTTTTGGTTTCATCAACATCTATGCTTTGAATGATGCGTTAGAAAGGGTTGATCTTTGGAATTGGATAGCCAATGACTTATGCTTATTGGGTCATTTGCGGTGACTTTAATATGGTTGAGTTTCCCATGGATAAATTCAAACACGTTCATATGCGATGGATAGGTGGAAAAGGGGAGGTTTGGTATTACATGCGTAGTGAATTCAGGTTTTATGACCAAAATGCCTCACGTCAACCCAGCTCTGAAACCTATTTCACTTGGTCCAATATCTGAGGTGGGTCAGATCAGGTTCTTAAATGAATAAACAAGGTCATGTTGTCCACTCAATATTTTTTTCATTTTTACAACATGCATTCCTTTCCCATGGAAGTGATGTGAGGTTTTTCTCCTTTCTGAACACTTTCCCATCAGATTTCATATCAATTGGCAAGCCAAGAGACCCTTTAGTCATAAAAACCAGTTTTTTATAAATACATCCTTGATGGTGGACATACCCACACTTAATCATATCAAGAAAATGTGGAACTAGACTCAATGGTGGGCAGATGTGATGACTAGGAATGTTAGATTCCTTAGAATATATAGGCAACAACTGGCCAATATTTAGCATCACTCCTATTCCACCATCTCTTTCATTCTTATTCGGGCGGTTGTGGCACTTAAAGGAAATCCCCTATAACTCGAGGTAGTCAAGCTTAGGTAGAAAATACAAATTACAGACAACTATAATTCTCAAGGTGCATAGATCTGTGCTCACCTTCACTGGCTTAAGGTTGGGGATTAGGTTTTGAAGGATTTTTTCAATCACTTAAATCCAAACATTCCTTTCATCAAATTTCAGCCATCCATGATGGAAAACCCATCTAATGGATCCTCAACTTATGTTACAAGCCTTTATTAATCACTACAAGAAAGTTTTCCAAGCTCAATCTCCTTCATCAGAATGACAAGTTGTCTTAAATCAATCTTTGGCCACTGTGTCATGTAAAGTTTCTCCAGCACAAAAAATTAACTATGATCACCTAATTCACTGGAGGATTTACAGGAAGTGGTCATGCAAATGGCCAATGACAAGGCACCCATATGTGATGTCTTTCCCGACAAATTCCATAGATAGCATTGGGATACATTTGGTCCAAACATTCATTAGGTTTATATGGAGGGGTTCCATTCTAAGTATCTTGTCCATCATATCAATAAATGGAATATAAAGTTAATCTCTAATCCTGGAGATCTCGAGCTGATAAGTAATTGGCATCCCATCACTTTTCTTAATGTGTCCTAAAAATTCATAGCCAAAGCCCTTGCCATTTGGATACGACACATTCTTTCTGCCTTTGTTTAGATGGAACAAATTGGTTTCATTTAAGGGCAGTATATCCTTAACAATATCATTGTGTTATGAGAAGACATGGAATGGGAACGTAGGTCAAACTAAGAACCCTCTTCATTCTTGTTATGCTCTAATCCCTGGGCTTTGGTCCCAATTTCATGTAGTTTGTAAATATACTCTTTGCACATGATTTTGCCGATATCTCCATTAATAAGAAAATTTCGGCACCTTTTTGTCTTTTCAGATCCATTCGGAATGGATGCATATTGGCTCCCACCCTCTATGTCCTTGTAGTTGATCGATTTTCTTAACTACTAGCAAAATCTCAATCCCAGGGGCTATTCAGGGGCATTGTCTTTTCCTCTACTGATGGCTCCCAACTTCTTAATGTTCATTTCATGGATGAATCCTTAATTACACTCATTGAAGATTAAAATGACATTAACAATGCTATGCATTTCCTTGAAACTTTATGTTTATTCTCTAGCTCTTCCATTCAATAGCGTAAAACGTAATGTTATAGACAGTGCTTCCTCCATGCACCCTCTAGTTGGCTATGTACAATTGGAAGATGATCGACCATGGAGAAATATTTAAATTTATTTGTATTCCCTTTTTCTTTCAAGCTTCTCCTGCAAAGATTTGGTAGTATGTCATTTTGTATGTGGCTTAAAAATTTGAAACAATGGACTACTGAGTTGATGTCCTTAGCGAGTAAATTTCAAATATTCTCCAAAGTTATTTAAGTCATGCATGTGTATTCCTCCTTCTGTTGGGTCCCTTTCAAGAAGTCTGTGAAAAATATAGAAAAAATTCTCAAAGATTTCCTCTGGACCAATGCTTCCAAAAGAAGTGATTTCCACATAATTGCATCACAAATCTGATACCTTCTCATAGATTAAGGTTGTTTAGGTCTCATTGACATTCTGTGTCAATGGAAAGTGCTCTACGATAAATGGATAATCCAAAGCACAGAAGGGAAAGAAATTTTATCCTATTAAATGACATTTCAGAAGGCTCCCCTTATGGTAATACTTCTTGGAAAAGCATTGGTTTTTCCAATCTTCACATTGCTCCTATTCAAGTCAAAGTGGTTGAAAATTTTGTTGTCAAAAGTATTTGTAAAGTATAGGAACAAATCAAGCCATGGCTCCTTATGAATGGAAATGACTTCAGTGATGGAATTTTGTTTAATTACCACTCTCTGTGGTGGTCTCCTATCATTCAATGCCAAGATCTTTGTCTGGCCGAGGTACATTATATCCCTACACTCCACCTTTTCAAGCAAGGCATTCACACCATCTAAGACCTCTTTTTCAAAGAACCCAATCTTGGCTACCTTGGCAAGATCTCAAATCTCAATTCAAATTTGATCTTCTAGATCGATCTCTCATAAATGAAATCATTTCCTTCATGTCGTATCACATGATCCAAAAGATTTCTATTCTTTCTTCTTATCCCTGGTCGATGGACTGGACGTGGTATGTGGAAACCCCATTCTGGAATTACTTGGTTGGCTGAGGTTATTCCTGGCTCTCACCTCATTTTCCCATTGTGGGAAAGCTCAATTCCTAATGGGGAGTTCAATCCTCACCATCAATCTAGAAAAGGAAATTTGATATTGTTTGGTCCGCCTGTGTGGAACCCAAAATTTCTCACTTTTTATGATGTGTTCTCTCCCAAGACCTTCCACATGGTGCCCATCTAGTTCACCTAGGAGTTTCTACCCCCAAATTTCCCTTTTGTGGTCATCTGGAAACCTTATCTCACCTTTTCTGGTATTTTTTCATAGGCCAAAAGGGTTGGAATTGGATTCATTCTTTCTTCCTCCCCTTTTGAGCTGTGTGTTTTACTTGGTAGCATGTTCTTTTAGGAGACAATCCTCGAATGCCCCATAATTTTTCCCATATTTTGCATTATTTCAAAGGGGAAATCTTATTTTGTCTTGGAAAGAATTTAATTCTTGTTTATTTGCTAATGTTAAAGATGATTAACAATTCTCTATTTATAAAAAAAAATTGGTTATCGTGAATGTGTTGTTATAGATTAAACTTCAAGCCAACTAATTAGAAATCAAGGTAGAGCATCTAAAAATGATCCTTATTCATTGGGGTGACACCCATTATAATGTTTCTCATGAATTGCTACCCCCCTCTCGCCACTCCTCACTGTAATTCGATGCTAGCGGGCGTCCTAGAGGTGGTGGCTATCGGAGCCACACACAAAGTCATTCCTTTAACTGAGCCTATCAGTCTCCCCACATCTAGCCTCCATGGAGGAGCTTCTTCCCTATGCCTTCATCCCACCACTGGGTTTTGATGCCCCCCACCACCTAGACATCTCTTCTAGGCCTCACTGACAGCACCCGAGTAGCACACTCAGGATATTTGGAGCCTTCTGCCTCTTCCTGAAAAGTTTCCCAGGTTTTCTCTCACCATCTCACCCTCTTAGGCCACTACTAAAGATACTGAAGATGGAAGCCATCCCAGATCTGGTTAGGACGTGCCAGATAATGGCAAAGACCTTCCTGGCTATGGCTGGCCTGATAAAGATTCACCCGCTACAGGACAGCAATTCGCAATGGTGGATTTACTTCTCTAATTTTTCTACTCTCTGATGTTATGTAATCAGTTGTGTTCATAGACTTTGTTGTTACCTAGCTTGATTTTGAGTTTTTGGGGTGTTCTTCCATACCATCTATTTTTTTGTGAATTATCTTGTATCATTTTACTTGTTAATAGAATATAAGATCTTATTCATTAAAAATAGTTCTTACACTCTAACTAGCAATTGCATATGAGTTGGAAGGTACATGAGAAGGAATGTCAGATGTAAAGTTAAATTGGAAATTCATTTTGATATGGTGGTTGGAAATTTTCACAAAAGAATATGTAAAGTGGTATGATAAATATCTAACCATATAAATGAACGAAAAAATTAGAGAATATACCAATTTTGAAACATAATCATGAATATGTAATTCAATCCCAAATGAAAGACCTAATATAAGCAATATATAATACTATTACTATAAACAAAATAAGAATACAAAATGAATAAAAAGGAACCATCATTTTTGTTTTTTTCCTTTTCTTCACCTCCCCATCTTATAATCTCGTTCATGCACAAGTTTCTTGAAAACAATTCAATGTGTGATACTTACATAATATCATAAAACAAAACTTTAACAAACTAGTATTGGTCAGTATATAACTATAGCAATGTACATTGCAAATCATGTACCTGATTTTATGAATTCAATATAATGATCTAGATTTTCAAAAAATTAGATTTTTAAGAAACTACATGAAAAAATATGTTTAAAAATTACTTCACATAACATTACTAATAATTTGTAGAAGAACATTACCCTTTGTTTAAAATGATGAAATTGATTTGGGTCTCTCACAACATTTTTTCTTACAATAATGTTAGAGATAAACCTAGTTTCATTATGGTAGTCAACACAAACTCGAAGGTTTTTTACAACTACAATAGTTGTCTTGGGGGTCATGTTTAACACAATTACCAACTTCTAACCATGTGGAAAGAGGAATAATTATTTTTCCTCCTTGTCCACATGACTCAATACATGTATTCAATCTGAAAAATATAATATTTCCATCATCTCCTAAGATAATTTCTCTGACTTTGCATAGATCTTCAATGCCTTTGGATTTGATTTGTCTCTTACACAAAAATCCTAAATCATTTCATACACATTAATCTAACTACATCTATATATGTTTTTAAATGCTCAATATTTCATCAATATCCTTACTATTTACACTTCACCCCACCTACACACTTCTACATATTTTTTTCCATAATAACTTAAGCCATTACAACATTTTGAGAATCCAACTAAAAAAAATGCTATAATACTTGTAACCTCGTAATGTTATTTTCTCTAAAAGCACCAAGAAAACACATCCACACAACCACAATTTTTTTAATTGGCATGTTTATCATATATTTTGTAACACCTCCTTATTACACTTCAACAAACTAAGGGATATTTTTTATATCAACTCATTAATTACAATTAATGCCTTCATTGAATTTAACACACAACAATTAAATCCCAGTATACAAGAGTTATAAATCCCTTATGTTATCTTATACAGAAATGAGTAGTATCATTTACAGCAACCATTGAATTATTCCAACATTAGTTAAGGTTTAAAATCCAACTAGACAACCTATGATAACCATGTGCAACTATAAGGGTTCAAATCTTACTCAATCCCCTTTTAATGTTCTACGCAAGCCAATATAACCAATATATCATTTAGTTAGGCATTATTAAAGGTACATAGAACTATGATATCTTCTTGGTGTCATCCTTGCACTTACGAAATAGTTTAAAAGGAGCGGTAATGGAAAATGCAATTATTCATTTACACTAATATGTGCATAGTTTTTGGCATTACGCTAACAAGCCTGGTTTCTTGACTACACATAAGCCACATGAAAATTGTTTCTACATTCACCACATAATCATCTCGTTCACAGTATCAAGATATTTTTCTTTCTAAATGAAGAAAAATATTTTCACTCTAAAAGCATGCCAAACTTGGGTGAAAACTATGGTTAATCCTGACCAATCCCCCAACAGAATGTTCTGCTAGAGAAATGGTTCATGCCAAAAAGGCTGAAAGAATGCAAGAAACCAACCCTATATGATTTTATCTTTATGAAAAAACTAGAAAAGGTGTATAATGGTTTCAATTCACACACAAAATAAGAAATGAGGATCTAAAACACCCAATTGAATGAGCCTACAACCAATGTGTAACCTGTGGTAAAGAATACACCATGAAAAATGAGTAAGATTGGGCTCAAGAATAGCATACTAGAAAGGAGTGAATATATGTTTCCAACACCAAGAAGAAGAATGTAACGACCAATGATGATTAAGTTTACCAACCATGGGAATCTTGGGAGATAATAATTCATACCCTTGGTTAGGAAATTAATTGTGAAAATTCATATCTGGAAACCATTTTGCAGTCCTTCGATGATGACTGAGAGGAGAACACCCCAATTTTGTGTGACATATCATTGAGAATAGATTCGATAATGTCTAGAATGTCCTAGTAGGATTATCAATCGCTATTGGCTAATGAAAATTTAACCTTAGATTTTGACCAAGTAAAAAGTCATCTAAGTTGTCGATTATAAATGTCTTGCACCATGTAAATCCCTCATCCAAAAATCTTAAGGGAATGTACCTAAAGAGCCTCTTCAATGGGCACAATGTGGAAGGTAATGACTAGTGACCAAAACATTGAATGAGAATTGATGGAGATAATAAATTTCATTTCATCTTCATTCCATATCAAGCAAGGCTTGACATTTTCCCAAGATTTTTAAATACTTTTAATAGAAAATTAGCAAACCACTTTCACTAGAGATTTAGTGAAGAGTAAGTTCGGGAAATCTAAACCCTTCAAATTCTTGCAACCTTGTGGGTCACCCTCTAAAATACATCCACACCAAATCCATTTATTTTAACTTTCAATGATATGAATAATCAATTTGGCATAGATTGTAGTGCCTTGGTGGCCAACATACGATAAGCTGAGACTCCTAGAATCCTTGGGCTAGAAATAAAATTCCCAAGAAAATCAATGAAAACCTTTGTTGAGCTCTAAGCTAGCCCATAAAGAGTTTTTGAGTGATTTCTCAAGTTTTTTTAAGAATCTTGAGAAGGGTCCTAACATGAAGAGTAGTGCACATGTGTGGCTACAAGGACTTTGTAACAAATTTGAAATTTACTATCCAATGAGAGAGACTTCATGATCTAGTATGAAAGTTTCTTCTCAACTCTATCCACCACATTTCCAGAGCCAAGAGGGGGTTCCTTGGAAGGAAAAAAGGATTCCTAGAAATTGGAAGATTTATCAATATTGAATCCACTTCCATTGGAAGATAGCTAAGCATGGGGGTGAATTCAAAACATAATATCTTTGGTACTACATCTTTCGCCATTTGATGCTTGAAACTGAGGTAAGGCAATAAACATCAAGGCATTACAAGGTTTGTTGAATATTATTCTCATCTTCAGTTAAGGTGAGAAAAGATTCATCTGCAAAGTGTCTATTGACCAGTTGAGTAGGGGTAAACCCCAACAATGAGATTCTTTTCACCAAGCCATATTGAGTGTCATTGATGAGAAGAAAATAAAATATTTTATTCACTAACACATATAGAGCATGAACTAGAGGGAAGTCGTAAAAAATAGAGAAAAAAATATCAAATTGTTTGGAGCGAACTTCATTCAACAAAAGATAGACAGAGGCATCAGAAAAAAAATGGACACAGAAATAATAAATGTAGAACCAAAACCAAGTTCTTTGAGCACGAACAGAATGAAATGCCTTTAAATATTGTCATAGGTTTTCTCAAAATCTATTTTAATAAAAAACATATTTCTGCTAAGACCATCAATCCCATTCCATACCTTCCCACACTACAATAATATTGTCCAAAATGTGTCTACTTCGAATAAACGTTGTTTGTTTTGGACTAACAATTGCAGGTAACAGGTGGTGAATGCATAGAGAAAAGGATTGATTTTGTAATTGAAAGTAATTGTCTTCTAATTATAAATAATTTATGGATCCCCCATCTTCAAAATGAATTTGATGTGGCCCTAGTTAATGAAATGACCAAGTGAATTTGATGAAAATATCTTGGAAAAGGTCATTACCAAATGTCCCAAAGGGTTTGATATAATTCACAACGAAAGTTGTCATGCCTCAAGACTTTATCATTAACCATTTCAAAAACTGACTTAAAAAGATCCACAGGAGACAACATTCTGTCATAAGAAATATTTCATGCTTGAGAATGCTTCCAAGGGAGTATAGAAATGCATTTCTCAGGTACCTCTTGACGCTCAGGGGTTGCTCCTACATTTTCAAAACTTATTAATAATGGTGAACAAAATCCTACACCATCTCTGACCCTTCAAGAAAACACTATGAGCCTTCTCAAATTACTTTAACTTGTTGGTAAGCATGTTTGACTTTGAGAGAGTATTATTTGGAAACCCTCTCTCCCACCTTGAGCTGATGTGGTATAGCTTTGATCTGAGCACCTCTGGCATTGCAAACATCAACAATTTGGATGTGATTCCTACTATCCATCACCTATCTCTAAAAAGGTTTCTAGAAATAGGATTTTTTCCTAAATAAAATCAACTCAAAGGTGGTGAAAAAGGTACTTTTTATTGTTGAATTTGGGCTAATTGTCACCAAAAGTCCCTATGGAAAACATGTTAGCCACTAGATGGTATCTTTCCACTAAGCAATCAACCATGTCTTGTCAGTCGAGTGTGACACTAAGCACTAGAATCATCTAATGTGATGAAGGGTGGACACATGATGTAAAATGGTGTTAATTAGATAAAATTGCATGGTATGGACTAGTGGTCATTAGAAGTTCCGTTCAATCTGAAATTGGAAAAGGAAACGGTTGGAAAAGAATGTATCCAACATAACTTCCGCCAATAATTAAAAACCATAGACAATTGAAAAAAAAAATTACACTAACAACATGGCATTTTTGTGGTGATTGAATACTTTTTTCATATCATTAGAAAAAATTATACCAAGTGTGCCAAACGACCGAGTCAAAATGACAAGAAACATTGAGTCATAAACCCAAATTTATTACACATGTACATCCAACCCGCCCTTGAGCTAGCAATCCAATGTATGGGTAGAAGGACAATTTTATCAATTACCAACTCAACCATATTAAATTCACCACATAACACCTAATGGCCATCGAGGAGCTCATTTACAATTCATTGCTAGATTGTAGTCTCTTAAAGTGTCATTGGATGCATAAGAATTAATTGCTCCAAATAAGGGATTATCAATGTTGAATAACACTCATAGCTTGCAGCTTGTTGAGTCACATCCATGAATAAAACAATGGGGTTATAATTTAGAGGAGATAAAATTCATAATTCCTCCATGGCCATGCTCATTATTCCTAGTCAGAGCTTAACTATCTGATCAAATAACCTTATTGATCAAGGATAACATACGGCATGCCACCTGAACTTATTACAAACAAAGAATACCCATCTCTACAAATCACTTCCTAAATTCTCACACTATGTAATTGTGAGTGGAGTGTGTTAGACCCCTAACATTCCATGTAAATAAATTCATTGTAAACTATCATCAAGAGACATATCCTCTGAATTCATACCTGAAGGGCATCATAATTGTTCTACAAAAAATTTTGCTAGTTAGAACACTAGATTTTGCTTTTTTGTTTGGTTGGAACCTTGAAAACTTGCCTTCTTGGAGGTCACGAGGGATCCTAAAACACCTTGTACCCATTTATAGGAAAACCTAGAAGGAGAGACACAGAAGTGAAATCACCAATTTCCAGTAAAATTAATCTGAAAACCCATTAACTCTACAAATGCCACAAAAGGATGTGAGGATAGTGTTTCGGAAATGTAAGACATCTCCTTTGAAAGTAAGACATTTGCTAAAAACTGCTTGAAGGGGTTGCTTCAATGGGCTTAGTAAAGGTTTGAACAAGTGGAAATAAGGTAGATTGCAGTTTAACATCCTTAGGAGCTTCAAAATCAGGGTGGACAACGAGGGCTTTATTACAGTTATTTTTACAACCCATAGTGATCTAATTCTCTTTGCCAGTAGCCTGAGAGGGCACAATAGATGGCTCTGAAAATATTTTGTTATGCTCCACTAACAAAGGGTAACTCCTTATCTTGTGGTCCACAGATTGGCATCAAAATTAATTGTTGGGAAGGTTGATGTAAACGACCCTTTGAGTGTACATGGAGTACCCAACTTGAATGTCAATTGTTATTTGAGGTTATAAGGAAGGTTGACTTCGACATGGACTCATCTTTGTAGTCTAGCAGCATACAACTTAATAGATTTTTTTATGACTCAACCTATTAAGATCCAAAAATTGGTACCAGGGCATAGGAAGACCTCAAAATTCCACCCAAACTAAAACTATGAGAATCGTATGCTCCGAAACCACACACTCACGGTTCCATGGGGATACAACCATTAGGGAACTTCAAGCATACTTGATGGAGGATTTATGCAAAAATGTGATGACGTTGGTCAGGTTAGAAAAATGGTATAGAAAAAACCATTTTGTCATATTTTGGATGAAGTTTAGCTTAACGCTAAACTAGGACCATTTCTTTTTAACCCAAGAGTGAAGCATTATTTCATAGGGAATCGTTCCAAAAAAATAACCTATCATACAAAACTGTTCAAATGACATGAAAATTTAAATTCCTCTAGTAAAATTTATCGGAGGTAGAAACATTATCTCATGAAATACTTCAGGAACAAACTTCCTCAGTTACTTCCCTAGAGGGGTCATCATAGTCTTTCGTAGTTTCAATAACCAAACTATGTTAATAAGAGGCCATTATAAAAGGATCGCTCGAAGGCAGGTTTGCTTAAAAACTAAAATAAATCTCACAAAGAGTGGTATGACAAAGGTTGAATTCCTAGAAATGACAGTCGTACAAAACATGAAACCCTATCAGAACAAAAAAACCACTTGACAACCTATTTCAATTTCAATGAGTGTTCTTCAATTAAATATATAGAAAAACATATGGAAACTTTTAAGCTTCATTCAATAGCCACCGGAAGGGTTAAATAAGATTTCCTCGATTCCTTAGTTGTGCATTCATGAGTAAAAAAATTGTGCCTGCTCTTGTAGACAAATCTAAGTAGGTCTATGGAAAAGGTTAGTATAGTGAATTAGAAATCAGAATGGTTCTCTCTTTTAAGGTTTCATTATATTTCATTTTTTCATTATAAATCCCAATATTTGTAATAAATTTGCATGGTACATTGTTGAAAACAATTTTTAAAACAATTTACAATCCTTTTGCCACCGAATTCTCTCATTAACAATATTATATTATTTGAAACTTTCTGAAAATTGTTGCCTTGGTTTAACATATTTATAAATAGAGATTTTAAGTTTCTGTAATTTATGGTAACATGGAAAACTGTTGGACCATTATTGCCGTTAGA